>VXBW01005228.1:845845-999243 GCA_013400375.1 Thinocorus orbignyianus | reverse complement strand
GGTTGTTTTGGGTTTTTTTTTGTTGTTGTTGTTGGTTTTCTGCTTCAAAAGTGGCAAATTTGGGGTGTTTGTATATCTGGTTGAAACTAGACATCATTATTCATGTTCCTTGCATGATGGGATTTTTCATATGTGTTTGAAAGCAACATAAGTTAGATGTACTTAGATCCTTAAGCTATTAGTTTGTGGCATGTTTTGTAGTCTTTGCTGTAGTAAAAGTGTAATTGGTCTAGATTTTAATTGTTGAGAGTAAACTGATGGAATTTGTGTTAAACTGTACGTGTTTGTTTTCTCCAAGTGCTGATATATGTCACAATTTCTCCTATTTTAACTGTATTTTCCGCGTTGCTTGCTAAGGATCCTTGCTTTGTGAAAGAGATACAGCTTGTTTGCTTAGTAGTAACACCTCTGCTGATCAGGGCAAGGTTTCCTTTTTTGTGTACAAGTTAAATATATTTCTAGCTCCTTTTCTGCATGTAAGGGGCCAGGATTTTTGACTCATCTGTTCTGTTAAGGTATTTGCTTGATGCTTCAGCAAAGAATTAGAAGAAAATATTATTTGGTTAAAAAACACTGCATGAGACTACATCTGATTTAAAGCTTTTTTCTTTTAAGATTTGCATTTAATTTCACATAAACGTCTCACTTCAGTTTCACTTTTGTCTTGTAAGAAGTAAATTGATCTTTACATAAAAACAAAACCAGAAAAAAAACCAACAACCCATCCTACTATGACACTATATCTTTCAGAAGAAACCAAAGATACAGAGGTTCCTGCAGTACCTCAGAATAGCCAATTGACCTGGAAGCAAGGCAGACAGTTACTAAGACAGTAAGTAACACTATTGAATATCAGTGTATTCAAACTTTTCCTTGAAGTATGAGAAGCTGTATATATGCTTCCTTTATGAAATGGAGTAACTGAGGTGGGTGAGCAGTGGTTCTTTTTACAGGACTTTGTAGTCTTGATCTTTAAGCAATATAGAGAAAAGTTTTCCGTATGAGATGGAGAGCAATGAAGCAGATTTCTCATAAATGATATAGTAATGGCAGTAATTTATAATAGTAAGTATGAATTTCTTGCTTTTTTCCTCAACTATGCTTTCCCCTTTCTTCTCTTACTGCATCTAGGTACCTCCAGGAAGTAGGTTATACAGATACAATATTGGATGTACGCTCCCAGCGGGTAAGGTCTTTGCTTGGACTCTCCAATTCAGAACCAAATGGTTCAGTAGAGACAAAGAACTTAGAACAGATCCTCAACGGCGGTGAATCACCTTCATCAAAACAAAAGGGACAGGATATCAAAAGGTAAATGAAGAGATTAAAAAAATCCATAAAGTTTGTTTTACTTGGTCATTGATGTGTACTGATCAGTTCACGTTGAACCTTCAACTGTAGCATCTCTGAGCACCTATGAGTCTAGTGGACTAAAAATGGTTATGAACTTAACTGAAGATGATTGTAAGTAGGAACATATTGATCTGTTTTACATACATGAAGGTATATTATATACAGGAAAGTATATTGTGTATTAAGATTGAATTTATGGCATATAACCACTTTGGAGTTGTTGTTTTAGGACAAGATTCTGTTGAGTGATTCTGATTAATCTTCTAAAATCTTTTCAGCAAGTTAAAGGGATTCTCTGATAATTTATGGATGTTTTATGTTTTTATTTATGTAGGAATTCTGGTGATGTTCTTGAAACATTTAACTTCTTGGAAAATGCAGATGATAGTGATGAAGAAGAAGAGAGTGACATGATAGAAGATATTGCAGAAGGAAAAGAAAAGCATCGGATAAATAAGAAACACAAAGTAAAATATTTTTAAACTATTTTTTAATATAGATCTGAAATACCCTACTTTTTTTTTTAAGAAGGATTCTTTTCCCCCCTGGTAATTATAGCTGTGTCATATTAAAATGTTTGTTGTACCTTTGTTATCTGAATGGATTGTAAGCAGGTGCGTAAGTAGTGAAGAAGAGGCTGTTACCTGTCCCTTTTTAGTTCATTTTCTCCTGTGCTAGAAGTCTTAGTCTCCCAACTTGACTTGTCAGGAATGCTTTTCCACCATTCCTTTCGTACTTCCTTGTACTTCTGGGAAACAGATTAATCAAGCAATCAGTTGAATCTTTTTTGTTCTAAAGCAGTAGCTACTCCAATAAATAGATTTTCTAATAATAAAGCACCTATGAAGACACTGCTCTCATTTTTTGACTCCTGACAAAGCTTGTTTTGTATGGAAGGTAGAAGGATCATTTATAGTCATCTAAAAAGTTATCTCCTTCTGCAAAAGTCTACGAATATTGTGCAAGTCATAGAAACGTAACTTCATGTGGAAATTTTCTTCACCTGCAGAAGGAAAGAAACCCTTTCACTGATGCATTGGTAGAGGAATTTTTCTTTTGTTTAAGGTGTGATAGAACTAGTAAAAAGACACTTTTTTGAAAACACCCTATTTTCCAAGCTTATGCTTAACACTGAAGTAGAACTGGAAAGCAAAAAGGAAAAAAGGCTTCTGGACCAGTAGAAAAGTTTGTAAAGCTTTTCTGCAGAGCTATTGATATTGCAAGAAAATCAACAACATTTTCCAAATGGTATGTTTTAAATAAAAAATGAAGATGGGGATGTATGAGATCGGTTTTGTTGTGAAATCTAGCATCAGTATTCTTTTCATTTCCTAGTCATCACTAGACTGCACTGCTTATGCTTTTTTTTTTAATAAGCAGCTTTAGGTCTGACTATCTCTAAGTGTCTTTTTCTGCATTTCATGTTGAAAAATGTTTTCCCCTGCAACTGAGTACTCAGTGAGAGTATTCTATATCATTGCTAACCCGAATATTTGAGTACAAAAATCTCTTCATGATTCAAATGCAGAAAAATGTTTACTTGCAGATTGGTAATGAAGGTTTAGCTGCTGACCTTACAGATGACCCCGATACTGAAGAAGCTTTGAAAGAATTTGATTTTTTAGTGACAGCTGAAGATGGTGAGGGAGCTGGAGAAGCTCGAAGTTCAGGAGATGGAACAGAGTGGGGTAAGATGCTAACAAAAGCCTTTAGAAATCAAGGAATACTTCTTTGTGATAGTACATAAGAATTGCAGTACCTGCTATGGTGGTGTGAGTGTGTGGCTGACTGGTGATCAAATGCTAATGCTTAGGTGTTTTGGATGCTGAAACTTTCATATATATAAGTGTGTGTATATATATATGCTGTTGTAGGTGCCATAAACACAACTATAGTTACATTTGGTTTGGGTTTTGGTTTTGATTCTAAAACTAAAATAGGAGTATGTTTTCTTTCTTGAATAAGAAGGTTAGGATTTTGAATATTTTCAAACCTGAATTAAATTTGCTTTCAAATCTAGATTTATTTTTTCCCACCCCTATGTGTTTCTAGTCAGGAGCTTTAAACTTTCTGTATTGGAGTTAAATGAATTTCTTTGGTGTATTTGTAAAAATTGGCAATTACATATTTATTTTTTTCTCGTTGAGTTATTGCTAATGCGGCTTGCATTCGTGCAATCAAAAAAAACCCACAACTTTCGTACAGGCTCAACTTTTAATTTATTTATTTTAGACTATGTTGTAAGATTAAGTAGGTTACAAATTTGATATAAAACAAAATATGCAAAGTCACGAACTCCGGGACCCTACGTGTTTCAAAAGAAGAAATTGAAAGAATTTGCTTAGGAGAAGAATAATGAACCAAGTAATCACATCTACCTTGAAATGGGAGATTGACCATCTTAATTTCTGAACTCTGGTACTGTCTTTCATTGTAAGACCTAAAAGTGCCACTAAGGTCTCTTGTTTGACCATCTTATGTCATTGCCACGATGAATTTGTCCTACTTGGATAAGCACCTCGGTGAGCAAAGAAAATATAAAGATCTACAGAAATCAAAATACTGACACATCTTCCAGAAAATCATCCAGTCTTGATTTTTAAGGTATCAAGGATTAGAAAGCCTTCATTCCTGGAAATCAGTATCAAAGGGTTAGTCACCTTTATTTTTAAAAATCAATCTTATTTCTGGTTGAAGGTGAAGCTGGACAAACTGTTACTTTTAGTTTTGATCTGCTTTTAGAAGCATTTTAGTTGCTTGGAGGTGTTTGCCTTTGAAGGCAATGCTATCTGATTAGTTTCTTGATTGTCATTTTGTTTGGCAAAACAGACAAATCTCTTGGTATAAGATGTCTCATAGGCCCAAAGCCAAGGTTTTGACTTTGTTTGCAGCATCCTGTCAAATGTATAGGGATGCAAAAAGTTGTAACATCGGTCTTACAACTCTTGTCTATGGGAGGGAAGACAGCTTGTTACTATAATTCCTGCAAAGATCTATGCGTTTTTTCACAGCAGGCTGCTGAAACTACTGAAATTCCAAGTCATTGCTTTCCCAGATTACTTCCCAGCCTGTTAGATCTCTGTTGTCTTCTCGGGTTGTCACCCAGAATGGGGGACTTCTGATTTATTTACGATGCTGACTTTGCAAGTTAATTTTTGTTCAAACTTGGGTTTGGGCAGTTTGGTTGCTGTCCCAAACTTTAAAATAAAATAAATTTTAAAATCTATTTTAAAACACAAATTCACCCACCAGACTCCTCAGAGAACAATTCGAATGTCTTTTATTACAGCTTAAGCAAACCCATAGCAAAAATGAGAGAGAGCATGTTGGAAATTTGTACGTGCTTAGACAGCTTTTTTTGTGACAGCTGGTTTAACTGCAGCAATTCCATTGCTACCAAAACAGTCCTGTCTGAGGCAAGGAAGCGGTGAGGAGGAAGGAAACATAAATTTCCTTTCATCTTTAGAAGTATATGTTCTAAGTTTTGCCATATGAAGACAATATCTGTAAGTTTGTTGTGTATTTTGTATTAACTTACAGTTTAAGTGAGAGAAGACATCCTTCCGACTGTAGCAGCAATGCTTTTGCCATAGTGTGTCACCGAGTTTAGTACAGCTGTTCCTCTCTTAAACAGATGTTTAAGGATACAATCTATCGGGTTTTGGGATTAAGTGTCACTTTTTTGAAGATCAGCAGGCACATTTGAAATATTTAAAGGCAATGCTTCTTTATTACTTATCAAAAATATTACTTGAAATAGTCTCACTTGAAGACCTTCTAAAATAAAATAATATATTGCCTAAACCAATTCATTTTAGCCTGTCATGTTATTTTTAACTCTGTGAAACTGTTATTACCCGAAATCTCTGGGTCCACCCATTTTTTATTTCTGTAGGGAAACTGCATTTAAATGAATATTTGCCAATACTTTCTAAACTATTGAATCAATCATCTACTTCAGTTATAATTAATATTTTTCTTCATAATGTAAGCAATTGCTCTGTTCTGTTTTCTTACCAACTTTTTTCCTTGCTGTTTCAGTTTTTCTGGCATTGGCATCCTTCTGTTACTTCTTACTTTTGCACAGATTTAGGTTCTCTGAAAAAATACAGATGTTTACACGTGTATTTCTTTGTGATGCTTTTATTTAGTATCTGAAAATGAAACTTCTGATGTTCAGGCTCTAAAGCTATTGCCTAGTCTTGCTTTTATTATTGCTTTCAAGTACTTAATTGCCAAAATATTATATGTACATCTAACTTCAGATATGCCAACATAGTTCATCGCCAGATTTGATAGTTATATTTTTGATATTGGAGACTTGTGTAAACCCAACCACTGAGAGTGGAATTTTGTGATGCTTTTGGTTTTTTTCTTCCCGTAGTACTTCTTTTTTTTTTTTTTTTAAATGAACAAATTCTTTATTTTTTTTCCCCCCTAAGTGCCTCATTTAGTATACTTTGAGTCTTAAATTGTTTTCAGACATTGTGATTTAAAGTTTCTTGTCATGCAACATGTTTTATTTAAGAACAGCTTATCTTCAAAACACTGGCAGATTAGCAAATTCGAACAGTGTTAAACACTTGAAGTATGGAGTACATTCACAGATGAATGTAATTTTTAGATTAAAAAATTGTAAATGCCTTTCAGTGATACGATATCATCAAGTAAAAATATATCTAGAATTTCTGTTTAAGCAAACATGAATACATACATATTATTATATACTGTGTTACATATTAAAGATACTACCTATTATGTCATCTTTTTATCCTGCTTATGATTTCAGTGACTAACTACATGTTCATCACTGAATTTCTTCTCTCCATGAAACCCAGAAGTTCCATTTACAGATGAACCATGAGTCAGCGCATGACTGACTGTGCCCAGCATTTTTTGGTGGCAGAGTGTGACTGGAATCAGAATCTTGTGGGTCATCTTTTAAATTAAAAAAATAAATAAAAAAACCCAAACATAAGGTGTTTTTCCACTAACTGATATTGGTCAGTGGACATTCTGGATCCTCTGCACTGTCCTGCTGCTGGTTTTATGTGGTTTGTAAATGCTACAGGCAGCTTGAGGAAGTTCGCTTGCCACTGAGGGGGGAATTATGGAGTTCTGGTTTACATGGCTTTATTCTGAAATAGCTGAGTAAGGCATACCTGAGAGAAGCACTGCTGGGCTTTTCTAAAAGTCTTTGTTTGAAATTCATTTCACAGCCTCTTCAGTTAATGAGAGTTAGTATTTTATCTAGTTTTCTATTTCTGACCTACATTTCAGCAGCCGATAGCGTTGTTTTTGAGTGTTTGTTTGCAGGCTTACGCTTTTCCTGTTTTCTGTTGACTGAATGAGTCCAGTTCCTTGAAATTCTTTGTCTTGATATCTAAATGCACTGCTTATTTTGCAATCCACAGACATTTTCTAAACTTCTAATGTAGAACACAGACTGGTCATGTCAATTTTGTCATTACCATCACTGAATTATGTGGACTACCTCTGCTTTAATATACCACATCTTCTAAAACACAGAATGACAGTTTTGTTGTGGCATTCTTTAGTTTTCTTTAATATATACCAGCATTACATTGCTGCTATGTGTGTTCAGCTTCTGGTTCAAGTTTAATTCCAGAATCCTCTGCAATGCTGCAACGTAGCTAGTTGTTCTCTTTTTATTAATAGTGCTTCGGGTTTTTTTTAATTGTTCTTAACTGAATTTCCTTTCATTCGACTTTAGGGTTTTCTTTGGTTGTTTTTCCTAATTTCCTTCCTCTTTTGGTTGGGCATATCCTCTGACTTACCTTTCTGCACTTCTTTTATTTCCTCACCAATCCCTGTTCTTTGGCAGGCCCTGTGATTATAAAGGTTTAGGTCATGGTGGCTGCAGTTTGGTGTGGGATGTCATTGTTCAGTTCCCCTCTCCGCAGTTCTTTGGGGACAACTCAGGGGACTTTGCCATTATACTGCCCGTTTCATGCCTTCTCCAACCTTGCTGCTTCTGTATTCCACCTCTTTGATCAAGATTTTTTCTCTTTGTCATGGATTGACCCAGTTGGAATGATTTCCTCATCCCTTTTGGTGGATGAGAAAATACCCTCAGATATTTTCTCATTGGTTGTCATCTTTTGTCCTGAAACCTGTACTTCAAATAGGTCCTACTTGTTTGCATCATAAGTGCATGTTTCTGTCTGTAGCATATGGCTTCTCTTGGGCACTTTTATAACTGTAACGGTTACAACTTCAAAAACTGTTTTCTTAAAAATCTGATATTGTAGATACCATTTGAAGTTGGGAACTGAGGAACTTAGTTTTATTATTTTGTTTCTAAAGAATTTGTGAGTGTAAGTTTAACTGGCTCACAAACCAAGCTTGGTTGCTGCCTAGTTGTGTTTTAACAAAAGTCCTTCTGCAAATGTTCCGTTTGCCTTGTCTTAGGAACAAGTTTATCCTTTCGCTAATTCTGTGTTTCCAGAAGTACTTGCAATGGATAGTTTGGAAAAATGGAGACGTGACTTTTCTTGGAGAATAATTAACTATGCAGTATTTGTCAAACAGAAAAAAGACATGTCTTCTGAAAGTACTGTGGAATGTTGTATTTCTGCTAATGATAATTTGTTTGCTGGAATGCAGGGGGATGTCAATTTATTCACCCGTGCAAATCACTTTTCTTCATCTTTATGTAACAAGCTGTGTTTATAGACTTGTTTCTCTGGTTATATGTAGGACCAAGGTTTCTTTCTTGTGCATGTAGAATGAGTGCGAGAGGATGCATGGTGGTCTTCATGAATAAACTGGCACTGACTTACTCAGCTTGCATTTTTATGAGTAATGGAGCATGAATGCTTTTATTTGCTTATTCAACACTGGCTGAATAATTTCTTAACACTGTCTTTCTAAAGATGCAGTAATCTTTCCTGAACACCAATGAATTTTTGTGTATTTTGAAGTAACTAACATAAGCAGTTACTGATGAAGCTTAATTTGTTTGCTCCTTAGTAACAAATTAACATGCAAATTTCAAATATGTAACTAATATTATACAGTACCTTGGAAAACTGTATCAAATGAGACTTAGTATTGTGTAAACTTAAAACTGCACCTTTAAAGATTTATTAAGAACTTTTATTAATGCTCTTATACAGCTATGATAGTAAATCACCAACAGCTTGCATTGCCAATTGCTGATTTTTTTTCTTTTAATAATATGCTGCATGTAGACAAAGATGACCTGTCCCCAACTGCTGAGGTTTGGGATGTAGACCAGGGACTAATAAGTAAACTGAAGGAACAGTACAAGAAGGAACGAAAGGGGAAGAAAGGGGTAAAGAGTAAGTGCAGATTCTGAATCTTGTAATGCAATGCTTTTTTGCTTCTCTATATAGAAGACTTTTTTTTTTTCTCACAAGTTCTGTTTTTGTTTTATTTTCCATTAAGCATTGTTTTCTGTAATGGGGGCAACCAACTTTAACTTTCTACCTGCTGAATGTGAATGTGTAGAAACCTTTGTCAGCCATTTCCTAGATGAGAAATGTTGAAAACACATAAAAATTGAGAGTCAAATGAGTCAAGAGAGCCAAATGCTTTGAAATGTGAGTGTAAAATAATTAACAACTTGCATTTTGAGTTTATTCCTACCCTGAGAAGTTTTCTGAAAGATTTAAACTATCTATTTAAAATAAAGTACTGTGGTACTGTTGTAAGTGAGGTGGTGGTGTTTATTATTTTTTAACATGAGTTTGAATCAAGCCATAGTTGCTATTTATGGGCTTGTAATTTTTTTTTACAATCTAAGCCTGTAATAAGAATTTTTTAAAAAAGATAATTAGAAAAAAAAAAGCCTGAAATGTAAATGAGAAATTCTGGGGGGCTTGGTTTAGGTGTAATCTTTATTTTATGCTGCCCTTAGCTTTTCTGTGCAGTTACCACGTTCTAGTTAACATCTCTTTACTCTTTAAGAGTTTTCAAACCAGTTGACCTATTTGAACTGTGGACATTAAACCAAACTTCAATATTGAAGTACCTGGTAAAAATGCTTTTGTAACTTATGTTCATCAATTATACCAAGCTCTTGGTGGGCAAAGTGTTACTAAATCAATTAATATCGCTCTAGAGAAGCTTCCTCTGTAGCAGTGTTTTTATTTTGAGAGTATATTGTAACAGTTTCTGGTCATATTTGGTAAATAAAAAAATTTCCTTCATTTGAAAAATTCTGTGAGTATATACTAGCTGAAATAAGTGATACTGGAATATAACACTTCCTGAATCACAGAATTGCCTAGATTGGAAGAGACCTTTCAGATCGAGTCCAGCCATCAACCTAAGACTGACAAAAGCCACCACTAAACCATATCACTAAGCACCACCTCTACCCTTTACTGCCAGGGATGAAGATTCCACCACTTCCCTGGGCAACCTGTTCCAGTGCTTGATAACCCTTTCAGTATAAAATTTTTTCCTAATATCCATTCTGAACCTCCCCTGGTGCAACTTGAGGCCATTTTCTCTTCTCCTGTCACTTGTTACTTGGGAGAAGAAATCGACCTCAGCCTCTCTACAACCTCCTTCCAGAGAGTTGTGGAGAGTGATAAGGTCTCCCCTCAGCCTCCTTTTCTCCAGACTACAGACCCCAGCTCCCTCAGCCACTTCTCATCAGACTTGTGCTCCAGGCCCCTCACCATCTTCGTTGCCCTTCTCTGGACCTGCTCCCACACCTCTATATCCTTGTTGCGAGGGGCCCAAAACCGGACACAGCACTTGACGTGGGGCCTCACCAGTGCCGAGTACAGGGGGACAATCACTTCCCCAGTCCTGCTGGACACACTATTCCTGATACGGGCCGCAAGGTTGTTGGTCTTCTTGGCCACCCGTGCACACTGCTGGCTCATATTCACCCAGCTGTCACCCACATGCCCAGGTTCTTTTCCACCAGGCAGCTCTCCAGCCACTCTTTCCCAAGCCTGTGGCGCTGCGTGGGGTCGTTGTGACCCAAGTGCAGGACCCAGCACTTGGCCTTGTCGAAGCTCATACCTTTGGTCATGGCCTGTCAATCCAGCCTGTCCAGATCCCTATGCAAAGCCTTGCTACCCTCAAGCAGATCAACACTCCTGCCCAACTTGGTGTCATATGTAAACTTACCAAGGGTATGCTCGATTCCTTAATCCACATCACTGATAAAGATACTAAAAAGAGGTGGGCCCAATTCCGAGCCCTGGGGAACATCACTTCTGACCCACTGCCAACTGGATTTAACTCCACTCATCACCACACCTCCTCGGGCCCAGCAATCCAGCCAGTTTTTTTACCCAGGGAAGAGTGGACTCACACAAGCCATGGGCAGACAGTTTCTTCAGGAGAATGAAAAATTCTGTAATTAAGATTTAAATTTACTTTGTAACATCTAACAAATTAAAATTAATTTAGTGCATGTTTGTTGTTTTCTTCGTCAACTTTGCATGACTTGCATGTATACACACATAAAAATTGAAAATCTTTTATGAAGTAAAAGATTTTTTTACCTAGCCTTCGGGTTGGTTAGAACTTAAAGTAGTCATTGGGGTGTTAATGGGTATCAGCAGTTGACACCAAATTCACATGAAGTATTTTGTAGGGTTAGAAACTTCCTGTTAATACTAAAATGGACTTTTTATTTGAAATTTTAAACCTCACGTTTTAGACATTTTGAAACACAGTGACTGCAAAATAACAGTGAATGTTTTTAATTCTGGCGGAAATAAAGTACATATTTAGGGTGTTTCTGTATTTCTCTCTCAGACATTGCAAAGCTTCAGATGACTGCATACAGAAAGCTCTTGAAACTGTACTTACATTTCAGTTCTAATTTTTTTGCACCCACCACACTTCAGTTTCTACTTTCTGTCTCATGGAAGGTAAACCTCTGTAAAATAGGGAGAAGTAGCATTGTTGTAGGATTATAAATTCTGGGAAAAACTTCTCATGCCTCCAGATTTGTTTTAGTGGCATTATTTTGTCTTGTCTAGGAAGGATTTATCTTTCCTGCGCTTGTTGCTTCCTTGTTTGCTATGCAGTCAACAATTTCTATCACCTTTTTGGCTTTCCATCTGTAAGTATGAAAATTTCCAGAAGAGAAGCATCATTCTCACCCATCAAAAATAACTACTTTGTCAAAAACTGGTTTTTTGATGGTCAGCATTGCCTGTTAAATTGGTTGTGACTATCATTTAGGATAAATAGTAGTTATTCCATATGAAATGCCTAGTTGCAAAATTTAACTTGTGACATTATTATCAAAAACTTTCTTCCTGTCCTCTTTCCTGCAGTTGCTGCCAACAGTATAATATTAACCTTTGTAACATGAATGGCCTGACATGTCAGCCATCAATCATTGTTGGACACATACTGTCTTCTGACAATGTGTGTTCTGCTATCAGTACCTAAAGGAGTATTCAACTGAATTAATTTTGAAAGCTGCTTACAATATTCTCTCACAGAAGAGAATATTTAGGAGACAGATGTGTATCAGTGCTGGGAGGGCACGTAGGTCACTGTTCAACTTTTTGGGTTTTAAGTTTAAATTCTTCATTCCAAGTGTAGAGATGAGAAACTAAACAGAAGCAGATTTGATTCTATTTTGATTCTTCTTTAGTCTGCATGCCATATGTATTCTTTTAAGTCATCTTATTTCAGCAGATAGGTTTTCATAATGTAATACTTAATTGTTTCTCTTCTTGGGTTGTAGGGTGTTTTTTTTCTGTCACGATGGTAGTATTTCTACATAACATTGTGACTTCCTTATCTCTCCTATGAAAAGATTTTTAAGAAAAACACCAAACCTCACCAAACCAAAAATCACCCTATACTTTAAAGTCCTTTATAATATCAGCTGTAAAATAACCCCAAACCTGTTTAAGAATTCTTCAATGTATTTAGAAAAACCCAACCAAGCCAAAAACCTCAACACAGTTCAACCACAACATATTCTGGATTTTATTGTGATTAATAGATAAGGATTTAGGTTTGGTTTCTGTAAAACTAGGCTTACCTTTTACAGCGATATACTGAATTTAAGGCCCATTTCTTGCCAGTTTGATAAGATCAGCTTGGGCAGGTAAATCAGGGGATGATGGTTTTTCAGATAGTCTGTCATGTTTTCAGACTATAGTAGTGGAGGTGATGCATATCTCATTTCATACTATCAGCTCAGAGTAATGTGTTCTCAGCTATTCGAAAACCAGCTGTCACGTATTACATTGGATGCGTACATCAGTGTTAAAATGAAGATCACTTTACTGATTTTCCTTAGTTTCAAAGAAACTTTTCTCGTTTTGTACTTTCTTGCTCTCTTCCCTCAGTCTGATCTTCATTTATGAAACGGTGTATGTTCCAATCACTTTATTTGTCTTGATTTCTGGGAATACAGTGTAAAAGTTGATAGGCATGAGAACAGATTTGGATTTTATCATCTTCATTAACATCACCTGTTTATGTGTAAGGATTCCTGTGTTTTTTATATTCACATTTGGGCTATTAGATCTTGGAGCTAATACAAGTGTTCTTATGGCATCTTAGACTACTACTTTTTAGCACTGAATATTCAGTTACTTTTTTCACTTTTAATCTCTAAGGTAGGATTGTAGGTGTTTTGCTTTTGTTTATAACAGGTTCATGTTTACTGTATTTTTTTTCTTCTAATCTTCTCTTGAGGGTAAGAGACTCATCCGTTTTGTGCCTTGAGCATAGCTGGTTATGCAGAGACAGCACATTCTTATCCTTAAAAATCTCTTTGGAACATTCAGAGTGCTTCAGCAGTTGCAGGAAGGTACAATTGCACTTATTTGAAAGCAGAAATATGCAGAGTCTTCTATGATATTGGCACAATCTTGAATATTGACATTCTTCAGCATGAAATACATAGAAGTTGTTGGGAATGGCAGCTGTTCTTTTGTAAAGTTGAGAAAGATTTTCTTTCTATTGAATGATGGGTTGAGGGCTGTTCTGAAGATGTGCCTGAAGGACAAGAAGTGACTAAGCATACTGGCCAGCATGTTGAGGGAGGTGATTCTACCCCTCTGCTCTCGTGAGACCCCACCTGGAGTACTTTGTCCAGCTTTGGAGCTCTCAGCGTAGGAAAGACACGGACCTGGTGGAGCAGGTCAGAAGGAGGGCCACAACAAGATCGGAGGGATGGAACATCGTTCTTATGAGGACAGGCTGAGGGAGTCAGGGTTGTTCAGCCTGGAGAAGAGAAGGCTCTGGGGAGACCTTATTGCAGCCTTTTAGAGCTTCAAGGGGGTTTATGAGAAAGATGGGGACAGACTTTTTAGCAGGCCCTGTTGTGATAGGACAAGGGGTAGTGGTTTTAAACCAAAAGAGGATAGATTTAGACTAAATATAAGGAAGAAATTTTTTACTATGGTAGTGGTGAAACACAGGAACATGTTGCCCAGAGAGGTGGTAGATGCCCCATCCCTGGAAACGTTCAAGGTCAGGTTGGACAGGGCTCTTTGCAGCCTGCTGTGGTTGAAGATGCCCCTGTTCATTGCAGGCAGAGTTGGACTAGACAGCCTTTAATGGTCCTTTACAACCAGTTATTTCTGAGCATGCTCTGAGACAAACTTCTTAGGCCTGTGTGTTTGGTGTGAAAGCACCTCCAAAAGATGCTTTCAGTTTGGATATGAATACAAGTTTATAAGCCATTTTTGGCATTTTCCCTCCATGTGTTGAACAGTTTGTGCAAGTCGGCATGGAGAAGACAGTTGTCAATAGCAAAGGGTATGTTAAAGTAGACAGTTTAGGGTACTAGTCATGACTTACTATGTCATTTATTGACTGCTCTATAATACATTCAAGAGCGTATCTGCTGCTGGGCACCATAGGTGGCTGGCTGACAACCAGCTGGAGTGAAGAAAAAAGCAAGCTTTGTCGTTTGCAGAGACCTGGCTGTTCTAAGAATGACTTTTCTCTTTTTTTTTAATATGAAATCTCACCTGCACACTTGGCTGCAATTACGTATTACACCTTTGAAATGAAGCCCTTTCAGTGTAGTGGCCATTAGGAAAACAAAAGGTTGATGCAAAAAAGACACGCCTCATTTTAATTATTTTACACACTTTCCACGAGCTGAGATCACAGGTTTTGAGAGTCACTTCTACAAGAGAGTGAAATGAAACTTAGCCACTCAAGAAATCTGTTCTGTTGCATAAGAGAAACTTGGAAGTCGTTTTTGTTCTTGGTCAACTTCTGGGTTGCAGCCTTGGTGAAAGAAAAATGTGAGAAACAAACAAAAAAAAGGGTATTGGATGATCTATATTATTTGGCAAAATGAAATTGTTTTGCAAATACTAATGAGAGTAGTTATATAGCATCCTTCTTGGGATGTGATTCGACTTCCAGAAATGTTTTTCTTTGTCATCATTCTCTCCAGAGTATTCTCCGCTATCTCCAGAGAATTCAATTATTGATGGATATTTTTTTTAAACACATCCATTTTAAAAAATTTTTGTCAGTATGATCTAAAAATGGAAATGATGGGATATTATTTTAAAGAGTGGTTTTAGTGCTTAACTGTTCAAATGGGCAGTTCTGCTTTTAATCAGTCATCTGTAATTACAGTGTTTACCTTTTACTTTTTTGAGAACTAAGGCTTTGTTTCAGTTTTGATTTCCTTTATTAAAAGTGGCATGTGCCACGTCAGAATGTAGGAAATATTTTCCTAATACTTACTTTACTAAACAGTGGACGTATTTGAAAATTATTTAAGTTCTAATATGCCCTTCTAAATTCAGTGAACACTTGCATTTTAGCAAGTTTAAAAGTATAGTTTTGGGAGTTGGGGTGGTGGGTATTTTTAATTCAAGTGTTCTACAATAGGGTTGTCTGCTGTACCAGGAAGGACTCTTGATTGATTGAAAACTGATTATGTCTTGCATCATTGCAGATCATTTTCTTTAAAGATATTCTAGCCCCGAAATTTCACTTCATGATAGAGGCTTGACTTTTTGACATGCAAGCTAAGCTGTAAGGTGAAATCAGAAATTAGTTTATTAATAAACAAAATTAAATTATAACATGCTGTTCTTGTCTGCTAGTGTCTACATCATGAATTTAATGCATATATAATTCAGTATGATTTGTTTCTAGAGGCATGCTTATATATCAAGGGTGATACACCTCTGCAGTTTCCTACAGCCATGGAAGCATTCTTGCTCTTGTCCTTAATCACCACTACGCAATTTAAATGCCATTCAAAAGCAGGCAAAGTTAATGGTTTGTTGCACCCCCTTATGAGTTGTCTGTACTTTTTCCCTCATTTTTTATTTGCACACTGTTTTTCAGTGTTAAATTGTTTAGTATAGTTAAAGTTGTGTAATATTATTAGCAAATGTTTAATTCATCTGTATTTTGTTTAATAATTAATGTTTTTTTAATATTTGTCTTGACTTCTCAGTAGGGCTTTAAGATGACTTTTTTTCTCCCCTACAGGAAACTGTAGAGCAGATATACAGAACACAAAGGAGTTATTCTTTCATTTAGTAAATCAAAACTGTTTGCATGTAGTTTTCAAATTTGATGCGTTAACTCCTCCTTTTGATTTCCAAAAGATGAATTTCATTTATGTGCAAAGACAAAAGCAAAGCATTGTATTTATTTTAAGGAGGTCCCATCAGTAATTATACTTGTTTAATTAGTTTAATGGATTTTTTTAGACTTCAGTCAAGTCAAGCGGTAGCAATCAAATGAATCTTTGCTGCTGACATTAATTTACAGGAGTCAACAGGACAAAACTTCACGACATGATAGCTGATCTGGGCGATGATGAGATACCCCACATCCCTTCAGGAATCATTAATCAATCTAGGTCACCCTCTTCTAGAATGACTGATCATGAAGGTGCAAGAGCAGAGGAAGGTACAAAAAATTCAGCTACTTGTTATATTTCAGGAGATTTCTTTTAGAAAGCACACGCTGTAATTTGCTGTCCCCTCTAGGAAGCTTAATGCTATTGCAGAGTGCCACGTTATTTTCTTCACAGTTCTTCCCAAATGGTTTTATGAGAATATGTCTTGAGCTTCTGTGGTTTGTTGTAACTCACCATCTTTTTCATAAGTATTTTTGGAATGACTTTATGTACAGCAGTATGTTCTGAAACTATTCATTATTAAATTCCCGTTTGCTGACACCTCTTGTTAGCAAAACCTTTTACAAATAGGGTGTTATTGATTGAGGGGGGAAAAAAGGTGAGTATTAACATTGTATACACAGTTGCATTTTAAAATGAAATCTGTAAGTGGTTATTTAAGTTATGAGACTTATTTGTCTGTTTTCCTCAAGTTTAATGCTCTCTTTTTCAAAATTCTCTTGGTCTACATACAAAAATGTACGAAGACACTCTTTCTTTACCAAGTGTTGGTTTCAATTTCAAGGTTATCTTAGGCAATGGAAGGTAGTGGCAAACTGTTACCCTAAATAGTCCGAAACCTTGTGTTCAGCTTTAAGGTTTTTGTTTTAAAGGAATCGTTTTCCTTACATTAACTTTGAGATTAGAATGCCATTATGTAAATTCTGTCCTCAGAACATTTTAATTTGAATTACTCAGCTGAATTCAGATTTGGGTCCTTTGTGATGATCTTGAACCGATAAGCCCTGACATGGTATCAGCTATACCAGAAGTGGAAAGAATTTGTATTATTTCTGATTCTGATAACCTGTTGGTTCTCCTATTCTTCCTTCACCCCTGCACCCACAAATGCCTGCCCCGCAGCAAGCAGAAAAATAGAAATTTTGCAGGGAGGAGTTTCTGTTGCTCTCCCAAACTGTTACTTTATAAAAGCATTTGTCTCCCTAGCTTCTCTTCTACTGCCCTGCTTTTTGTCTTAGTTTTTCTTTACAACTTAGAGTTGAATCGTTACCAAAGTTACCCAGGGAGCGCGATTGAAAAACCTACTGGAGACGTTCCACTTGCTAAAACTTGTGGATGTACATTGAAGCTGTGTTTAAGTTCAGTGTTTACATGCTTTAGGTTGCCTTTTAGCCTTGTTAAAGTATTGAGGGCACGTGACCTTGCAGTTGTAGTTCCTTCAGCCTGTCTTAGGCTCTAATATGCATGTTATGCCAAGGAACATGGATTTTGTGTGTTAAGGACCGGCCACGTTAGCTGTTGTGTCATTCAGAGACTTCACATGTAAAATAGTATTGGACAAAACAGTCTTTCTGAAGAAATAGATGCTAAATTTGAATTTGATAGGGACTGACTTTCATTGCCTGGTGCCTGTAGCCCAAATGCTGCAAATAAAATTGTCCATGCTATTTGCAAATAAACTGTGTCTTCAGGATTGCAATTTCTTGGTATTTAATGTGTTGGTATGCTTTCAGCTTATCAGTATAGTTTGGGGTTTATTCATTAATAGTAGTAGTATGACTCTCCCTACTGTCATATCTGCTAATTATGGTTTCTGTGTAACTTTTAAACTTGAATACTAGAGCGTAAATTTTGCTGTTTGATCGGAAATTGTATCCTGAACACTACGTGACTTCTAAAAGTTTTCTGGTTTCCTGCAATGAAACAAGCTTAATGTTGTCTTTGAGTTCCTTCTAGGTTTGTCTTTCATGAACAAGGCCAAAAAATCCATTATCATAAAATGCAGATTTTGTTCAATTATTTTTTTCAACTGTGTTTTGTAAGCTCATTTTTTTTTCAGAAAACTTTAGGCTTTCTGGCTGGGACACACCAGCCTGTGCTGGTCATTGTTACCAAGTCATAAAATGTTCTTGTGAATGTACGTAAGGTTTATACTACACTCGAAAGTGTTGCAGTTCTGAGATAGTGGTTGATATTTTGCTTTTGTATAGAGAATAAAGCATTATTCAGCTGCTTTTTTTTTTTTTTTAATTGATGGGAGGAGAGGGTTCAGGGAGGAAAATAAACTGTGGTTCTAGTTGGCTGGGGTTATACCTTTTATACCTCTGAGGGTAGGGTTCAGGTCTGTTGGTTGGTTGGTTGTTTTTTTTCCAGTGCCTGATTAAATACAGTGAGAAAATTGTTATATTTTTTTGGGCCATAATTGAGGATTCCATTTTACTGTATTGCATGACTTTCAGAAACAGAATCAAATGCTGCATGGTTCTCCATCCTCTGTATTTTACAGAGACTTACTGTTTTCATGTCTTGCTTTTCTTTTTTGATAATCGATAGGTTGGGGGGTGTTCTATAGATTGACAAAAAAGTAGCAATAATAGCTGGTTGCTCAGGGGTTAACTGCTGCTTCTGGTGAACCATGTATGAACTTCCTGGAAAACAACATTCAAATGACCCTGTTGTACAGCAGACAACAGTATATATGAACATACATATTTGATTAGTGATTAAAGCAGTTTCAGTCTGTGTGAATATTACTGCTTGAGTTTTGACTTCATTATGTAGAAATCAAGAACTTAAGGGTAAGAATTTCTTCTTAGGATTGATCAAGCAAATATGTAGTCATTGCATTTTTTTTTTCTCACTTAGTTCCATGTACAAAGAAACTTGTGCTGTCATATACATTTTTACTTGGTATTTATTGGTTGCAAACCCAGTTAAACATATATATTACGCTATGAGGACAATATTGTACTCTGTGTGTGTTAGAAAAGTACTTTTTTTTTTTTGAAGTTTGAAAGCATTCAATAAGTAATTTATTTACCTTTATCATTTGCATGTATCTATTGATACATTGGTTTTGATGTGTGGAGTTGTGGGTGTTTCTGTTTAGTAGCTAGAGCATCATGCATCTTTCATTGCATTACTTTTCTGCCTTTCTTAATAGAAAACAGTTTGCACCCATTTTTTAAACTTTTTCAATGTGTCTTATTTTAAAATAATCTGTAAATAAAATGTAATTACACAATTTATACGTATTGGCAACTTTAGTAATGAGGAATATGCTTCTAAATTTCAGGTGAAATTTTAGATAACACAATAGCTTTAAATAAAGGGCTCTTCATCTCTGATGTACAAAAAATTTGGTAAAGTTATTGTATAGACAATTGGGTTCACCCCAGTTGTGGTGTGATTTTATTTTTGCTTTATATAAAGTCTTGTTAGTGTCACCTCTTAGCGCAGACACTTTCACTGAGAAATCAATCATTACAAATTCTGATCTCGTCTAATAATCATGGATGACTGAATACACCTTCACCCCCTCCCCAAAAAAGCCGCAAACCCAAAAACCAATAGTATGGGAAGTGGTAACATGGAAAATAATTACGTAGAGTTTAGGAATATGGCTTTTTCTGAAATATGAGTGATTTGGAATTGACTGTCAAATTGAGTAAAACATTAATGGAAATTAAAAGCTTATTCATAGAAGGGTATGTTAAGCTATTTTGGGCTGTTTATTTAATGTAGTATTATGATGTGTCAAGACTTGTGTGTGGATTGTGAATGTTGTAAAAAGAGGTGATTGTGCATAGTTAGGATACTCAAGCATTACAACTTGTTTTATTCTTGACAAGTCATTTTTTTTGATCTATCTGGGTGACTCCTCTCTGCATTGCCATAGAAATGATCCTGGACATCTATAACTTTACACCAGGTCTTAGTTATTTTTCTTCAGCCGGAGTGGAACATAACTAGGTCACCATTCAGGCGATGCAGAATATTGAAGATGCATGTTCAAAAAAGTATTCTTTTGATTATTAGTCCTCTTGTTTGTAACTATTTTTGTAAGACAAAAAACTGGTTATGGATCTGGAAACTTTATTTTCTCTGGGTTTCAAGAGGATAAGACACAAGGGGCGTTGTTAGTGAGGCTGTAACTCTCTACTCCAAATCAGTGAAATTCAAAAGTCAAGCAAGTTTAATTTTTTAAATGTCAAATACAATTTAACATATTTTGTAGATGTTTGCACAGACCTAAAGTTTAAGTACTACCTAACAATTGTACCAGTTTTTGCATGGAAAGGAATAGACTTTCTTCCTGTTCCTCACTGCTAAATTGCTATTTGTGGGTAGAAGGAGATATACAGAATTGTTAAATAGCATAAAGAATATGGGTGAAAAATTGAAACTTTATTATTCAGTTGTGAATTCAGAATGAATGGTTATCTATAACTTGTTTTCTTTCTAAGTGGTAATTAATAGACATGTAAAATTTGGGGAAGGGCACACCTAGCTAAGATAAATATCAGTTAAGTGTATTTTTAAATGAGAATCTAAACTCATGCTGAGAAGCTAAGTCAGAGGGAACTGAATAACAGCTGTTTGCTTTTTTTAATATTTAAAAAAATCAAAGTAGAGGAGATCTTTTGTAGGTGGCCTTCAGCCTGAGGGATAAAAATACTTACATATGCAACTAGAGGTATTTGAAATTGTATTATAATAATAGTATAATGTAATAATATTTTATTTGCAAATGGGTGGAAGGCAGATAGCATGGCATAGTAAATGAAATATTTAACTGAGAATTTGGAGACTTGGGACATACATTTGATATTCCTGTGTAAAGTGTCAGTCAAGTTGCTTGTCAGTGGTATTGAACAGCTCTGTAAAATAAGCTGAAATCAAAAGACAAAGCATGATATGAGTTATGTATTTAATGTGTGTGTGTGTGTGTGTTTGCATATGTGTGTGTGTGTGTCATCATGCTCTTACTGTGTTTTTAGTTCGGTCAGTAGTTACATACAAATTTGGTTTTAAGCTCTGCTTTGCTTTCAAGTGATGAATAATGCAGTTTTTCATCAGTTTGAATTACTACATTGAGACTTAAAGAAACTGTTTTGTTCTTTGTAGCTGAGCCAATAACGTTTCCACCTGGAGGAGGCAAGTCATTTATTATGGGTTCTGATGATGTGTTGTTAAGTGTACTGGGCCTTGGAGACCTTGCAGACTTGACAGTAACAAATGATGCAGACTATAGTTATGATGTAAGTGCAATTTTATTTTCAAATTCTTGATACAGTTTAATCAATAGTAGTTGGATCCCTTCTCCCCCATCCTGAAGATTACAGATGCAGAGAACAGAGGTTTCATTCTCAGAAGCTATTGGGAGGAGGAGCCCATGTGAATGGGCTGAATAATTTGGGGAATAAAAATCAAATTATGTGACTTGTTTGTTTTCTGCTTAGATAATTTAATTCAGACTGTGTCACTGGAGGAATGTGTTATGATGTAAAATACAGACTGACACCTTAACATGAATTTGTATGAAAAAAATGGCAATTACACACTGAGTGTTGAGAAGACATGGCATAAAACACAAATACTGGTATTAACTTATTTCTTTGCTCTCCCATTTGTGCATGTGTAGTGTTAACAGCATAGACCACACGTGGTAGTATATTTCAGAGGTAAGCTTTTAGGGTATATTCTTATTATAATCCAGAGTGTTCTGGCATTCCTTTGACAGTATTTATTTAAGGTACTGTCAGTAATGTTATATGAATTTTGCATTGGCTGGTAACATGTGATTGCTTGTTAGGGAAGTATTCAGGTAAGTCTTGCATATTGTATTGGATTTCAAGTGTCTTGTGGTTTTGGGTTGGGGCTGGGTTTTTATTGTTGTTGGTAAGGTTTTGTTTTGTTTCCAGAACTTTTCAAATTAGACATGTTATGTACTGGAAATCATTACTAAACATTGTATTAAAATCTTTGCAGTGAAGAAATAAATTGTTTATGACTTTTTACAGGATCTGAAAAGACTTTTGTGTGACTACACACCTTTTTTTTTTAATCATAGTTGTCTTTTAGTATTTATAACTGATAGGAATTTTAGTTGCTGTGATGAAGTAAGAGCTAGTATTTGCATTTCTCCTTTATTGCAGGGTGTTATGTTACGTAGTTCTATTTTCCGAATAACAAATGTATATGTTAATTATCCATCCTTCTCTTACTGGACAGTATAAAAATAAGTGCAAGGGCTTTTAAAAATATTTGGAGTACTTCCTAAATGTGTATAGTGTTTGTCCTATTCACAGTAAAGGTTAATATTCAGGTTGTCTATTTCATTTTAAATCACATAACGCTTCTGGGAAAGTGGATAACTTCATATCAGAGTTCAATTTCAGCTTTTTCCAACCTGACTTTCTCAGGATTTGGCCTTCTCTCTAGCTTAGTCTCTTGTATAATGACATGTAAAAAGTGTCAGACTTGAAGATCATGTACAATTCTTAAAATTTATCACTTTTTTTCAGTTTCAGTTTTTCAGTGTCAGTGAAATTTATGAATAACTGGACTTCAAAGAAAAGGTTTTCAAAAACTTGAGTTGTAAATTAGTTAGGGAGGCTTAAATTTGAAACATCAACTAGTAATAACTGCTAAGAGCTCCTGTCCATATCTTTGAAGAATTAAGAAAAATTTGGTTTAATGCTAACTTGTGCGAGGAAAAATATTTATTTTAAAGCAATTCAGAATGTCAAATCAAGCTTCTGAACTTGTCAGTTGCTTATTTTCTTTATTTCCATTTTACTGGCAGCAAATGTTGAGGCATCAGCAGCCTGAATTGCATACTTGCAGGAGTGAAGCAGCTACAGTTATGATACTGGATCACAAATTGTTTTTGCAGTTGCATTGCGTTACGTGTCTGTCCTATTCCCCAGCTCAGAACTTTGGACTGTCAAAGTCTGGTGGGTCACACTAGCCCTTCATTTAATTTATAAAGATAGCATGACAACACGTGGTTCTTACGACACGTGTCTGTAACTACAGAGTTTTCTGATTCTTTCAAAAATCTCAAATATTTAAGCTGCCATCTTTACTCTTCAGCCCACCAAAATCCCAAGTCAGCCTGTGTGCTGGACAGTTAATGCGTGGGCTGGTTGGTGTGGTGATCCCTAGGGCTGGTCTGCAGTATTGTATTTTGCACAGCTCTGTTCTTGGTTGGCTATTTTTAATCTGATGAGAATGATTATTGATCACAATTAATAGTATAAACTCCAGTGTCTCTGCAACTCCGGTATTAGCAGAATGCTTTAGATCTCTATTGCGGATCATAATTTTCTGTTGCTCTCTAATTAGTTTTCCACTGAGAATTACTGTGTACATAGAAGGAATGTTGGAACAAGAAGTTACTATGCTGAAATTATAGTGGTCTGGAAGAACAGTGAGAAGAAGCATCACTATTCTTGTACTTTTTGTTAGGCATTTTTGGCTGGGTTTGGCTGCTGTCAGAGGCTGATGCTGAGCTAGATATGTCTTAGATCAAAATAATGCAATCATTAATATGTTCTGATGCCATAAAGGCAAATAGATGCCATACGTCTTTCTGTGCTAAAGAGACTGTAAGAATGTCTTTGATGTAGAGGAAGGAATTTGTGATACCTCCTTCAAGAATTCTAGTGTGGTCGAGGTAAAATTGGCCTGTAGAGGATAGCCCGTGAGAGACTTAGAGAAGCAGGATTGCTGTTGTAGAAAATGCTGTGCTTGAGTGCAACATTGCAACTTTGCAACATACTGTTCTCCTCTCTGAAGTTCAGCTGCTTCTTAAAACAGTGTGTAGACATTTTGCTTATTCCAAGAAGCAGCAGTATTTAAAGGTGAGCCAAGGCAAACGCAGGGTGCACTACAATGACACCAACCAATCGAGTGGGATGTAGTCTTTTAAGGGTCTGCTCTCTTCATAATACAGATTGTATTCAAAGCTCTAAATTAGTTTCTTGCAGTCACTAGAAATTCTTCTGAGTTCTCTATAATTAACATTAAGCAGCTGTAATTATTTGTATTTTAGCCGAACAACCTATAGGTTAAGAGTATGAATTGGATGGTCATGGTATATAAACATAAAGTTTGCATATGTTACTTCACACAGTAACTAAGTTATTGTCTCATTAATATATTTAAAACTCAGTAAGGACTTTTATGTTTAAAATGATACCAAATGGGTATTGAAATTTAGATTACCTGTTTCTGTGTATATACCTTCACATGTAGAAGTATTCAAGAATTTCATGTGTTTGCTGTCATTCTCAGTCAGGTTACTTATCTGAGGAATATCATTCACTAGGAATCTGGAGCTCATTTTTATTAAGTTATAAATGAATATTTTACATTTGTAATCTCTTCTTTGCATGCAGACAATGCGACAAGCAATAAAACCTTTATCTTTCTTCAGGGAAGAGGAACCACAGTATCATTGCACAAAAGGATTAAAACCAGTCTTTGAAAGTCTAGAGTTCTTGTCTGCCTCTTCAGCATTGTGCTCCATTCCACTAACAAAAGAAGCTATTACAGGAAAAAAAAAATTGCAGCCTACCTTGTGTGCCAGAGAGAGGGTTATAGATCCATTATGGGCAGATCAATAGATAGATGTTCAATCTTAAATTTGCATTTATTAGCTGAATCAAAAAGTGTCGTTTTGTGTGAAATATGGGTAGATATATATTATAGATATTTTTTAAACCCCAGATAAAATTACTTCTTTCCTTTTCTTTTGTTTTAAGCTGCCAGCTAATAAAGATGCCTTCCGAAAGACATGGAACCCTAAGTACACGCTACGCAGTCATTTCGATGGAGTGCGGGCGTTAGCTTTTCATCCTGTAGAGCCTGTGCTGGTTACAGCCTCTGAGGACCATACTCTAAAGCTCTGGAATTTGCAGAAAACGGTTCCTGCCAAAAAGCAAGTATATGGGTTTTTATAAAACATCAGTTGTGTTTTAAATGCTTTTGAAATTTATTAAAATCTTCAATGTTGTCAGAGATTTTCAGCAGATACCATGTAGTGTAATAACTCTTCTCTCTTTCAGGAGTGCCTCTTTAGATGTAGAACCCATCTACACATTTAGGGCCCACATGTAAGTGTTTGACATAATTAATGCTTGATAAATGTATTGTCACTGTTAAATGGATTAATAAAACATTTCCCTTTTAAAGCCACAAATATATTCTATTTTTACATTATACAGACCAGACTGTGATCAAACATTCCCTTTCAGCCCAGCCTAATTCTTCACTTAAAATACACAGAGGAATTCAACCAATAGTCTTCCTTTTCACCATCTTTAAATTCTAGTTTGCTCATCTGCACTTAAGCAACTGGTAGATGCCTCATGTCCTGAGTATGGCCCATCAAATGAGCCAGGCATCTCATTCTGGAGGTGTGGTTTTACAATACGGTTAAACCTGTGGCCAAAGGACTAAACTTTTGGCTTCCTTTGGGCTATAGCTTGTGCTTGTCTGATATCACAGCAAACAGGTTGAAGGCGTTAACCCAGTAGAAGTCTAATCTTGGCTAAAAAGTGTTCTTTGAAGGATCATTTTTTTTCAGCCAGTTTACCGGGGCATAGGTTAGGGTTTAGGTCATTTCCTAAAGTAGGATGAGAGGATAGTTTGGTGCAGAGGGGAGCTACTGACACCTCTTTCAGCACAGCTGGCTATTAGACTTGCATAGATGCACTGTATAAACTTACTGTTTGTAGGTGTAGTTACTGTTGCTTCTGAGAAATAAGGTGATGGTCTTTGAAGTGCTTGAATGTGGATAGTTTTAGCTAATTTGTTATGAATATTTTAATACAGGTTGGTATTGCTTGTTGGGACTTCACAGAAGGTTTTAACAGAATTGTTCTTCTAGTTTGAATTTTTTTTAACTACTTAATCCAATCCAGTTTGTTGTTTTTCGGGTTTTTTAAAGTAGATAGCCAAATTTTCCCTTCTGTCCTATAGGCAGTATCAGTAAACTTCTTTTTCTCTGTCTCCCAATAGTGGACCTGTATTGTCACTGGCAATTAGTTCCAATGGAGAACAGTGTTTCAGTGGTGGTATTGATGCAACCATCCAGTGGTGGAACATGCCCAGCCCTAATGTAGATCCATATGATACCTATGGTAAGTACCTTTTAAAGATAAACAACTTAGAACCATTGTCTTCAACATTAATTTTCTCTGCTTGATACTAATCTCTTTTCTAGAGTTTTTGTGAAGTGTAACTGCCATCTATCACCAACATTGTGTTTTCAACTTTTCCATTGATTGTGATCAGCATTTAGTGTAATTCTGAAAGTGCAGTTCCATGATTGACTGAATCTTGAATGGAACCAAGTCAAAATTTCTTCCTCCTCCCCTGTGTCAGTGTAACAAGGGAGCTACACATCAGGCTGCATCATCTGTGGCAGTGACATGATGAGGGATGGGAAGTAGCACTATCTTGCACTAATTTAGGAAGACCACTACACCCTGTCATGTAAAAACAGTATATAAATCAAATTGTGCCTCTCTGCTAAAATTTTATTCAATATAATTTCTAGAAATGGTCTGATTTGTTAATGCAGGTAGGACTTGGTGGTATAATTTTCATGGCCCTCAGACAAAACTGTCTCTACTGAAATTATTTTTAAAAGTGTGTGCTGGAATGTTATGTTTGTTAGCAGGGTTTTGGGTTGCAAGACCGACTTGTTTTTAATTTCCTGCAAAACTAAATTTTAGTGATTTATCTGACTTTATTCCTTTCCAATTATCTTTTTCTCTTATGTCTAAAAGCCCGGTAGAGAATAGAATAAAAATAAGAACGTGTGTCCTTGTTCCACAACAGAAATCAGCCTGTCTTAATTATTGGGGTGCTTGAAAATTTTAGAGCATGTCCCTGTGTCAGCAGAGTAGGCAGAGTAAAAACAACACAAAGAGGAAATGTGTATCATTCTGGAAAAAGGACCATAGTTGTTTGTTGGGTTTTTTGATTGGTTTGGTTTACTTCGGTGGGGTTTCTCTGCTTGTTTTTCTTTTTTCACTCTTTTGTCCGTTTTTGAGAAAGCTGACAGTGGTTGTGCAAGTTGACCTCCTGTGTAATACTATAGCTGTTGCTTAAACAGAAAGAGGTGGGAGGTTATATGACCATTTTATATGGAATTTAATTTATATTAATGTACAAGAAATATCTGGTGCTTCTTCACTAACAAGGTTTCATTTCTGAACTTTTGTTCTTTCCAGAGCCAAACGTTCTAGCTGGCACATTAATTGCTCACACAGATGCAGTCTGGGGTCTTGCTTACAGCGGTGTGAAGAATCACTTACTGTCTTGTTCAGCAGATGGCACTATTAGATTATGGAACCCACCAGAAAAAATGCCCTGTATTTGCACTTACAATGGAGAGAAAGGTATGGTTTTTACAGTGGTTTTGAAATGTGTTACGAGACAGCTGGTGATTCATCCAGTAGGTGACAGGACTAATGGGAAAAGGTCTTCTGATAAAATAATTCTGGTGCTGTAGCATTACTCTAAAGAAAGAAGCTGATTTCTTCTTTGAAGTATGAGTACAAAATAGACTACATATTTAAACTACCAAGAGTTTTAAAAGCGTTTCATTCTTTTTAATTCATTTTTCTCTCTTTCTAGAGCATGGAATACCTACATCAGTTGACTTTATAGGCTGTGACCCTGCTCATATGGTGGCATCTTTTAACACTGGCAGCACAGTCATCTATGATTTAGAAACATCCCAGTCAGTGGTAATGCTTTCGTCACAAATAGAATCCAGTAAGTAAAGCTCTTTTGTATTAAATACCCATCTTGGATCTGGTATCTTTATTCAAGTTTTATTATATGGTGAAGTAAAAAAAATTTTGCTCCTCTCCTGCATCATGCAGTTTGAAAGCTGGTTAGATGCTTAAAGATGCTAGGAACAGATGCTGATATCTGATGAAGCTCTAGATAAAGGAGCTTTCTTTTCTTGAACATATGAAAGTGTTCCATAAGGAAAACCTCCTGTGTCTGGTCACCTCTTTCTATAAAATGAGATCTAAAGGAGTAAAGCAGGGCAGGAACTTGCTTCTCTCCTTCAAGTAGTCTAGTTTACTTAGTGATTATACTTAGAGTATTTAGCATCTTACAATAAAGATTTCATCACAGGTTACAAAACCATGTAAAGCTATATTCTAGGTAGCTTGTGCAAAACCCAGCATCCATAGCGTGAAAGAACAATACGGATTGGAGAAATACCTTTCCTGTTTGGAAGAGAGAATCTTAAATGGAATCAAGAAAAATTAAGCACAGAAATTAAGGGAACAAATCTTAAAACACTGGCATATCAAAATAAGAAGCTGGTTTTTTTTTAAAGAGTGTTCTAAAAGCTGCTAAAGAGATTATAAACCACTCACTGCTTTAAGTTGAAATAAGTGTATCCAGCAGAATCTAATAGGTAGGGTTGAATTCAGTTATTTGGATTTCTTTTTCTAAGCTAAATGGTGTTTTGATGTGGAGATATGAGAGGTGTGTGCTAAACATAAATTTTAGATGCCACCATTTGTTTCTACTGGGTTAGTGCTGAGCTGCAGTACTTGCTTGGTGGTTTGCTTGCACTTTCAAGAATCTTTCATGTGTATAAAACACTTGTACAGCTTTAACCTTCTAGTACAGTAGCTGGAGTCGACCTGACCTAGCCCCATCCTGTAAAGCAAGAAGCTGTTACTTATTTCTTCTGAGATTCATTGATACTTTTCCTAAAATGTTACCAATTTTATTTACATGTTATTAGATGATGTAGTAAGCTAGAGCATAATGCTAAAATATTCTCATTTTAACTGTAACCCTTTCCTTTAAGGCGGGTGAATATTTTTTTTCTTATTTTACTTTCAGGTGTACAATCAAATAATCATATTAACAAGGTAGTAAGTCATCCTACGCTTCCTGTAACAATTACAGCACATGAAGACAGACACATCAAATTTTTTGACAACAAAACGGGTAAGGATGAAGAGAACCTAATTCATATGTATTAATTTCTCTGAAGTAAATCTCAATGGACATCAGAAGAGTCCATTTGTAGATGCAGTTTTCACAAAAGAGAACTTTTGGTATTTGTGAGATTAAACCTCTTCAGTGCCTTTTCTGTGAAATAGTGTTATTCATTGCAATTGTGACTTCAGCAGTCAGAAAATAACTGTCAAAACCTGCAGAGATAGTTGTGAGGGACAAGAAGGTTCTCCTAAGTTAGCGCTTTGCTAATTTATAGAATATATTTACCATTTTATTCCAATCTTTGTTACTTCCATGCTTCTCAGTAGTAAAGAACGTTGCTTAGTACTTATTAGGGCAAGAAATAGCCCTAAAATCATTGTAGTTGCTGTGTTTTACTAAAGTTGCAGATTTAGTTTATAAAACAGAAAAGAGAGGGAAAGAAATTATGGAAGACCTGCACAATCTGTCTGACAAAAAGGTTGGAATAATTGTAAGAACAAACATAAACTTTCCTCACTGTCAAATTATTCAGTTGCTTCCTGCATGTTATCCTACTCAAGTTGTAAGAAAAAAACCACATCAGCATAAGCTGACTTTGGGCACACATGCAAACTCCCTGTTTCAAGTGGGTTTGGTTTCAGCTGAGTCAGGGATGGTGGGTTTGGTTTTCTTTGGTTTTAAAGGCAAAAAGCTTGCTATTTTCTCACCTTCTCCTCTTCCCTGAATGTATGTTTTTGAATTGTGGATGTTAAATGTGTTGCAGTGGTTGTCCTGAAATTGAAATTTGTTACTTTAAAGAAACAAGGATTCAGTATAAGGAGAAAAGTCTTGCATGAACAAATAATTGAGTGAAAGATAGGAAATGGAATGTAGGAGTAAATGGTCATTTTGTGAAATAAAAAATTACCAGATCCTGGAGGGATCAGCAATAGTTTAACATAATATGAATCAGCTGGACAGGGGACAGTATGTTGATGGTTTACTGACATTCGTTAATTGAGGGTGTTAAAGATGAAATCTGTTGAGGAAGAACTGAAGATCTTAATAGACTTAAGAGCAGCCAAATTAAATTCCATATGGATAAATATGAAATGGTGCATGTAAGGAAAACAAACTTTATAATATAAAAAAAAAATCACTAGGCTGACTGGCCTTACTCAAGGAAAAACCTCGGAGTTCCAAGAAGAGGTTGGGTGAAGGTGTTGGTTCATTGCTTAGCAGTTGGAACAGCACAATGAATGTTAGGAGGAAGGAAAGGAATAAACAAAAAGGAGTCGTTGATAATATTTTTGTATGAATTTTGATGTATCCACACACATACTTTGTGTTACTCCAGTCTCCCTTATCTCAAAAGGGACACATTCAAATTGAAATGGTTCAGAGAATGGTTAAAACAAATGATCAGAGATCTTCAGTAGCTTTTAGTTTGTTTGAAAACCCTTAGAAATGAAATAGGCTGAGATTCTCAGGAAGACAGATGACTGGGCAAAGGTGATACATTTTCTTCATGTTGGTCATGGTCTTACAGGGATTTGTTTGCTTTTTTAATACGTGAACTGAGGTTCAGCTAATAACCCCAGGTGACAGGTTCAAAACAGTAGGAGGTGATGGCTATTCTTACATGCAGTTAAACATTTTGGAACTACTTCTATAAAGCATCATGAGATGCTGAAAAATACATTAATACTAAGAGTCCAGGAATGGAGATCACCGAAAAGAAATGCATTGAGAGTAGATGAGTGTAGAGATAACAGCTATTGTTTGTGACATAACTGAACAGTTAACTGTTAGAAGCTGGAGAGTGTTCTGAGCAAGTACCACAGTTGGCTCGTTTTTATTTTCTTTCCTGGTTTATCCCAAATAGCCTCCCTCCTAGCAATGACAGAGTTAGATGGACCTTTGGTATGGCTCAGTCTCTTTTTATAAAACTTCATCAATACTTCATCCTGCTGGAACAGGCATTAGGACATGTAAGGGACAGAAAATTTAGGTTTTTACCCAGTCATTTTAGGATTGGTCTTCATTGTCATTACTACCAGTAAAGATGCCATACGGATAAAAGGAGTGCTTATAACGAAATGACTATTTCAAAGTTGTGTCATTTACCCATATGAAAGAGTCTGCGATTGGAACGTAATGATTTATGATGGAATTGTATCATTCAAATATTGTTGGAGTCTAAATAAGTGTTATTCTATATTGCATTTAATGGGAGTGTTATTTTTAAAAGAAGCAATGGAAATTCACTGTTTATTTTGCTTTTAGGTAAAATGATCCATTCTATGGTTGCTCACTTGGATGCTGTCACAAGTCTAGCTGTAGATCCTAATGGAATCTATTTAATGTCTGGAAGTAAGCTTTTTTCCATATTTTGTATGCTCTCTAGATTTTGCATTTACGAGGCACTTAAGTTTCTGACAAATCTATCTTTTGTCTTTTTATTGTCTCCCTCACAGGCCATGATTGTTCCATTAGGTTATGGAATTTGGACAGCAAGACATGTGTGCAAGAAATAACAGCTCATAGGAAAAAGCTGGATGAATCAATTTATGATGTAGCATTTCATCCTTCAAAAGCGTATATTGCCAGTGCAGGAGCTGATGCCCTTGCCAAAGTGTTTGTGTGACACAGCAGAACAAACCTGCATCATAACAGCAGGTCTGTTTGGACAAAAAAGAGGGAATGCGTCACTGCCATCAATGATAAGGTTACCAATAAGACACTACATCTGATCTGACCAGGTGGAGGCTCTTATGTGGTATAAGTTGGTGAAAAGTCACCATATCTTGAACAATGTCAGGCTCATCCATTTAACTGTAATTACTGTATTGGGGGGCGGGGAGAAATACGAAAAAAGAAAACCAGTATTTGTAGCCTTGACTGGATATGAACTGAGCGTATGTCTGTTCTTTAGGTGTCTTTAAGCAAACGTGGAGTCTGATCTTACAAAAGACTTTTATTTTGGACTCTGTGTGCTGCCTTAGGGTTAGGAATGTGGTGCTCTTGTGGGGGGAAGTGAGCTCCAAGAGTAGCTTTCTTTTCATCTCTTAGTAATCTTCTGTTTATCAGTTGAATGCCACAGATTCCCCTTTTAAACTTTTATTTTGCTTTAAAGAAAAGGAAATTTAACTTAAAATATTTTAGCATTAGTTGCACAAAATGTTTGGATAAAATTCTAGTTTTTATAAGTCTTTTTATATATTTAGCCTGTCACAACAGTGCTCAAGATTGTATTGATAATGTTTTTCTGCATTATAGAACCCTAAAACACAGAGATCTCACTGACCCGCTGCCGTGTAACCACACTCTTCCCTTCTTTTGCCTAATACAGCTCAGCTAAGTCCTTGCATAAGGATGCTAATTCATCATCATCGCATAACTGTCTTCATAAATAAAGGACTGTAAAATGTGTTCAGATGAAACACAGAGGGGTTAACACCCCCGAATGAACTCTTTAAATAAAAAAAAAAAAAAATTAATCTTGGCATCCTATCACTATGTGATATTTTGTACATCTTACTGTATTTACGAGTTTATTTATCAAGGATTACCCATCTTGCTAATGGCCTATTGTTATTTATTTCACTTTTTGTTGGTCTTTATATCCTTTTATGTAGTGTGTTAAAGGGCCCTGTATATCTATTATGGCACTCTTTGAACAGTCTAAAATAGATGAGAAAACGGGACGTTTGATAATTCTAAAGTTACAAACCAAGAATTTCTTTTTCCTCTGGTTAAGTACCTGGAGTGGAGTTGATTCCAAAAACCAATTTTTTTCAGAAGTTTTGGAGTGAAAAATATTTTTATTTGCGTTTCAAATAGAATGCAAAAGTAGTTGATTCAAGATCCATAAATCTGCTGTGTTTTGACTAGTTATTCCCTGCTTTTGTTTTATTTTCAGATGTGCTTCAGTTTATGGTGTAACTAAAGATTTTGTTTGTGTAATGCATGATTAATACAATAAAGTATTTTTTCTAGTCTTCCACAAAACTTTTCTGATCAGTTTGCGAGTTTTGATGAGTTTTGTATGGTTTCTGTTTTACAAACTATGAATCAGCAAATTTTTAAGATTGTACCACATAGCAAAAGTACAGCTGTTGAAAAATAATGTATATAAAATGCATATAATAAATATTAAATGGTGTACCTGTATGTTACTGTTGGCTACATTATTTTGTGTTGCACAGTTTGAAAGTGTCATTCTACAAATTACTAAATTAGGTCTAAATTTTAGCAAAATGACCATTTGTTTATTATGCTTACAAGCTGCTTTGCTTTTGGAAAATTGTAATGGTTGTCTGGATGTCATCCAACTGTTCAGTTTCAAGCAGCAGTACCCACATATAAGAACATGTTTCCACAATAGTTTTCAAGATTTTTTACAAGAACAAATTGAAAACTGCTGGTGCATTCTTAGAGCCTTTCTAAGGTGATAATCACGCAGTTTTTCACTATCTCTGTACATGAAGTGACTCAAGTGATTTAGGAGCCAGAAAGCTAGCCTGGTTTTATTTCAAATTGCCCTGAATCATTGTGTAGAATTTAAAATATATATATATATAAATATATTAAAAGAATAATTTCTAAATGCTTAAGATTTACCAATATGTCAAATGTTGTCTCCCTGACCTTTGTCCACTTATTTCTAAGTTCTCCAAGAATGAACGATGTGCAACAGGAAGGACAGACTTTTTGCAAAAGGCTAAGCTGCAGGTCAATATTTAGTTACACTGTGGGGAGTCAGAATACCACATTATAATTGTATATTTTCATGTAAAAATAGTCTGTTTAGGTATATAAATTACCTTAAGCTGGAACATGTTCCTATAAGTGGCTGTAACTGTATTGTTCCCTGTAAGTTTCCAGTTTTGCAGTGAGAATGTATCTCAAGCCATCTCATGTCAAGCGAATTAGATTTTAAAAGAAAAAAAAAAAAAAGAAAAAGGAAAGGAAAAAAAGGTGCTCATGGTAGGCAGAATACTGCAGTTATATTCTGAAATTAATTTTGTTTTATTAATAATGTTACGTTGCTTGAAATGTTACAGTAAGTTATAATTGTATAGAAATTGGAGAATTTTGTCCTTTATCATGAAGATTAAGGTGAGGCCTTTCAGTAACTGCTTGTAGGACACTAAGACTTTACTTTTGAAAGTAACGTTCAGCTGATTTGCACTTTTTGTTCCTTCCAGTCTAAAGCATTCAACTAATCAACAGATAAGAGAGTATTTGAATTTTATTGGAAGTAATTTCATAATCGCCTTTTCTGAAGCCAAACATTGTTTCTGGCAGCTTTTCCAGACTGCTGCATTTTAATGCTTAAATGAAATGTGACTGTTTAATAAACATTGCCATGCATAACATTTACTTTTATTTTTGAACTGTATTAAAATTGAAATGGTAAAACCAAAAAGATTTGCTTATTTTCCTTAATTGAAATCTTAATGGTCACCTCAGTTCACTAATGCATAGTGGGTCAAATGCTGTAGCGAGGCTTTATTTATTGTGGGGCACCAACATGGTAAAACTTTTGGGTTTTTGTTTTGTAGAACAGAAGAGATGAAGAGATGTAGTGCTGGTGATGAGGAAAGAATGGTAGTGCTTAAAATAAATGTTTTCATTTAGCAAAAGAGCTCAGCTTATGAAAGGACTGATTTACTTGTCTTTTGTAAGTAAGACTCAAAGGGCTAAGAACCTGAATGGAAAGATCTAAATGTGTTTAATAATACATATAACAGACTTAGTACCTTCTTGCTTTTTACTGTAGGAACTGTTTTAAGCAGTTGAGTAGTGTCTGTAGTCCAGTATCTTGTCTGCGTGAATATCAAATACATCTGAAAAAGGGTGTAAAGAGCCCTGATCAAGAACCTTCCCTAGTTTAGAAATGTTGTATTTGCCCTGATATAATTGGTAGCTTTTCCTCATGGGAATACTCAGTGGGCTTGACGATACATTATTATAGGCTGTGCATTTCTCTTCTGTTAATTGATTTATTTTAAAACCGATATCACTCTCTCTTCTGGCATACTCTTACTATGTGCTTCTCTAGCACTTCCCATCTCAAATCAGTGGAAAGCTTCGTGGTTACACAGTGCTCACTGCTCTTCTTTCTCGCTAATGTATTTATTATTTGATTTAACTACAGTGCATATAAATATATATACACACATATACATATTTATGGGGCTTTTTAGGAACTTTTTAAGAAGAAAAAAATTAACAAAGCTGGAAGGCTCTGGAATTATTTTAAAATGCTGCATCTGAGGTGAGCATGAATGAAGTTTTAAGTTCCTTGTGTAATACTTGTGTATTCTCCAAGTATCAACAAAGCATCTTTGAGTCCTATGCAAACTAAATGGCTTATTAATAAATTTTTAAAAATTAATATTTCAAGTGACAAAACATTACAGAATTAAAAACTTTCTATACTAAAGGATCAGTGCTGTGCATTTATACATACATTTGTAAAACTGAGACTACAGGTAGGAATTCAATAGTGATCTTGTTCTAACCATGTGGGTTAAAGGCTTCCTCTTTTAAACTTGAGTATCTGTTTTAGCAAGGTTTAAAAGTATTGATACTGCCCCCTTCTTTACAAATGGCATTAATCCTTTGAAAAGTGATGATCTTTCAAATAAAAATAAATGTAATGCTAGCTTAATTATGTGCCTTGTAGAATTGTTCATTTCTATCACAAAAGATACAGGGTGTGAGATTTATAACATTTTTAAGATTAAATGCTCTATTCTACTTCAGAGAGTACTGAATACCTTAGAATAAAGAGTTTCACTTAGTGATCAAGGACTATTTGCATTTGGGATGTCTTTGACTTGGATGTATTGGAGACTCTTTATCCTGAAGGGAGAACAGCGCTGTAAGAGAATGATTTGCACCTCTATCTTCACGTTCCTTTTTGACAAAAACTAAATAGGATTGGCTGTGCAACCAATTTTATTTTTAAGCAGTTTTCAACATACTTCAAAGGAGCTTTTTGCCACTTGATCATTTTTGATAGTATTATAAATACTTTTTAGTGCTATTCAGGCTGAAGCACTAGTGCTTAAGTGCTAGCTGACTTGCTGCCTTTTTTCTCCCATCTGCTTTTGTCTCTCAGCTTTTCTTGAAAGCTCCGGAGACCTTGAGAAACGTGTAGCTTGTGTAGAGGTTAGACTGTGAAAACTCTGTGTGATCTACAGAAGTCTTACATCCATTTGAACTCTTGAGCAGATGGCTATAAGCTTGGTGGGCAGAGGCTTGTGGCCTGCCTGCTGTGGATGGGGTGGAGCTCACCCAGCATTGCCACCTGGAGAAGTCGCATATAAATAGTTCTGGGCTGATGACAGGGTGGGCTACAGGAGCCCACAGGAGAGAGTAGTCAGGGCCAGAAGGACCTTCCCTCCTGGGCTGCAGCCATTTTGGTGTTGTGGGAAGGCTGCTCACCTTGTCCACTGTTGGTCCTGAGAGATTTCCTGAGGCTTCTCCATCACCTCCATCTGCAGCTTGACCTGCTGTGTGCCTGTTGGGACTTGTTGCTTCTCCTCTGCTGCCAGCCTGGAGCCATCCTGGTGAGTGTGGAGGTTGGGCAGGGGAGGTGGTGGACTGCACCTGGACCTCCCCAGATGGAGCCAGAGAGTGGCCAGGTTTTTGCTCATGAACGGGGCCTGGCCAGGGGGACATGTTCTTCCCTCATGAAAGCAGGCTTGGCCAAGGGGGTCATGTGCTGTTGGTGACCTCCTGGTGACCGACCTGGTTAGCTTTTTTGAACACGTTTTTTTCTTACTGTTTCAGGTATCTTTCCAGTTGCTCTTTTGTAACTTGAAATGGGTGGATTTCTTGTTGTCTTTTAATTAATATGGGAGTGGAGGGGGGATGTCCTTCCAAAGAAAAAGCTTTTCTGAGGAAAAACGTTCTCTTTTCATTAGGGGCATCTCACATCTAGGCTCTTGCCAGACTTTTAAGTCGGTGTGAATAATGAGCTCTTGCTTCATGCAGATGTAATGTTTTCCTATACTGAAACCTCAATGGTTGGGAGCAAAAAACCACCAAATTCTTCAGCTCTCAGGGGAAACCCCCTGTTGCCACCAGCAGGGAGACACCCAGGGGGCTGTGGGGCCTGTGCTGCTGCCTCCTGCCTGTGGGGACAACCAGGGCTCAGCTGGTGAGAAGGACCCGACCCCTGAGAGGAGCAGCAGTTGGTGGCCATGAATGCTGGTGGCAGGAGGTCCCGCAGAGACTCCACACACGGTAGCAGTGCGTTAAAGTTGGTATCACGACCCATTGTCTCATGCCTGGTGCTTTTGGTGGGCTGGTTGATAACCAGAGATTTCCTAACTAAAGATTTTCTGTGTTACTTAAAAATACCATTGCATTTTAATGACAGTAAGTGTTTAAAATGCTTTTCAATACTGCTTCATTAGTAGGGTAGTCATTAGCAAAACAGAAGCAGAATTTTCGCTTTGTAAATTAGTGCTGTGACTCTTTCTCCTTTGAGTTTCTCCTTCAGGTTTCACCTGAACCCAGGTGACTGATTCTGCCAGTCTTAATAAATGTAGTTTTCTGTTAAGATTATTTAGCTAACAGTTGCTGTACAGAAGAAATTCTTAGAGGCTGGAAATGTTTTCCCCAGTCTGAGTGATCTAATACCTGACAGTTTCCAGGGTGCATATGCGTTGCATTCTGTAAGAAACTTTGGGGTTTTGGCAGTTCTTTGGTCTTACAAAGGCAACTGCTTGTGGTCTCTTTCTCTTATTGTGTGTGTTAGTCTGGTCTCTGTTCAGATTTGAGCTAATCAAACTGTCAGGGAGTAAAGCCCTTGTTGTTGTATTCACTCCCAGCATGCTGAGCCAGACAGTTCTGCTTTCTTTTTAAACTGGCTCCTAGTCCTCACCAGAATTGGTAGTTCAGCAGGACAAAATTGTGTATCTCACTTCATTTAGAATATTTAGATGGGAGAAAGCTGTTGTCTCCTTATCTTTCTTTTCTGAGTAAGTTTGGTATTGAAATACCCGAAAGTAAGTGTCAAAGAATTCTGGAAATTCCATAACTGCAAATTTAGTTTTGTTTTAAAAAAAAAATTATTTTAATGGTATAGTTTGCTTGATTTGAAACTTATCAAAACTTTAAATGTAGTGCTTGTTTGTGTTTGCCTTTTTTTAAATGTAGTGCTTTAGTTTTCCATCTAATTCAAGTTATTTTCTTAAACCTTGCCAGTCTTTTCTTAGTCTTTTGACTTGTTGTTGTCTCTAACTTGTGTTCTTTGGCAGAGAATTGTTTATGACATTTGTAATCTGATCACATAAGCCAGGGCAGAAAAATAGTTCTTATCCCTTTGCTTACATTCTACTGTGCTCTGATTGCTCTGAAGTAGTAAAGGCCTTAATTGACCTCAGTGAAGGTTGGAAAAGTGTAGTTAGCATTTGCTACCAAAAGCAGCTGTGCAGATTCTCTTGCTGGTGTCTTAGGAACCGGTCCAGTATGAAGTTCAGCTGTGGGTTCAGCTGTGCCCTGAGGCTGAGGGTATGTCCAAACTGGCAGCTCCTGGCTTCCAGGAGAGTGCCCTCAGCATGAGATTTGGCTTTTGGCAGCCAAGAAGTGATGCTACCTGCTACTTTGGGCTGTGGTGCACAAACTGGCCCAAACAGTGCTGTTCCCTTTGCTATCCTGGGGTGGCTGGGGTTCAGCTGACTCTGCTCGCATTGGCAGACTGTTCCCGTGGTGGGACGTGAAATAGTAAGGACACAGTGTTCATTCGTAGGTAGACACAGATGACTTTCAATAAATTTTAGAGTAATAAATCAAAACTACCCTTAAGGTAATGAAAGTAGTTTATAATCAAGGGTACTTCACTCACCAAACTTAATTGCTTGAAAATAAAATAAATTTTTATCCTAATGAGATAAAACTTGGATGGGCAGCATGCTTCAAAACAGAGATTGAACCCTTGGATTTTATGATAGGCTGCAAATTTTCAGGACCTGTTCTTCCTTCAGTTGAAGCCAGAGGCAAAATTCCTGTTGAAGACAAAGCGGCAGAAGAACGCTTGTTGCAGTTGGTAGATGTGTATAACTGGAACGTTACTCAAATTATGAACTGTTCAGTGGAAGTTTCCATATATATATATGGTATCTATATTTGGATGGCAGTTGATCACAAGCTATTCAAACACGTTCTGCTCCAGCTTCTCAAGAAAACCCTTTGTTTGCTGTCCCAGGGCCAAACCAAAGCCAGTCAGTAAGATTATTATTATTTTTGATTGATTTTATTAGGCCGGGGATCTAAGCCTCTGGTTTCCAGGCAGTTTATTAAAGACACAATTTGATCGTGTTTGACAGTGTGCTCAGTCCTTGCCTGCAACAGAGACATTTTCTGATTTTTGAGGCTTCAGTGCTTTCTGGAGCTGACTTAACCCTTCAACCTAATGAGAGGAATGAAAGTGTTGAGAAAACTAGTATCTCTGCATTTAAAAGCAGTGACTTTGATGGAGTTTTGCAGTGATACTGAGAATTACCCTATTAGAAATACAGCTTAAAATCAAGGCATAAAAAATTGTCTGCTTTTCTTCTTCAGAACAAGGGAAGGGAAAATACAGTATTTGTATTGTATGGTGACATACTTGGTGGAAGATCTATATGATGACATTATTTCTATTTACAATTCATATTAATGAGAGAAACAGCTGTTTTGATGAAACTATCCTGCTTCATATAGGCCAGCCCCCTCCTGTTCTTCCTTATCTCTTCCCACCTCAAAATTACTTAAGTTGTAGAGACACACAGACATTTGCCTTTGATGCAAGTGTTTTTTGGCTGGTTGCTACATAGCTCTTCTTTATTGGCGCTGATTTTGAAAGGCAAGCTAAATACAGTGAGTATTTTATCTTAAGAACATTATGATGGTCCTACTTTTAATTTCTCTTATTCCTTGCTGGTTCAATATTGGTTGTTTCACAAGCAGTGTTGAAAGTTGCCTTCTGAGACCTGTACTTGTCCGCTTAAGGATGTAATAGAAGATTTTTGCTACCACATTGCAGGTCTGGTATGAAGACTTCTTTGCAGTTTACTGACCTTCAGTCCTGGACTGTGTATCTGCTTCTTCTTGCAGATCTATGTATTATACTGCACTTGTCAGACAAGCATACAGCTGGAAAGCGTGTTGCTATCAATCAAAAGATGTATCTACAAGGTGATTTGTGGTCAGAAAGGATCTAAATGCCTAAGATTTGTGTCAGGTGTGAAATGTGAGGTGCCTTGGAGTTGGAATGGGAGACCTGGCCTGGGTACAGAGCTGTTCTCTGCGTAGCCTGGGGCTGTGCCAGCAGCTTGGGGTAAAGTTTGCCAGTGAGCGACCTGCAAGTTCAGCAGGGAACTGCTTTTTACAGACACAATTTTTACACCTCTCTGTAGAACAGTGAGCATGGAAATTTGTCTGACGATACTCTGTGTGTTTAATTCCTGATTTAGAATCTCATCCTGGAGATAAGCATTTGTGATGTTTCCTTCAAGGACTGAGATGGGCATACTGCCAGTGTGAGAGGAAGTTGTGTGCTTCTTTTGGTTATGAAATATCCTGTGAGTAAAGAATTCACCTAGGAAGTGTGAGAGGCAGATTTGGTGTCTTCCTTGGTCTTCCAGTGTTCGGGTGTTTGTCCTTACCAATGCGTGGCTGTAGGTTGCAGCCCATACTAGAAGTTATTATGGTACAAAAAAATAATTTTGATTACTTTAGGACAGAAAATTAATAGAATTTTGTAAATTTAGACTGTTCTGGGAGTTCCACGAGGAAGGATCAGTTTTGGACTGTGTTAACAGTCCATTTAATATAAAATTCAGGAACAGCTCTGGAAGTTGCTAGAAGTACCTAAACTGCTAAACTTAGCATCTTCCACTCTTTTCTGACTGAAGGAATCTTGTTATGTGTGGTGGTATGTTGTCAGCAGTGGGTTGGCAAATCTGAGGGCCCCTATGAATACTTTTCAGAGAAATAGGGCGTAGAGAATCACAGAATGGTGGTTTGGGCTGGAAGGGACCTTTTAAAGATCATCTAGTCCAGCCCTCCGCTGTGGTTTTCACCAGTGTCACTAGAGAAGAAAACTGATCCCCAGCAGGCCGTATTCTTGAGTGACTGTTCTGGTATCTACAGCAATGTTCCCAAAGGGAATTTGCACAAATGATGGTAGCTGCAGCTCTGTTCACATTCTTTGTACTGCATGGTCCAGCAGAATAAAATTGAACCCTGGTACTGTGGCTTTACCTACCTTCTTACCCAAAACAGAGCTTCAAATCTTGTCTGCTACCCTCTCCCATGCTGTTCTTCCTCCAAGCTTACCTTCTTACAGCACAGTCCACATCCTTCCCACCCTGGTTCTGTATCTCACCAGGACTTAATCCTTTTCTCTATATCCCACCAGTGTTTATTCCCAGATCAAAATTGTGCTCACAAATGCTTGCTTCCACATCAATTTTGTGTATTTAAAAACTATTTTCTGTACCCACCATTTCCTATCTCATTGTAATTGGACTGTCTGAAGAGTCTAAGTAATGTGTCATTGCCACTCCTGTGAACTGGAAATATTTGGACATTTAGCTCTGAGGTTTCGGTGTCCCAGATCCAGACTTGCTTTTTCCTTGATGGATGAATGACATGAGTAAAGCTGCCTCCCTCTTTGCATTAGTAAAACTAAAATGGGAGGAAAAATATGATTCTACTAGCTGGCACGCGCATCAGAGTCAGAAGATTCAACTAGCATCATACCTACTATGAACAATGACTAAAGCTTTCATATTGACTCATTCAAATTAAAATATTTGTATAAATAGTGTTCTTGCTATTCGAGGACGATTTAGGATATTTTTTTTTCCTTTGGCAAATGGGTATTTAAAACAGTGCAGGCAGAAAACATCACATGCAACTTACTGAAGCTATACTGCATGCAATTCGTCATAAAGGCTTTTATATTGTAGGATATTAAGGCAGAGAGCAGCAGTCCCAGTTGTCTTGCAATATATATTTCTAGAAAACATTTATAAACTGAATGAATTAAACTTTTGCACAAAGTTGATGTTGCATATGAATTGATACAGCAATAGCTGAATATTTTTATCTATAAACACATAACAAAATTAAGGATAACAATTAATAGAAAAATACAAGACCTCTTTGCCATTCATGTTTAGTATAATATATAGCCAGCCATAAATTATTAAAAAATGCACAACAAAAGCCTGATGAATACATTCCCTTCTGTGCCATTCCATAGCTACTATGAATTTTACAATCAATAGCAGGGGAGGGATGAAAAAAGGGAAACCCTAGATTGATAGGGAAAGTGCTGCTTGGATTTCTACTGTATCTTTTACTTGCAAAAAACTTTCTTTTTTTTCTAAAGAATACTTGAAGTCTGTAATTCGCTCCAGGAATCTGGAATAACTCAAGTGAAATATTGCATCATTTTAACACCACACATGTAGGTATAAAAATACCAACTCATTACTGGGTATGTAATCAAATCAAAGCTATTCATTCATCTTCAGAGAACCTAGCACATCTTTAAAGATGTTTTTTCTGACATTAGAGAGTTGTTATTCTGTGAGCTGTTGAATCCCACCTATGCATCTGCTGACTTTCTTCCTTTCTAACCATGTAATCTGATATAAATCAGTTGAGGTTTCAAAGTTTGAAATACCTTTGGATTTTAATTTAAATAGTTTCAATTCTCAGTGTGTGATCTAATTTAATCTCTTTGCCCAAGATTCCTGTCTAGCCAATAACAACTTTTGTAAAATCAAGACAGGACAAGGCAGTTGACAGGAAAAAATCTGGTGGTCATATATATTAGGAATATCATCGTTGGCTTCAGTGGTGTAGGAAGCAGCAGTGTCCACTAATATATTAGGATCCAGATCTTCAGAAAGAACTACTGTTCCTTAAATACCTTTTAAAAAGTATTTGTGCCAGAAGAACCAAACAATATAGATCCACAGAAATCTGTGTGTAGAAGGTAAATGTCTTTTGATGTAAGCTTTGCCAATCAGTATCGTTCACAATAGCAAAACCTCAATTAGAAAAAAAATAAATGCTGTTTAGCTACAATCTGCCATACTTTTTCTGAAGTTGCCTGGCAATAATGGATGTTGTGCAACTGAAGCACTGGGGGAAGTGCTTCACACTATCAGGAGAGTTCCTTGAGAAGATACAAACTCGTAAGCTACAGAAAGCTTATAGAAGATAGTACCATGTATTTAAAATGATATTATTTTTTAACTCATAAGTAGACATCTAGCAAGAGACAGCAAAAATGTCAGAATTGTATTGTTTCCTCTGCTGATACCTGGTAGCCTTAAGTGCACAATATGCGTAGCTTTAAACTTGGGGATACTATATATGTACTGAAAATAATAGCTGTTGGCCAAATTCTGCATTCCAATATTAAGTACAACTTCTAACAAGCTCACAAGAATCCTCAACTGACTACAGAAACAGAAGGTGCCCCTTCTTCTTCCCTTGCATTACTGTAGTGTGTATAAGAATGAAACACCTGTTCTTTAGAGGGACCATTTCAGTTTCATGATTTTTAGTTTCAGAATAGTAATATCCAACAGCAGTTTTTTGCTTTATTGTTTAGAGTCCAAAAAATCTTTACAGATGCCTCTAATAATATCGGGAACCATCTGCTCCAACCCTGTGAACTCCCTAGTGAAGAAAGTATGAGATTCTCTTGGTTCAGAAGCCATGTCTTTCAGATCATCTAGAGGTGCCCAGGCAACACCAACAGAGAAGACCGTTATCCCTACAATAAGAAAAAAAAAAAAATAGTTGAGACCATTTTGCCTATGGATACAAGAAAAACAGTCGTTTCTACATCCATGAATTAAATCAGATCAGAAAACCATGTTTCAATACCCTTCAAAGATGATTAGATTTTGCCACTCAATATCAGGAATTAAATTTGTCTCATTAAAAATCCTGAGGGAAACATGGGGTGCCATAAGAACTAGCGTCTTAGGAGTTTTTGTAGTGACACGTATGAAAGTAGCAGTTACAATGTCAGTCTTGGAACACAAGTAACACTGTAAAATTATTTTGAAAATAAATTTGCATCCTCTGCGTGTGCTTAGTGCTTTCAAGCACCAGCAGCCCAATAAGCTTTTTGGCCAGAACTGCTTATTTCCTTCCTAGATGATGAAGATTTGTATTGGATGGCATCACGGATTGGAGCTTCGCTAGCTGGCTTTGATTTCCTGTTCAGAGAAATAAGAGCAGGTGTATGCTTTCACTAAGCTGCTAGGAGTGAGTCTACTCATACCTGGCTCCATAGCACTAGTAGGTTTTTTTTTCATCCTAGTGGAAAACAGTTCCTTGCATGTGGGGCTTGCATTTTGCAGAATTTAAAATGGATACAATACTCGATTTGCTCACTGGGGCTGTATTTGCAAACTTTAGAGCAGAAATGGGATGAATCAACATCATTTACCTGCTTTTTGTGCAGCAGCAGCAGGTCCTCTAACGTCATCGTAAGACTGACCATCAGTCAAAACAACGAGGAAGTTTTTGTTAGGTCCATCTTTTACTGGCCCAAACACATTTCTGGTTGTGAAGGAAATGGCATCACCAGTAGCGGTACCACCGCTCATGTAGCGGATGTTCCGGATAGCCGAGAGGACCTTCTCTTTTGTGGTGTAGTCTGTGAAGCTGAACTCAGTACGCTGGTCGTAGGTGAACTGCACAGCTGCAATCTTGGAACCAATGTCAGAAATCTCAAAAGCCTTTGCGACGTTGCTGATGAACTCAAGCACGAGGCGAAAGTTGCTGTCTCCGACGCTGCTGGAACCGTCTATCAAGAAGCCAATGTTAACAGAGTTGTAGCAGGTCTTGCTACACAGCATCTGCTCATGCGAGCACAGTTTTTGGACAAGAGGTTTCACGTATTTGGTAGTACCAAACCAGGTGGGCATTTGGTAAGAGAAGAAGCCGTTGTTCCGACAGACAGCCTGTTGAAAACAAAAAGGCAACAGGTGAATACTGACATAGTGGCTGTATGGAGAATAATCAGACATCCACGTTGTTTTCTTTCAAAGGCAGGTTAGAAATTACATTTCTAACCTGATGGTGAGGGGGGGTTGAGGGAGCATTTTAGCTGGTTTTCTTGTAAAGAAATTGAGGACAGACATTTGGAGTTGGAGTGACTGAAAGCTATAATGCAGCTTATTTTATCCAATAGTTAATTGACCTTGTCCCCAGACCTCTTGAAGTCTCAAGTAATTTAACTTTATTCATAAGAACTCTAACAATTGGAAATTATAACTATATTTTTGGAAAGTAAATGAAGTCATGGCTACTGAATATCCAAAGGATTGGAAGTTCTATACTTTTGCTTATCCACTGAAACTTTGGCTTCTGTGTTTTCCCTTTGAACTTGGTAAGCACTCTATTTTTTTGTAAAGTGTCATAAACACAGACATACAGTTGGGTTGAAATATAACTCCAGGTCATTCAAAGTAGAATTTATTTGTGTGTTGGCTCCCACAGGGTGAATGTAAAGTGCAAGGTAATGGAGAAAGGGGTTAGATTTAAAATCAGTTCCCCAAGGTCATCACTAATTTGGCCAAGATCAAATGCAGAAGGGGAAGGAAGGCCTCGGTCACCTAAGGTCTGGTCTTTCTGTGCCTATGAGAAGGCAGGAGTTGGACCTGCCTGTAACACCAATGGGATCAACAGCAAACTGTCTTGTACCTGGACAGGGCAGAACGATAGTGCTTCAGTCTGTTCAGGCCCAGAGCTATGATATTTCTGCTGAAATTAGAAATCTAAAGGCTACCTATGAAAAATGAGATGTTTTTCTCAATGGAGAATTAATAAGACCTACTGCTTAGAATGTGCATGCGGGAGTAGATGATCTGTGTTTGAATTCCTGCTCAAACTCATCCAGAGCAATATCCACAGCTCTGCATCCAAGATGAATGGCTTGCATGTGAACTTGTTAGGATGGCATTTTTCAATCTTTCCTGTGCTCTTTGTAGTGAAAGTAAGTAAATAATCCTCTAAAGAGCAGGCACAGAAAGATATCCCTCCCTGTCTGCCATTTCAGGATAGTAGATACCGTATCTGCATTTCATTGTCTTTAACACATTTAAGTGTATTTACAATAGGGGAATCTCCTACTTTGATAAACTTAATGTAATCACAAAGTCCAGGAGCTACAACTTGGCCAAGACTCTGAACTGGGAGAACTAAAACAGCATTTCAGTGCCTTTGTGTAGCCCCCTTCAGCAGGAAAAAACTCCACATTTCTTTAGGCTTCCTAATTATATTCTTTTAAAATCACTTAGAAGCAGGGATAGCTTCACTGGTGTTTTTGAGAGAATATTTCAATTTTTATACATATGAATATATGTAAAAGAACTAGGTCATTAAGATTTTAACATGAAGTGAATTCTCTAGAATCATTCCTATGGCTGAAAAAATGGATAATGATTTTCTCTCTTACTTTGTCAACAAAACCAAGGTCTTGTACCATTCCCAGCTCCTCTGTTGTGGGTTTCGCTACAGATACAATGAATACATTGACTCCAAATTCTCTGGCCACTATGCCAGCTTCTTCTATATCATCTGAGGGCCAGCCATCTAGGAACACTACAATGATCTTGGGAATTCCTTTGCGAGCTCCATTTTCTGAAGAGAAGAATTTCTGAGCTGTGTGCTTCAGAGCTTTCCCTAGTTTTGAACAGAAAAAGAATATGAAGAAATAATGCAATTATATTTTGATACACCGGTTTCCTGTATGAAATTGGGCTGGATTTTGGTTACGAATACAGATCTAACCCAGTGTAAAAGCAAAATAGTTTCCCATTATTGTTTAATAATAAGTGGAGCTTGAGCATCCTGTAAGTTAAAAACACAAAAAACCCAAACCCCCAAAAGCTCCCAAACCACCTCTGCAGGAAAAAAAAACCACAAACAAACAAACAAACAAAAAAACCCCAGCCCACAGATAAAGCTGGGGAAGAAACCACTGACATTTTTTCACCCACAAGTCTAGATTCATACTAGGAAGTAGATGTGTTAGTGCCTTCCGAAAGAATTGGAAGGAAGAAAGTTGAGGAGTTACTTAAATTTAGCTTGTGAAATGCAGCGTATTTGGAATGCTCAGTTTCCTCATTTGGCAAGCACCTCTTCACAAACACTAATTCCAAGATTCTTGTGACTCTCTAATTAGCAACTCAACAAGAATGAAACGCTAAGCCTTTTAGACAGGAATTTATCTCAAGATACCACTCTGTTACTAGTGAAAAGTTGATGACTGTTTAAATGGAGGAAGTGATATTTGCACTTCTACTCTGATTAAACTCCTAGAAATGAAATGGAAGATGTGGAAATATGCTGAACCTGACTAAGATGAGCGTGTCGTGTAAAACACTTTCTTCCTTAACTGAGTTACAAGTACTTCAGCGTGTAAATATATGTGTATTTACATATATTAAAATAATATGTATTTAGAAATATAAATAGATAATTTCTCTTTGCATGGAGGTATGAACTCACCTGTATTAGAATTGCCTCCTCTGAAACCTAGTTCCTTTATTGCAAACAAAACTTCTTTTGCAGCAGTGAAGTTTTTCAGATAGAATTCAATTTTTGGATGTTCACTGTGGAAATATAAAAGAGAATAATAAAGTAAATAGTTCACCTTTCATACCACTATGGCATTTGTAAGCTGAAATGCACTTTGAATCATTCTGTTCTTGGTAGTATATGCTCTTCTTTGTATTTTCAGTTCCTAAAATAGAAATATGGTCCTCACTTAATAATTTTCACAATCCTTATCAAGAGGAATTATTTAGCCAGGTGGTTAAATTAAGAAGAGATTGATTCTTATGCTTGTCAAGCAGCTGAAAACATTAGGTTGAAAATACAGATACACAAAAAAAAAAAATTAGAATGTGCCAGTTGTTAAACCAAATGCATTTGTGTGATTAGGCATTGGCAGGTTTTCCACTATTTGTATGAGAAATACTTTGATTTTAGAAGATTACTGTAAAATCCAATCTATTTGAGTTATTTAATATGAGAAATTTAAAGATACGTTAGCTACTGACTCCGTTTAAGAAATGAAAGATCTTAGCTACACTAAGTTTCCAGATTTCACTTTTGATTCATAGTAGAAAACAAATTTGTCATGCAAAGAGTAGAAATAAAAACTCCTGCAGGTCAAAGAGCTGCTGTTATGAATAAATGGCCTGACCCTGCATCACATTCCCTGGAATGAAGACCTGAGCCAAGCAGAGTTGGCCTGCAGTGCTGAATCTCATGGCAGAAGAATCATTAAAATGATACTTCTTGAGACAGAAAGATTTTTGCTTGTAAGATTAATTTCAAGGGTCAAATGTTCAAGGTACTGAACTGATTACTTAGTTCCTCCAGGAATTATTCCCTACATTATGGTACTTATAGTATTTAAACCAACAGCAGCAAAAGTGAGGCTCAGTTCCCCTAGATTTTGATGTCCACAAGTGAACAGATTGGATTTTTCAGGAATTCATCACAAAAAGAGGCATCCAAAGCAGTTCAGATGGTTTGTGCCATGAACATAATCATTCTTTCTAGTGACTATAAAAGCAAGTCTAAGTCATTAAATCAGATGCAGACATCTATTCTGTAGTTGTCTAAAGGCAGGGGAGAGGAGCAGACTTTAATGATGAAGATGTCATGAAGAAACTCTGTTAATCTAACAAATGTTTCATCTTCTTAGAATAAGAGAGTTAAAGGCTACTTTGTGATTCCTTTATTCCAAAAGCAATAGTCAAAGTGGATAAGCTTTGGAAAGTTGCTACTGCTGAACACTAGCAAACTGAGCTGTGTCTCCAAAAAATGTTTTACCAACATGCTGGATGTGCTAGTGGCTTTCAGACTGTTTCGCAGCCTCTGAATACACGTAGTAGTATAAAGAATCTTAAAAATAAAAAGCAAGCACTTACAACTTGAAAACTAGCTATAGTAACGTAGGGGTTGGCATGAATACTTTTTTGGTTTGTACACGTATGTAGCCATTAGCGACAATTCTTTCTCTACCATTTTTAAAGAGCTGTTTCTCCTTTGCAGAGCACTTTCTGCTGTTTTGCTGAGATGAGCTTCAAAACTGCTGGTGGCAGAGAGCCTGCTCTCTCTGTCCAAATATCAAGTATCACAGAGGCAGAAGATGAACAATTTTTTCACATGGACATCTCATAGCACAGAGCAAACAGTAGTACTGCTTGGAAAGAGTACGCTTTCTGTTGCTATTCATCTATTTGCTATTATTGAGCAAACACTGTTCTGAAAAATAAGGAGTGATATATTAATTGATTTCTGTATCAATCAGTTATATTTTATATAGATCTGTACTTACCTGGCTTGTACAACTCCAACATGAGGCCCTTCTGTTCCAACTCCCAACATCACAGCTACTTTTCCAACAAAGTTTTTCTGCAAATTAAATCTACGTTGGCCGATGTTGTAACTTCCATCAATAAGAAATGCAATATCAGCTTTACAGTCTGCGAACATCCAAAGTAATTAGGCTTACTCAACACTAAATAAACATTAGGATTTTGCTTTGCAAAAGTTAAATCTGTGGGTTCCTACCTTTGTTTCCAGCCTTTTTGTCAAGTGGCTTCTTAGGTCTTTTACCTTCAGTGAAGGAAACAGCATGGATCATTTAACAACAAGAGTGAACCAGAAAAAACTCAGACTCCAGGAATTACATCGCAATCTATCAGCAGTAAGAACTGCCAACTGGTTTATTAAACTTATGCTAACTACTCCGCATTGCCCTTTAGAGAATATTCTTTTCCAAATGAGATAGTTTAACCTTCCTCTCCACTCCTGCCCTGCTGATTACTGAACTGTAGAAAGCCAGGGGGGGTGCTGTAGCTCTCCATCCCAGGTGCTACCACTTCTCTGCCAGCAATCCTGCTGTACTGTGCGCAGTATTAATGTTTGGAAGCAAACCATGACTTAAACCGTAAAACAAATTGTCTATTCACGAACAACATCCAATGCTGGTATTTGTATATCACTAACCTTCATAAGAAACAATTTCACCTTTTAGTGGCAGCATTTTCTGTGGAGAAATTCACATAACATCTAAATTTCTCTAGGTAAGTCCTCACAGCACCAAGCTGTTAAATAGCTCTGTAAGAAGGAACGCGTTGTCTGTCTTCTCTGTTGCTTAACAGGAATGAACGAACTCACAAACTCTTTCCTTCCTTTCTGTTATTCATATGACTGTTCTAAATTAATTCAAAATTTTCTTAATTTACATGAACACTCCTGAAATCAGAATCAATCTCCTCGACTACAAATGATTCCGCTTTGTGTTGATGGAAGATCTTCTGCAGCACTAGATATTGTAGATATTCTTTCCCTATATAACTAAATCCTATGAAACACAGCATTGTAGTTAGGTATTCGTGCACTGTAACACATCTTATCACAGAAGGCTTCCCTCGTTGCAGAGATCTCATACCTGTAGAAGGACGGGCTGTTGATACCGACCGCCCAACTGCCTCAAGCGCTGTGTTCTTGATACCTGGTAAAACATCAGAAGAATAAATTTACTGTATTTCAGTGTATTCAGATGAAATTACAAGTGCTTGAAGAGTACTATATCTCCAATAACCTTTCTCCATCATCTGTCATTAGCTACTCTAGCTACATAGCTAATTAGCTACATTAGCCTAGACAAATCTGTTGTGCGATCCAGCATTGCTCTCCTTGTTTTACAGGTAATCAACTTCTCCTTTGACCTTCTGCATTTGAAACAATAACAGCTGATAAGTAATTACAGCATAATTTTTACGTATCGGTTTCCGTTACAGGTTAGCTGGAATAGCATTTTAAGGAAATTACGGAAAAAGATAAAATAATGAGTTAAACATGAAAAACGTTACTACTCTTCAGACAGCAACGGCGTTTGCTTATGCTTCAGGAGCACTGAAGAAATTTCCTAGAGTTCTGTTAATATTTCAAATATAGCTTGCAAAATAGTAAGTGTGATCCACCTACGAGTCACTGAGAAAGACGAAGCCCATCTAGTCAGCACCTGAGACTGGATCCCATTGGCATTTACCGCAGGGTAGTTGTCCTGTCCTGGGAGAGTCTGTACCCGCACAGCTCCTCCTGCATTGGTGATCACTCCCCTGAGGTATAAACAGAGTTGTTGCAAATCAGACATTTAAAAACCATGATGCAGTTACACCATCATGGACACTAGCCCCCAGAAGAAGATGCCATATAGGCAGCAGGTGTGTTCAGGCTAAAACAAGCTGTGAATTGCTGAAAAAGAGTTTTAAAGGAAACTATTCTGCTGAGCACCACACAAACTTAGGGGAAAAAAAAAAAAAAGTCAGGAAATTCTAAAATTCTGGCAGTGGTCAGACTGATACAGAAGAGAGCTGTTTCAAGGACATACCGGTTCCTAAGGGAAAGAGTTCCAGCAAAATATATTTGAGCTCATTATGCCTCATGAATATTTGCAATCGAAACAAAATTTGGTATGTTTAGCTACAAAGTGACCAAAGCTAAGAAAACCAGGAAGCAAAATTGCTCTTTATAGTAGCAATAGATATGTTGGATATCTTGTTGTGCAGCTACAGGCTGAAGTCAGAAATGATAGATATTATTGATAAGAACAGAGCCTAATCCACCTTAATCTTCTTATTCACCTGTAGTAAACATTAAATGTGAAATCCAAAGTGAATGAAATAATTAAATGCAAGTTAATAACTGAGCCCATGTAAGATTCTGCATTGTTTTCAGTCTAGCCTTGGAAATAGGGTATCAACAATAGATGCAATTCAACTGTGTCATTTTCACTGACAGAAATGTAGAGTAACATACCAAATTGCAGCTTCAGAATTTGGAATACTTAGGTGATAGTTAAGGAGTCATGCTTATCTTCATTAGTTTAAGCATACTATGATGCATCCTTAGTGTGATGAATCAATTAAAAAAAAACCAACCAAACTCAGAACAAATACCAAGAAGCTTACTGATTAAAATATCTTATAAAGTCATATTCGGTATATAAGACTATTACACTCCTTAACATTTTACAAGAAGGGTCAGTTCAGAAACAGAAGGGACAAGAAAACTTGCAGCAAAATCTGAGAAGGAAGTTTTCCAAAGCGGAGGAGAGAGATAAGAGAGTCAAACCTAAACCACTCAGACCCTAGACAAGTTTTTAGATGTTGTAGTCTAGTTCTCAGAGAAGGCTACTGTTATTTTGCCCCATGTTGTTGAGTTTCAGTTCAGGATTCCACAAACAGACTTTGAGATTGCCATCAAAGACAACTGAAGGAATAGCCAGTTTGAAAATCTTGCTGGTGGTTATAGGGTAAGGATCATGTGACTGCCCAGCAGGACAACAGATGTATGCATTTAGGAAACTTCAGGGTTAAAAGCAGCCCAGAGAGAACTTACTGTTTTTGCAGGAAGAGAGGCTGTTGTGGTTGGTTGGATGTGGATACCTCAAGTGAAAATAATAAGCATCAGAACTGTTCATATCCCTTTTTATATGCTACTGAAAGAACAGTTATTATTTTTTAGAGGCCAGAATTCAATGTTGAGCTTCTCTAAGAGGAAGTAGAAGCCTAACACTTTGTAGTACTTGGGCAGGTACAACACTGTGGGAGACAAACAACCATTTCCAGACTATTTAAACACATGCCCCTTTGTTTTTATTTTCCTTATCTGTTTGGTTTCCTGAAAAGAGGATCTTGAGGATCTTGAAAAGAGATCACAGCCTAATCTGATTTAAAACAATATGAAAGTAGACTAATCAAGGCCAGACTTTAGAAAATCTTGCATATCTTTCTGGTATTATGAGCTTTGGGTATCTGTGGCAAAAGCAGCTTCCACACAAATCTCCTTATTACCACTGTTAAAAGACATTCCTCATTCACAGACATGATTTGCATTTCTAAATTGAACTGTGGTTATATATATTTAATTCTTGTAGATTGGAAGATTGAATTCAGTAAGACAAAATTACCTTTGGGAAAAATAACACATTAATGTATTTAGAATATTTCAGTCTAAATAAAACAATTTTCTTCTCCAGTTCCTGGTTCTCTTTGGCATTCAAGCCTTCCCTGGTATCTTAATGGATAAGAAAATACATGTCAGAAAAATAATACATTGCATTCAAGTGGAACAGTTTCTAATTTAAGTTTATGCTTGCCATTTTAGTTAAGCTACTTGGGACTTGCATTAGCATAACTGATCCATGCCCAAGTTCGCTCTCTGGAAGAGTTTAGCATCTCTTCCTCCTTGCTTTGTTTTGGATTTGCAACTTTGAGCACCGAATTAAACTCAGTAATGCATTCATACTGAAAGCTCAGCCTAAGAATTATTCCTGAAAGCAACGATTTCAGCTTATTTTAGTCACAGTGTGACCACTTTTGTCTATATGGTTCCATTTTGTCTATTGGTCTTTTCCTTTTGATGGCTATGTAATCATTCTAGGTTATTTTTCTTATGCCTCAGATACTCCCCATCAAATTTGGAAGTTTTCCACTGAAACCAGAGTAATTTATTTGCTCCTTATCTATTTATTGAAAACATGTGATTCTGTACTTTATCACAAGTCAAAATTCTACACTGCCTTCTGAAGATACACTATTTCCATACAACAGCTCTTCTGTTTTTAATGCAAGTGTGTGGCGGGGGGACACACGACGGACACAGACATTAGATGTAAAAATCTAGTTCATATTATATTTATGAGTTATTCATCTTTCCTTGCCTTTTTGTCCTGTAAAAAAAAAAAAGCTGTAAACTAACAGCTGTTCAAGCCATCTTTTACAATTGCATCAGTTCTACTTGGGATGTTTCCTCTAGCAAGTGTATCAGAATGCATGCTCAAACATGCCGAAGTAGAATAAACCATATTGTCAGTCTGCCTTTGTGTTCTGAATCAGATTAGCAAATTCCTTTCTACAGTCATTTACGATTGACTTTAAAAATGAAATTCATCCTGTGTAGATCTGTAGTGGTATTTAAAAATAGTGAAGAAGTGTCTTTCCATTTCCTCAGAATGATTTATGTCATTGCAGTTTGCTTTGCTTTTCACTGCTGTGCGACTGACTCGCGTGCCGTGGCTGTTTTGATTACAATGGAACTTGGCAGACTTTCCAGGAAAAGTTTTCATTTCCTTACTCACTGTGTTTCATGCTACTGCCCGCCCTGCTTGACAGCAGCTTTCATGTAAAAGCTGTCAGTTTTTTCTCTTGCCTAGCTTCACTTTTAATAAGAAATCATGGTTTATACCTAAATGATATTTTTCACTCTAAAATGCATGCAAATTAAATAGAAAAGCAGATACACTAGGAAGCAACCCAGTACCTCACTGAAAAACAGCCCATGGAAGGAAGTATACTGGCCAAGGGCAAGCTGAAGATGGAGGAAGACAGAAGAAAATATAGGAGCTTAATCTAAGCTGTACTTAAAAGCCTGAATTGAGGTAAATCAGCAGATGGGACTGAAGCTTTTTAGAACCTCATGCACCTCCTCAAAGTTAAACAGTTTTTGCATTTATCTGCACTCTCAAAAAGAGAAACATGGGGCTGGTTTGTCTTTGCTGAATTTTGAATGTGGTTTTCAACAATCCTGCATATTGAAACTGATGCCTAGACCATAAAGACTCTTCCAGCTGTGGGAGATGGCTCTTACTGAGGTAACTGCAGTCAGTAATCCTAGGCACAGCAGCAGAGAGCTGAAATACCATCTCCTGATAAAAGAAACCCCGTTTTCACCTGGTGAAAATCTTTTTCCTTAGGCTATACTTTCCATTGTTTCTTAGAAATTGTAAAACCAGTGACAGATTTGGCTCTTGACTTGTTTAAAAATGTTGGAGATGAAGCCAAGTGGACATTCCCTTAAATGGGCTTAGTGCTAAGTGTAAGACAAGAATCAGTTAGATAGAAGTGTCTAGAGGTAACAAAACATTGTCAGTGAAACAGAGAAGGATCGTTGTCCCCCTTGTGTAATAGTGTTAAGGAGCGAAGAGAAATAGATTTGAATATAGACTAGATGTTCTACGCCAAGGAAAGTTCCCCAGCTCAAGGGCAGCAGCGCTGTAACCAGGCTGTTAAAGGAAGTACATATTGAGCTGACTTAGAAGTACATATTAGCTGATAGAGCTCAGAAACTCACATGGTATGTTTTTACACCGATCATTATGCTCATCCTGTATGTCTATAGGTAAGCTATCTGCTTTTTCAGCCGAAGGGAGAACGATGAAGGCCCACCATCCTAGCCAAGAGCATAATTCTGACCTGAAGGTTCTTGTTCCCATTGCTAACGGAGCACTGGTTCTAATACCAGCTGGCATTTCCAGTTGGGTCCTTGAATGAAAACAGTTATCCTCAAGGAGTTAAGGCAAGACAGCTAAATTACCTGAATTCCCATCTTTCCTTCCTACTACCAGCATCATCGAACTCCTTCCATATCACATGCCTTTCTTCATTGCTTCAAGGAGCTTTCTCCCCTTCTCCAACCTGCTGCCCAATTGCCCTCAGTCGCTGCTGCAGAGCAGCCTAGGGTTTCACACCAGCATCCTCTGGCTCCCAAGGTTCTTACTCTGTTTCCTCTGCACCCCTATTGCTTTTGAGAGGAAGGAGGGCTCAGCAGCAGAAGCAGGCCCTATACCAAAGCTTTTCAGATCTACTGCTGTTCAGAAATCCCTCGGGCCAGACAATCTTGTCAATATTCTTCTAGCAAACACTAAGGCTGCCCAGGGGCCATTCATTTGTGGTCACTTTGTGGCCAGCTTGGTAATACCATGATATGCTTTTGTTGCACTTGAGTTTTTGGATACCAATGTTTAATTCAAAATGGTTCCACCCTGTGACTAGTTAAGAAACTTAGAAAAAAAAAATTACACGCCTATTTAGCATTTTACAACTACTACATCGGGCTATGTCTCCATTTAGTGGAACTGGCATTGAAACAGAACTGCACAAGCTGAGAACCTAGTCCTTCATTTGACCTTCTGATTATTAATCCAATTAATCACTCAGTGGTAGATTTAACTCAGTTCTTTGTGCCTGCATAGTGTCAGCCTGGTAGGAGGTTCTCCACTCTTTCCCCGACAAATAAGTATTATATTCTTCTGCCCAGAAAAAGAACAATATTAAATAAATATTCTGTTCCCTGAGAGTAATTGCACATAAAATAAGGAGAGAAAAAGCCAAATATAACAAACTAAACCAGGCAGAATGCTTATTCATCTTTCATACACAGAATTATTCATAGCCGAATTCCTCTAAATTCTTTACATGCACTATGTAGTATTATATTGCATTAGTAATTACCACACAGTAATGGAACTGCTTGTAGGAATAAATATTTGATTTATATAAAATTAAAGAATCGGGCCTCAATTTAGACCTGGCACACAAACTGGAGTGCACATGGAGTGGAAACTAATCCATGCTCACGCAACTTATTTCAGTTTGGAAAAAAACACCATAACCACTGCTCCCAAGACTGGTGCTTCTTGAAGTGGTAGGGAGTTGTCTGACTGTTTTAAATAAGGTAAGAGCAACAGCCATTGCAGTGGCACAGGCCTGGCACTCAACAGCTCTTAAGGTATAGAGCTATATTGCACCCACTGTGCATTGTGATGTAGGGCATACCTAGTCATAAACTAGACATGGTTGTTTCAGTTATTTGGAAGCAATGTCTAAAATTCTCAAAGCAGTTATCTACTTTCATCATGATAACACAAGTTATAGCTATCAGCTATTAGCAGTATGTTCTTGGAGTTACTTTGACACCAACACGGGGCTTAATCATTGCAACACAGAGCAAGAAGGAATAATATTTTTTGTCTGTCGTTGGATTTTGTAGCCTGCACTGAAATTAGCTAAAAACTAAACAGCTATCCTCTCTCCTCCATCTAGCAATCCTTTTCTTACCAAAACCAGTATTTATGGCTGCTCATAGTTGCAGTGAAACCAACAAAATATCTTCTTATAACAAATTCTAAGTATGAAAGGCTAGCAGAACTAAGCCCCCAACAAGCAGCAGTTCTCCTAAATAGAAGCTTTTTCAAATTGCTTTACTACAATTACCATTTAGAAAACTCGAACATTGTTAATGTACATATTTACTGGAAGAGACAGATGAGAATGGTGGGTATATTTTAATTCCTTCATTGCTATTAGAGCCTTCTTTGCTCTTGCAGTGTCTGTGGAAACAGATTGTTGGATGCAAACTTTGCAAATAGAGGTGCACATGTCACAAGAGGTATAATTTGGATTGACACTGATGATGGAAAAATCGGCATTTCTCCATGCTTCTGTGCTGGAGAACACACAGTTTATAAGGTATAGACTTAAGTGGTATATAAATGTCTGTGCTGTATTATCCTAGGGAAAGACTATGCAAATCTTGAGAAGAAACTGGCCTCTTCCATTTCTTGTACCTCCTTCTTTTGCAAATGTGCTGATTTAAAAATTGCATTGAAAAAAAAGTCTAGATCATGTGAATATTTTTTAGCATTTTCAGTATTCTAATATTTCAGTATTGCACTTTTCAGCATTTTCAGTGTTCCCACTACTTGAATATTCTACTTTTACTAACTTCTGAATATTTAAAAATATGAGATTCAGTTGAGGTATGGATCTGGAGTAAAAAAAGATCTTGCAGCATAGCTGCATGGGGCTTACTTTTTTCCTGCAGCTGGTACAGCGCTGGCTCCCAGCTGTGGGAGAGCTGAGCCCCACCAGGTTTCTCGGTGGGACTTCTCTAACCATCAAACACTTGCCACTGGCGTGGGAGGTTGGAGTGTTTAGGAACTTAGGACTTGAATGTCTTGAAATGTTGCCAAAGTGCCTTAGGAAAAGGATCTTTATAGAAAAAGCTTTTCCCCCCTCTAAGTAAAGATGTCTGTACTTAAAGAAACAGAATGTTAAAAACAAATGGTTACATCAGTAAATACAAGCGTTGTCTTAGAGAAAATACAACAGAAAGAAATCTCAGTTTTGCTGTACAGGCATTTATGAAAACAAATGCCAACAGAAAAACAAACAGAAGACATTTGATCCAGATATTTTGTCAAACTTCTTCTGTATAGATAAACTAGGAAAAGTGGAAAAACTGAAATTTAACTTTTTTTTTTTAAGCATTAATGGAAACACTTAAAGCACACTAACTAAATGGAGGCATTCATTCTTTTCACAAAAGGAAATCTGTTCTAACAATAAAATACAGAGACATATGGCTATCTTTGTAACTAACTCTTAAACTTTAAAAAGAAATACACACAGATCCCTGCTATACTTCCCAAGGTCTTTTAATTTACTTTGAAGTTTTGATATTATAAAAATATTCTGAATTTTGGAAGTCTTGTTAAAAGTTATAGGATTTTAATTGACATTTTAAATAAGTTTCTGGATAGTAATGGTAGCCCACTAAATATTATTTTAAATGTTTAATATGTATTTTATGACATTTAAAGTATCAAGCAATGAATGTTAACTCAAAAAGCCTTTCTTTTCCTCCTTTATCTTCTAGTAATTTATTTCTCTGTAAAATTTTTAGGGTTTTGTGTTTTTTTTTTTTTTAAACTAAGAACTACTCTGATGGCTGAGTTCAGCAACACATCAATACATTCTGAAAGAGTTTCTTTCTCTTCCTTGAGAACAAGAAGAGGTTGAAACTACTCCTTCCTTTCTTTTAAGCACTGTTTTACTTAAGCTTTTAGGAATAGCTTAAACCTTTCTGCAAGGGCAGCAGTAGTCTTACCTGGAATATACAAATAGAGTAAGATGGTGTGATTTCTCTTGTTTTAACTGCAGTTTATGTATACATTAACATATATGTACCTAAAAGCTAAATATGACTAGTTTTAGGAAGGTCAGTGATGCTCGAAGGGATTCTGGACAATTTAGGTTGTAATCCACAAATGCTAATGAAATCTCATTCATAGGAATAGGACATTTTGAAAAGTCTCTATAATATAGTATTATATCCCAATACAGTGATTTGAATCAAGAGTACTTCTTGAAGCCCAAATAATTTATATTGCATGCATGATGAAGTCTTACTTTTAAATAGATTCATAAGATTTAATTATAGAATTTTCAGAAGTCAGGAAAAATTTGGGCAGGGTCATCTAGTCTGTACTTATAGGATCAGTTATGATTATCTAGCTATTGTAGACAGCTGGGTGTCTGTCTGTTGTTGGAAACTGCACCATCTATTGCACTTTTATAATATCCCAGGTCATCTAATCTCTGTCCTTATTGATACATTTTTCTTCATGTCTTACGCAAATTTCTGTTGCTGAAACGTCAGCCTACCTTAAGAGTAATAACACCTTATAAAGTTTCAAGTCTGCTTTGTGGTAGGAAGCATATTGTGAAAAACTTTAAGTGAACAAGTATCATGTTGTACAGCCAGTTAATAGATGAAGCTAAGAGTCCTCCACAAGCTTTCTCAAAGTATCAAAATCAAGGTCTGAAACTCACTGTAGACTGACAGGAATAAGTCTGGCTTCCAGAGGCATCTGAAACGGTTATCTCACTGTCTCCAGCTGATTTTGCCTAACACTTTCTTATTAAAAATTGTTCTGAAAGATAATTTACCTTGCGAGTAAGTAATTACATGTTTGTTTTTCCTCAAAAAAAAAAAAAAAAAAAAAAAAAGTAATCAGATTACCTCAATAATATTTCTACCAATCCATCTTCCCTCCCTGTGAAATTATTATTGCTGTTCTAATGATATCTATTTAACATGGGTTACCTGGATATTTTTCTTAGTCTTTACTTCCCTATTTGATACAGGAGTGAATTACCTAGCTTAATGAGATCAGTAATTAAACCAACACTCTTCAAGTAACTGTATTTACAGTGACAAACCCCCATAACACTGATTAAGAGTAATAGGCTTTATGGTCCACACTCCCCCAGATCTTGGGTAGGTCTGTTTAGGAGTTAGCCTTGAGCCCTTAGGAGCTTAAACCAGTTTCAACAATTTCAGAAAAGGTGGCGTGTAATTGTGAGTAAAACTGAATCTGTTTTCATTCTCTGATTAGTTACCATTTACACCGTGTCCTTCTGTGTCTACCAGTGACACATAAGTTCCTTTACAGCAAAGGTCTGCTACTGTGCCCGTTCAGAGAACACCAAGAAAGCTGTTTTCAGGAACACTTAACAACTCAGATAACAGCTGGGTGGTTAGCAAGTTCTTTTCTCTGTTGCCCTCTTCTCCTAATGACATTGAGTTAGTTTGTCTCCCAAAGTCCAGAAAGATCTTAGTTACGATGGCATCAAAAGTTTAAAATTTAAGAATATGACAAGACTATACAGCCTTGCTTAACACATTCATTAGCAATCATCTGACTTACCTGTGTATGGCAGCTCCACAAATACTGGAAAGAGAGGCATAAACTCCATCCCCAAAGACATAAAATTGCCAGAGAGGACAGTTTGCTGGGCAAAGAACGTCTTCCATCTCCTTTCTAAGGTCAAGTCCTCTTGTAAAGCATGTGATAGCAGTGGGAGCTAAAAAAATACAAACACACACACACACGCACCCAAGAATGCGTGACATGAAAATCATAAGGGTGGTTGGTTTTGTTGTGGTTTTTTGTTTGTTAGCTTTTAATCTCTCTACAATTTCCAGGTTTAAAGCAATGTTTAAATTTGAAATTAGGTACAGTCTCATCGCATGCTCCAGTGTGTCTGTAAGGATATTTTTGGAGCTTACAAGTGTGCAGCTATGAAATGGAAGAACACTAGTTATGGGAAAGAAATGGCAGGAAGAGGGGAGGAAAGCTTAAGAAATTAAATTAAAACAAAACAACACCAAAATAACATTGAATTAAGGGTCAAGAAATATTGCAGTGAGGAAAAAGCACAAGCAATTCAAATCTGTAAGTTTACTCCAGACAGAGGAGCAAGGGGAAGGATTTTAAAGGACTGCTGGGACACAGGAACAGGCAGCATTCTGCAAAGGAGAAGTTAAATGACTCCGAGGTCCCCGCAGCAATGTCCAGCCATAAGACATCCATGAATCACTTGGGAAACTCTGAACCTTTTCTCCAGTGACATTCACAAAGCAGCTTTACAACAGCAGCATTTCCCTCAGCCTCTGCAATAAATCCTACTGAGGTCATGGTAATAATAAAAAAAAAAGTACCCATCTCCTTGCTCCAGTAATGCAGTAACATCTAGAGCACACATAGGAATTCATTGCAATGAAGTTTACATCGTTCTCATTGTGCAAAGGACTGTCAGATTGACACAGAGAGACAGAAGTCATTCATTTAGCTGAGGCACATGCATTTTTCACCTAGAACTCTGGCTTCTTTTTTTTTTTCTTTCTTATAAGTTGCTCCTCAGATTACCATCATCGATTTTATTTTATTTTTTTTACTTAAAAAGACTGTGAGACCGAACAGAATCACCATGCTTATACCTAGAAACATTTTCATTGTTAAAGTGCTATATTATTGGTGTTATGCCAAAACAAGTCAGTTTGCTCTGCTCTTTGAGTCCCCTAGTCCTTTCATGAAACTTCTACGAATGTGTTAGCCAATTACTGAGCACTAATCAAGTAATGTCTGCCAAGTGACAGCTAGCAAGACCATCAGAATCAAACAGCAGCTGGAAGGCTGAATGTCCTTGGAGGAATCACTGCAATGACAATCATCCCATTCTGTCAGGACACACACTCTTGAAGTCTCACAGAAACACTCTACATGAGGATACACCATAAAAAAAAAAAAAAAGTACAAAGAAGAAACTGTATCTCTTCCTGATTTAAGTCATATTTAAAGGTCAGGGTGAAAGTCTTCCATCACTGTTGGCCTAAAAAAAAGAAAAAAAGCAAAGGCTCACTTCTCTTCTAAAGCATCCACCCAATAACAATGTTTTCGGTCATTCCATCAGTTTCCATCTTTTTGATGTCTCATGTACTCTGATTTGCCCTGAACAGCTGTTTCTATAGCCCACCCATCAAAGTTCTCACTTGATTTTTGACAAGAATCACTGATTTAAGAAACTCTAGAAAAATAAAGTCCATGGCCAAAATCTGAGCTTTCCTAATCTTGAAATTCCCATGCATTGCTTTGGGTGGGGTGTTTTTTGTTTTGGTTTTTTTTTTTTTTTCCTTTTTCCTTTAAATAAGATCTGCTTTTAAAAAAAATAAAAATCTGGTCAGGGCTGTATTATTCATTTCAATCTGCGACTTGCTCTTTTCTGATCAATTTAAGGTCACTTACTATCACATGTCAGTGATCACCCACCCATAGAGTCTCCTGGATGGTAACCAGAACCACTGAACTCAGCAGTATTCAGATGTATTTCAGGGGGAGTATAAGGAAAGGTGAAAGATCCTTTAAGACCTCCCTGAGTAGTTATGAGCCTAAACATAGTAGATCGAGGAAACCAGCATTCTTTCATTACTTTGAACAACAGAACTTAAACACTTTTTTTGAAAAGTTCCTGCAAACTTCTAGTTCAATAACCAAATGCTGCTGAATTTAGGCTCAGAATAACGGTAAGAGACAACAGTAACAGTTCACATTTTATACTTTAAACACATCCTGGTACCAATATTCCCTTAAGGTTATATTAGTTCATTCCAGGTACCTTCAGATGACAGAGGTTTGTTCTTCAACCCTGACAGGAAGCATTACAGATTTTTTTTCACTTGTTTCCTGACAGACTGTTGGCATTTCATCTGTAAAATAAAAAGGAAAGGAATTGTGGTTCAAGCAGGTTTCCTTTTACTGTGCATTTTTTTCTGCTTTTTTAGCCATAGCACTCCTGTGACATATAGCTATTACAAGTTTAGCATGAAATAACTTTCCAAATACTTGACTGAACACAAAGTTAGCAGCAAATCCTGCTTTCTAACGACAGTGAAATCCTGAAGAACTGTTCAGAAAAGCTTGAGGTCACTCACCTTCTGCAGGCCAGGCCTGCCTCTGGAAGGGCATCCTTCTGGAGGCTCCTGCCCTCCCTTGATGAGAGGTTCCACTGGAAGGGGCAGACAAACCGCTTGTGTCCTTTGGGCTAATTAGTTCTTTAGCTGCTTCCTGCGGCTCCTGGTTCCCGTGGGTTGACTCTGGCTCCAGGAGAGCCCACTCTCCAGCAGCAGGGATGCAGTCCAACAGGGCAGGAGCAACAGGCAGCTGCTGCCCTGCCAGGCATGGTACCTTCTTTTGCTCTCCAGGTCAAAATAGCAGCCGGGCAGGTTTAGAGAGGTTTTTTTTTTTTTTAATCGGTTCCACTGTCAGAAATATGTTGCAGGTCCTCAAATTGCCAAGCACCGCGCCAGTGCCTTTATAACACACACAAACACACCCCCACTCGTTCTCGCACTCCCCTTGGCAAGGACAATTGTCACCGCCTGTGCCACCCCGTTTGGAAGCCTTCCCAGACATCCTCCGAGCCCTTTCCCGGGGGGACACTGCGGGGTCCGGCCGGCCCCGGGGCAGGGCTGCCAGCGCGGCCCGACCCCCCTCCCGGGCCGGTCCCCGTCGCTCCCGGGCGCTGCGACCTCCCGGCTGGGGGGGACCGGCAGGGACAGTCCGAGGGAGAAAAACCCCCGTGGGGAGGCGGAGGGAAGAGAGCGGCCAACTCACCCGAGCCGTCGCTGCCGCAGACGGGGCCGAAGAAGAGGAGGGCGCCTGCGGAGAGACAGGGAGCGGGGTCGGGGCGATGCTCCGCGTCTCCCCGCCGGCTCCCAGCCGCGCCCCGCGGTACCCACCGAGGAGAATGGGGGCGACCCACATAGCGGCGGTGGGGCGAGCCGTGACCCCGAGGCAGCCGAGAACAGAGGAGGAGAGCAGCACAACGCAAGGCAGCCCAGCCGCCTCCACTCCACCGCCGGCTACCGTCCCCTCCGCGTTGTCCAGCGCCTCCGCGGAGCTGCAGGGCTGGCGGAGACCTCCGCGCCCGCTTTAAACCTCCCCGGGGCGCATGAGCGGGCGAGGAGGGAGGGAGGGAAGGAGGGAGCGGACACGGGCTGGGCGGCCCCATCGCCGGGAGAGGCCCCGCAGGTGATGGTGTGTCCCCTGTCCTGTCCCCTCCCCTCACCCCCCCTGCCTCCCCGCCTCCTACGCCACACGGTTCCTCCGGGAACGGGTCCCCGAAGCCACCGGGTCGAGCCATTCACCTCTCTCCCCGGTACCTCACCCATCCCGGGCTGGCGGCGGGGGCACAGGGATCTTCCCCTGCCTCCTTTGCCGTTTTTCTTTCCAGATCTGTCCGCACACTTCCCTTCTGCCTACGAGTTTTGAATACCTTATTTCAGATATATCTATTATCATCGTCATCATCATCATCGAGTACCATAGTTCAGATATTATTACTACTGTTTCTACTACTATTATCATCGAATTCCTTATTTCAGATACCCTTATTCCGCATATCTTAAGAAATGCGAGGGAGCTACTATTTTCTTGGCCACAACATCTGGCCCCTTCCTCGAAAACGAACCAAGAGGCAAAGCTCTCAGGAGTGCTAACCCGGCTGCTTCCATCCCCGTCCCCTGCTCCGGGGCCGGGCGGCAGGTCCCCCCCCGGGGCCGTGCACCCCGTCCCGGCAGAGCCCATTGATGCTGGGACGTTCATTCGTCCCGCCGGGCGCTGCAAAAGAGAGAATTTAAGCCTAATTTAGTCTTTCGAAGAGATGGAAATACCCTAACCGGCATTATTGTATCGTTTGTATTTGCTCTAAAATGTTGGCGTATTACAGATACCTACCTTTCATTTGACAACATTTTGCTTAAATTAAAGAAAAAAGCCAAAACCACACCCATCCAGCCCCGAAAAAAAAACAAAACAAACAAACAACAAAAGCAAACTGAAACACTGAAACAAACCCGACGACTTTACAGCCTGCTTCGTTTTCATAGTTCAATGCATACATGCATATGTGGCGTGAAGTAGTAGCTGGCAGGAAAGTGAAATGATCAGATTACTTTAGGAATGGGTGGGAAGAGGCAGGAGCACGTTTATTTCAACGAATGCCTTAAAATCGTGTTCTTTGATGGCTCCCGGCATCCGCTGTTTAACTTCTACTGGGACGACTCTTCCCAGACATAAGCTTTCAAATATAAATAAACTTTTAGAATTCATAGGGATTAACGTGTTAGCGGATTTAGCGGCGCAGAAAATTAAGTGCAGGCGTTGCTGTCAGCTCCGGGAGGGAGCGGGCATGGCAGCAGCCGTCTTTTGGGAAATGCAGCTGGTCAATGCAACTCGCTCTCGGGATTTTTTTCTTTTTAGAACCGGTCGTGTAAAAATAGGCACTGGGAAATACGTCTTCGTATAATTGAGAATAAATGTATTTGAGAATTCTGCCATCCGTTCGAGATATGCTGCCCATAGAGCAAAATAGGAACCGTGACCGGGTAAGTTAGACGTAATTATTTTATAATTTTTTTTTCGGAGTTTAATTGAAGCCCAGCGCAGGAGCGGAGAGAACACGATCCCCAGCGCCTCCTCCCGCCCCTCTGACCCCGGCTTTGATCGACCCAGAAAAACATTTTTGTGCTTCCCACACAGGATAGAGGTGGCGACGCTTCCTTCGTGACAAGGTCTTCTCCGGGAGCATCTCAAACGCAAATTATTCAAGGCAGTGGGTGCAGATGTCAGGGAATTCTGCTGGCGTTTCTCTCGGCTTCTCCAGCTCCCGAGAGCTTGCCAAGGCTTTACCGATAGCCTCGGCGGCGCTGCCAGGCTCCCCCCTAAACCAGAGAGGTTCACCCGAGTGGGTCGATCAGCTTTCGCCTTCTTCGGGGATCAAATGAAGTGTTGGCCGTGGCCGCTAAAAACTCTGTCCCAGAGCTCGCCTCTTCCCCGAGGTGTCCCCCACAGGAGTGGAGGGTACCCGATTCTTCCCAGAAATGCTTCACACCTTCTGTCGCAGCCCTCGGTTCATGGTTTTCTTAGAGCTGCGGCGGTTAAGAGTAAAGGGGGTGTGTGTGTTGCTTAATTTTGTGTTTGTTTTTTTTAACGAAAAAATTCTGGAAAGCCAAAAAGCCTGTTAGGGAAGATGCTTGCCGTGCGGCCAGCACCGCCGGTGGCGTGGCTGCCCCGTTATCCTAAGGTCAGTGGCGGTGAAAGGGTGGCTGTCCCGGCCCCCAGCGCGGCCCGGGGAGGGAAGGGGCCAAGGGGTCCTCGCTGCCGGCATCGTTTTNTGTGTGTGTATGGTTAGACTCGATGTTCTCAGAGGTCCCTTCCAACCATGAAAATTCTGTGATTCTTTCTCACCCCCATCCTTCCATCCTCCTGCCCCCGCGACAGTCACAGGGGTTAATGCGTTTCGCCGCACGGAAATGTCCCGACAGTGTCTTCTCCGCTCCGGAGGCTGAGGGAAAGGCAGGAGGGACAGGGAGGGGCGTCCCATTTATCCCGGGAAATACGGGAAATGCCTGAACCGAGGGACACTGGCTGCCGTACCATGCAGCCCCACAGAAACCTCTCTGTCCTTTGTGTGAAGAAAGGCTTTGTGCAAAGATCAAAAAGGACAGAAGAAAGTACTAATTAAACTTTCAGCCTTACATAGTACTTGGTGGGTGCCCCGCGCCTTGCCTGGGAAAATACTCGCCCATTCTCATTTGCAGCCCTCCTTTCCCTCCTCTTGACATTTTTCTTTTGTCTGATTCCCTTCATCTTCTGGGGTTTTGTGTTTCTAGCTTGTCCCTGCATTCCTTTCGATGCCTTTCTGTACAATTTCTTCCCAAAGGCTACTTAATTCATCCTCCAAACTGTTTTGCATTGACTTTTGCACATCACCTTCAGTTCTGTGTTTAAGAGGTACTGATCTGTGCCTGAATTTTTCGATTTGAAATTGTGCTGTCTCGGGAAGGGCATTAAGGTGTTCCCAGGAATGCTGATATGAGACAAGCAAACTGGTGCCAGGCTGGTGGAGCACACCTGTGTGCCTGGCTCTGGGCAGCCACCCGTAGCCAGGCTGTTTGATGCCTTAGAAAAGACAGGCAATTTGAAGGGCCCTTAGAGAGGATGTGGCAAACATTACAGTGCATGTGGGCACAGCCCTTTTTCTGACACCTTGGGGATCAATTTGTTAATTGACACTGTCACCTTAGTTAGGTTTCTTAAAGAAACATTCATTTTTGTTTTGTTCCCAGGTTAATGGCTTGTCATTCAATCAAACAGTAACATACCCACTTAGGAAAAAGACAGCATGAATGATAACACATAAATTAATAAAAATCAAAGAAATGGTGGAAGCAGAGCCTAAAGCAAAAACCGTGTAACACTGGACTTTCTGATATTCTGTGAGCTGGGCAGTCACAGCCTTGCCACAGTGTCTGGCAAGAGAAATGCTTGTTTATGTGTAAGTAGGTAAGTACATCCATATATACAGCATTAAGCAGCACCAGAGCACAGGCTGGAGCACTGGAGCTCTGCCACTGTTCCTGTCCCACTGCTGAAATGCTCCTTGGCAGCCCTTTGGCCCCCACCACCAGCCAGGCTCCCAGCCAGGGGTTATGCCAGCCTGGGAACGATGCCGCATCCTTCTTTTGGAAGCAGGGAGTGCTCACACACGGACAGGCTCCAGACTGACCACCACAGCTGGCCAAGCCCTGCTGGGGCACCTCAGCAGGCGCTGCAGAGGCAGCAGGCACCTCACCTGGCATTGCACAGCCTGGAGTCCTCTCCAGGAAGGCTTTTCTGCAGCAGGGTTTTATCTACAGCCAGAAGCAGGCCAGAACCATCCTCCAGTGCACCAGCCCAGCTACTGGTGCACTGGGAGCACTTCCCAAGCACTAAGGAAGACAGGTAGCTGCACGTAGATCCCTCCTTTCAAGAGTTCAAGCATGACTGCTAACAATCAGTAGCTGAGGGCAGAATACCCTCATCTATCCACAGTTTGTAAGTTTTAGATTAGCAATTTCTTTTATGCAGTAACTGCCGAGTCCTGTGGGGAGGGACCAGATGTCAGTCTGTCTCCACTCCTCTGAGGGCTTTCCCCATGAAGGGGTAGAGGATCAGCTGCCTCTCCCCCGTGATCAGTGCTGAGCTTGCCTCTGCTCTGTCCTGTTGTGTGCTCCCCAGAGTAACCCGAGGGCTGGTTCTTCCAGTGGTCTCTGAAGAGTTTATCTTTGTTAAGACAAAATTTAAAGTATGTTTGTTACTATGGATTCTATTACTGTATTTAAATAATTACATGTTTCACTGAGGCAATCATAAAAATTTTGCCTGAAGGCAAAACAGGGCTAACAGATTAAGTTTATTTCACACACAAATTTTAAAACCACATATAAGACTGTAACAATTGTTTCATAAGTGGTTAATGACTTTGGATTCATTCTTGGATGCTTAGCTTGTGATATCATGAAGACCTTGGTTAGCTCAGAGGTGTATTTTTATTAACATTTTGAGAAGTTTTTTTTATGTGCAAACCTGGAGGACTTTTAAATAATTAATCAAGACAAGGATGGGGCCCCACTTCCATCTGCTGCCCGTTGGCTCTTCTGTTTCCCTCTGGGCAGCAATGACACTGCACAGGAGCAAACTGCCAGTCAGAACATCTCTTTTTTTACACTGAGAACCAGGGATGCTGATCTTTGGGATGAAACCCAAGGCGAACTTTCTAGAAACAGATGATAAATTTGATCCTTTCAAGTTCTGAAATCACTTCTAGTCTGAAGGCTCACCCATCTGTTAGTCAAGAGGCCAGAGGTGCTGCTTCTTATTGCAGGGGCACGCATTTCTTAGAGAAATATGTAGCTTTGGGTAAGCACAGTGCATTTTTCTGCTTCGTATAAACATTATGTTAATCCTGAATGGGAAGTGCCTGGTCAGGGCCTGCCTGTAGTCATATGGCTGTTGTTGGACGTGTGGCTTCTGTTATTCCTGGCTCTGCAGTTGGTGAACATGCTGTTCCTTTCGCTTCCGTTGGTAATGGTCATCTGCACATTTTGAGGGTAATCCAGGGCACCGCACACACCATTCTTAAAAAACCCGAGTTCTTTGTCTTTCCTTCATGCACACTTACATTTGCACACAATATTTGTGATCCTTCGCAAATGGAAAAGACATTTTCTGAATAACTTCATAAAAAAAGGTACAATGAATTCAGTTTATCCACTTTAACCCCTTATATTTAGAGCCTAATGGGACAAACAATATCTCTGGGTTAGGATTTGAATTGGTACCGTTTCTCTTTGTTACTGTGCACACAAAGAAAGAAGAAATAAAGGAGAAATATTTGAAAAGGTGCACAACATACAAAGGACCTTTGTGACATACATTCATTGTTATTCCAGAAAAGTACATATTGCCAAAACTAACCAGTGTCTGGCCATTTTGACAAGTAGAGATGTGTCACTGATGGATTCCCCAAGATCAGTATAATGCAAAACCATTTGTAACTCTTTTCTATTTCACTGGGATATTCAATATCATAAACTAATGAAAGTCTAATCTAGTCATAGCTATAGTCTGTTAATGGAAAGAAAAAAACATGGGTTTGCTGAGTATTATTTCATCATCTATAGGGCTGGTTGAAGGGAGACACCAATTTCTAGAAAGACCAGTTGTTAAAACACCTTATTAGAACCTTTTTTAAAAAATATTTTTAGCAGAATTTTAATAGCAGCTAAGTAAACAGATTTATGATATGAATTAGATCTGTATTTAATACTGAGATTCTGATAACAGAGGTTTTCAGAAAGAATTGGATTCCTGTTGTGTTCAGCGCAATATGGACTTGCAGAAGAATAATAGCTGGTTCAGGGAAGCTTAGAGCCTCTGGAGATAAAGTGTCTCTTTTTTCAAAATCAAGGACACTACTGTCTATCACTTATAGTAATGAAATTTCATTTCAGATTTCACTTCAGCATTTGTTGTAGACATTTGTGTGGTTTTGAAAAATATTTTATACTTATATATGTTTACATTTTCCTGTTTCAAAAAATCTAACCATTTATGTTGTTGACTCATGAGGTTTTACATTTGGAATTTAATTTGTACTCCAAAATTCTTTGGGTCTCTGCCAAAACTTACACCAGTTTGTGGTAAACTTGGCCTGTCTTTTTTTTGTAGATGAATTACTGCTCACCTCCAGGAAACAAAGGGAATGCAAGTATTTTTTTCCCCTCTTTATTAGCCCTTCATTTATTTTTTTTCCCCTTCAATAGTTACTTAAATACATCTTCTTACCATGGGAAAGTTCTACCACAACACCGATTTACCATGACTCCAACCTGCACTGCTGAAAACACAACCACTTCAGTAATTGTATCTCAGATATGGAAAGGATGGGCAAGGGGAAGAGCTGGAAGTAAATTTCTTAAATTTTTCTTCCTCTGGAGGCAATGGCAAGTGCCAGCCTTCCTTCTTCCTGCAGAGAGAAGGAGCTGTGGACAGTTTGTGGCATCATTCCATGAGGATGTCTGGCTTTTTCTGGTATCTAGTTTTGTGAAAGGATGGAAAGACTGCTTAATTCTTCTTGAATCAGCCAAAAGCAAGACTATTCCATGTGCCCATCCTTTGCAACAAAAAGGATTGTTTAAAATTATTCAGAAATCCATGCTTAGTTAGGTTCCTCACCCAGCTCTGCTGGGACAGGTGACCGGAGGGCAGCCATGGATAGGAGGGCAAACACAAAGAAGCCACTTGCACATGATCTTGTAAAATGATAGTTTCCTTGAAGTATAATGGTCTTACTCTGGGTAGCTGTGTGTGGCCCCAGACTGCTTCTGTTGGCCAAACAGAAACACTGTGAAACACTGATTTTCAGGGGAATGTTTAATGTTAAAGGTAGATGTTTTTAAGGTGCTCTGCAGATTTTTCATATTTTACGTTCTATGAACAGTCTTTTGTGTGGCACATTAACAGTGTGTTGGGTTTGCCTTTTGTGAGGCTGCTCTTTGTCTGAGCCATTTCAAAGAATGCATTGGTATAAGGAGAGGCAAGCCTGATCTCTTTTGAAAAAAGGAAAGTTTGAGAGGAGAAAGCAAAGACTACATTGACCTCTAGCTCTGCCAGATCCAGTCAGTTACAAGAGATAATGAATTACACAGAGAATATTCAGCAATTCAGTGTTGGAGTGAAGAATTAATTTCTTTAAAACTTTTTGAGAGAATGGTAGTTTTGAGCCATCGGAGATTTCTGGGTTAGTCCCTTCTGTTTTTATTTACTCTATTTCCTTCTTTTAACACTGCATTCTGTCTTGGTAAATGGGTCTTAAAAACTTATTCAGATCGTGAAATCAAAAGAGAGGAAATATTTTCCCCTCCAAAGAAGCAGAGATTAAAAGATAGAAAAAACAATGCTTCTTTTATATTTAAAAGTCATGCTGAAAGATGAATACAGATTTTCACTTTGGTGCAAACTTTTTTGTTGCCTGACAGCTATCGATATTTTGAAAGAGATATAAAATATTTTTAAATAAGAAGTAGTGCAGAAACTAGTGATTGTGTATTTTTTCCCCCTTGGAGTGTATTTTTAAAAACAGGTGTTGCTGCAATAGAAATTTAAGATACTTCATTCACATTCAGATGACACATTTTGGTAGGACTAGGATCTCTCTGAACTTCTAAGCTCAGAAGCATTTGGAAAAATATTAAGAGTAACACGGGTTACGAAAGAAGTGTTGGAACTGTTTAGGATGACAATGTTTACTTTGATGTCTCTGAGACTCACACCCTGCAAAGGATTTATAGGCTTTAAACTCGTATGCTTTGTTCTCAGATTTTTATTTTAATTCCTTCTGGTTTTACTGTTATTTATTTCCTTTCTTTTCACCCTGTTGTCTATGTTGGCTCTTGAAATCTTACTCAGATCATGATATCAAAAGAGAGGAAGTATTTTCGTGTATATTCCAACTTGGCAGGAAGAGCGGATAATTCTTAAAATGTGAGTGTGGCATAGGATTTAAAGTTCTTATTTTGTTACCTCAAGAAGTATCACACACATTTAGTTGTATAGGTCATGACTTTTGCTACTGTGATGTGTGTAATTTCTTTTTGTAGTAACAATTATGAAGCAAATTTGTTATTGTTAGAAGAGTGAATAATAGATTTTTGATTCATATCTGAGCCAAAATTTGAAGCATTTTATTTCAGTTTGTTCACAAATTAATTCTTTTATTTTTTTTTTCTATGTCAAAGTTTTAATGAAAAAGTAAATAGAATTTTGAATTGAAAATGTGGCCAGTTCAACTTTTAAAGCATCAATAACCCCCTCTACTTCTCTAAAATGAAACATCTTGTTTTGACATATTCTGATATTAATACTAGCTGAAGATAAAAGATCTAATCTAAAAGTTTTAATCTTACATTGTAGAACATCTCCCTGAAGTTCCGTTTTCTGAATAGTTCACTATCAATAAAAAATAAAGTTCCTCAGTTATTTTTGCAGGTTTATACATCTCCTTATGTCTCCAAAATAAGTTTAGTAATATGTTTACAGTTGATACAGTAGATTGCTCTAACGTACAAAGTGAAAAACGCATGTTGAATTTTTAAACTTGGTATGTATGAAGAAGTATTTGTCAAGACAGAAAAATGAAATCCTTAAGGAAAATTTTGTTTTTCAGTATTGTGGAGAAGTAATTAACAGGAACATAAAAATTATCAAAAGATTCATTTATGTCTAAAGGGTCTCATAGGTATGAAGGTAAAGGGAGAAAAAATATGTGATAGAAAGGAAAACATGGATGAAATACGAAAGACATAGGAATAAATAAATGGAAAAGACGAGTCACTGAGGAAACCTTGAGGTCCTCTGGTGATTGCCCTTCAGTTTTCCTTTCCAAGCAGCTTGGGCCCCATGCAAGGAGTGGGTGTTTGCTGTGGTAGCTGCGTGTCCTGCAAAGAGTTACCCATCCCCATCCCCAGAATCACAGAATCATAGAATCACAGAATGATATGGGGTTGAAAGGGACCTCTGGAGATCATCTAGTCCAGTCCCCCTTCCAGAGCAGGTCCTTCTGAAGCAGGTTGCACAGGAACTTATCCAGAGGGGTTTTGAATGTCTCCAGAGACAGAGACTCCACCACCTCTCTGGGCAGCCTGTTCCAGTGCACTTCCACCCTCAAATCTGAAGAAGTTCCTCCTCATGTTTAGGTGGAACTTCATATGTACAAGTTTGTGCCCATTTCTTCTTGTTCCCTCACTGGGCACCGCTATAAAAAGACTGCCCTACTCTGATGGGCAGCTCAGGCTAGTGGGAGGGGGACGGGGACTCTTGGGAGTGTGCTTGAGCTGTCAGAGAGGCTATTACTACCCCTGTGTTGGAGTGACCACTTTGCTTCTCCACTGGAAAGTGGGCCTGGAAAGAAAAAGGTTTGGTTAGCCGTGACTGGAAAGGTGAATAGCCAACATCACCTTCTGGGCAGGTATTAGGATAATAGCTCCCTGATACTCTGGCTAATTAATGAGGCCAGATCTAAGCCAAGGGGACCTTTGAGCAAGGTTGGATCAACAAATCAACAATTGGTACAAATAGTTAACACTGTGAGACTGTAGTTAACGCTTGTGAGACTCAAGAGTCCACAAAGCCAAGTACTTCTTGTTTTTCAGCTGCCAGTGGCAGGCGTGGCAGTCTCACATTTTTTTCCATGGCTTTGGCTCTGCAAAATATCTGCTTTTACTAGCAGCAGTTGATCTTTCTGTAATAAGGTGACCACATTACGGCTTTGTCAAATTTCTTCCCAAGAATGGTACTTCATGTTCAGATTATCTGTTTGTATCGCGCAGTATCGCTGCTACAAACCTCAGAAGTTGATTTATTGCAAGTGCTTCTTGCTGAGAAAGATTATTTTTATTTTTTGTGAATATGCATCTTGCATCTTTTTAACTTTTAAAGGGGAGAATTACGTTCTCAACTTTTTCAGTTATTTGTTTGTACTGCAGCCATTTAATGAAAATTAATTTGTAAAATTAAAATTGCGAATGTCTTCCAGGAAATGATGCTGAAGGAATGCTTTTTTAATGTCTCTGATACAAATGCCGACTATTTCTTAAAAGAACATTAGTAGGAGGTCCATTCTTCAGTTTTATAAATATTTTTTCGCTTCACTAAGGCCCACAAGAGCTGGGATAAGGCCAATGTAGACCAAAAACAAGTTGGCTGATAGATGTGCAGAACTTAAGGCCAATATAAATGCATCTATGTGTATGTGTATGAAAAATCTAGGGAAAACAGCTTGAAGAAGACCACCAACAAATAGATCACACATGAACAATTCTTTCATGTGCCTGAAAGAGAATCATTGCAGAGATGTTAAGACAGTTTTATTTGTAGATTGTAATTTACTGCATAGCAGGAGAGAAACCAGCCTTTTATAGCCATGTCCAATACAAGAGCTGCAAAAAATAACCTGTTAGGGCACATGTAGAGAAGTGTGTTAATATTTTAGAGAGGACATTTTTGTAAGATAAGAAGTTGTTAGAATAATATATATAAATAAATATATCGATAAATATAAATCTAAATTTACAATGTCACTTTGTAGTACGTCTCTCAAGAAATGTTTAATCATTTAGCAAATGCTATGAACATTTGCTAAACCAAACGGGTTAAATATGTGTAAGCTACCACTATGAATGCTCTACTTCGTCGCAAGATTTTAATAATGCATTAGATGCTTGCAAGATATCCCAAATATTAGAAAAAACCCACTTCCATCTGGTAGGTAGAAAATGAAAGTGTTGTTAGTAAAAGACCCAGGGCCTGTAACCCATAGTCATGTCCATGTGAGTCGTTCTGAAGTCTGTGACAGTAAGCACCGTTCTGCCTTAGCATGGGCTACAGATTTGCACTATTTATTAGGATTAATTCAGTATTCCAGCTTTCAAAGGGAAATGTCACGCTAATGCCAGCATTTATTGGTATCCAGCAAAATTTGGAGACAATGAGTCCTTGCTCTTTAAAATCAAACACTCTGTGAAGCAATTCTTTCCTCAGAAAGGGATTTGATCTCATTGTCACATCTGGCATATGCAAAGCCACATCTAACCAATTTTGTTTTGTTTTTTCCTTGCTTCCAGGATTAAGAAAAAAAAAGCATAAATGCAAAAAAACCCAAACAACCTCTCCTCACAGCCCCAGCTACAAAAAATATATTGTGCTGCAGTTTCCCTGTTCTGTCCTTTGTTGTTGGAGATAAGGCTTTCTTTTAATTTTGAATAATTAGTAGATATGTATTTTAAGTATTTTTTTCATAGTGGACAACTCTTAGTTTATTTAAAATCCTCTACTCATTTTAAAATTTTTAATTTGTGACCTTGTAATTCAACTGCAATAAGAAATTCAAAGTCCAAACTGGGGCAATTTCATGAGGACATATGTAATAACTGAGCTCGATAAGTTAATTTTCTTGTTAGGAAACACAGTGCCAAGACATCACTTTGCAGTTTTTTGAAGAAAACAGAATATACAGAGTGTATTTCATAGTATGGATTTTGCCACATGCTTCAAATCCAATGGTGTATTGTACAAAACCAAGGTGACCCCCTAGCTATGTCAAGCCATGTTAGATGTGATACACACAGATGCCATTAACCGGTACAAACTGTAAGGATTAAAATGGGAGTGCTGGCTGTTGTTCTCTGGGGAATATTCATTTCCACCTTATTTTTGATTGCAAGCTTGTCTGATAATTCAGAATTTGATCACCTTTGGCTTTCTCTGCAGGTAATACAGACAACAGTCTAATAGAAGGAGTTGCATTCAGATGTGCTTCACTGAAAACAGAGGAAGCCAAGGGAGCCAAGCTTTCCCGTAACTTGGGAACCCCTCATTAGTGTGGCTGATGTCTAACAGAGGGAAGAAGACAATTTAGGAGATGCTAATCTCCTCTTCCACAGGTAAGTGCCTTTACTGGTCCTGTGCCTGGGCCCCCATTTGTTTCCTGTTCTGCTGAGGTGACCCAGGGGTTCTGGGTGGTCATGAATATCCTGTCTCCACAACCAGCAGGAAGCAAAGCGTGGATTTCCATCATGCGTGAAACTGAATTCCACACACCACCGTGGATGTGAGTTATGGAAAGAGCAGTTGAACATGTGAGATTTTGCACTGAAAGCTGAAATCAGGGTGGTGGTTGTAGCATCATCCATATGACAGTTTTTGTATGCCAGGGATAGAGTGGGTGAAGGAGCAGTCAGGAAAACTAGAGATGAATCTGCAGGTGTTATATATGTAATGGCAGATTGGAGGAAGTAGTCTGTGCATCTATATGCATGCACTGGCTTTTTTGGAGGGTGTTAAAAAACCTGATATATGTACTTATGTATCTACGTCTACACATTGTATATATACATGTATTTATAAAGCTATAAGGGTAAACATGGTGGGTTAGGAGAAGGATTTCGGCATGTAAAGTTTAAGGATAACAGCAAATAGCGTGCAGTGAAAATGTTAGCACTGAAAATTTTAGGGGCAAAAAGAATTTTTGAAAGTGTTACCATTGTTGATGAGGCCTATTGCTGTAAACTTTGCTAAAACAGCAGTTAGTCACTGAGGTATTTTTTTTATGTCTGGTATTGCTGTGGCAACAAGATGTCACCTGGAGTTTGGAAACAGAAGCAGTGAACTGTTGGCAATGAGGGTGAGACCAAGCAAGGAAAACACAGAGAAAGGAAGAGGCAGAGAATGAGGTGCTGAAAAAAGATGACAAGTGGGATATAGAAGCAGAGAACAGGTTGGATATGCTGTATTTGTTGTTTCTTTTGTCTATTTATCATTTGAAGCACTGGTCTTATTCTACTCTCCTCAAACTCTTTGAGGCTTTTGTCCTACCAGGAGTTACAAGAAGGAATAGGCACACATAGGGAATATTTATTGATTTAACTGGAGTATAATATTGTTAACAAGGCAAAAGCCTTTTAGCTACATGGCAAAGAATCAGGATTAAACAAAACCCCAAATCCTGTCTGGCTGTAATATCAATTCCCAGATCAATCTCAGAGAGTGAGAGTTGTGAAAGCATTAAAAATAATATAAAAATAAAGATAGAAATAGCTGATATTGACATTCTGCTTAGGTACAGAAGCTCCATTTAAACTGCTGGTTCTTACAGATTGTTTTTGCAGCCAGTCCTTCTTCAAACAGGCAGCCAGGGGCCAAATGGCTATTGAAAAATACATGGAAGAGCTGAAAGAAAAGCCAGTCTAAGGATGCAGCTAGGGAAATTTCTTTTTGTTCAAGAAACTCGTCATAGCAGCTGGTTCCCAGAAGCCCAGGGAAAAGGCTTGCTTCTGAGAAAGAAGGACAGGACTAACCTATCGACAAATAAAGGGGAGAGATTCTTAGGAAGAAGTTTTATCTCCCTCCACCCAGTGTTTGTTTAGTGTTTATTGTCCAAGTGCATTGACACTGCTTTGGTCTCTCTGGATGCGAATGCACCTCAAGTACAGCTCTACTCTCATACTTTTGAGAGCCGTGCCCCTCTTCCTTCCAGACAGAAAGTGATTTCTTTTTTTGGTGTGCACGTATTTTTACTCTTATCTGAAAAGCGGCTGAGGTGCTGTCGCTGAGTGCACCATCATCAGAACAGTGGTCTAGAAGGTGCCGTGTTACTAGTGCGGGATGTGTGTGCTTCTGCTGTGGAAAGCTGCTGTTGGCAGAGATTTCTCTGGTGAATGTCACTGACATCTGTGACTTGGGTTGGATGGAATTGTTTAGAAGAGGCTTGGTTCAGTGAATTACCCTGAGAGGCCAGAGAAAGCCAGGGGAAGCTATTTAATAGTGCCAGAGATTGTGTGTATATTTAGCTACAGGGACACGAAAGGAAAAGCGTTGTAATGATTTTTAATGATTTTGGAACTTCATTGTTCTCTCATGGGTATGATAGAAAGACCTGTATTCTCTCTGCTGTGTATTTTGTGCACATAATTGTTAAACACGGACGTAGTTTCACAATACTCTGCCTTCGGGGCAAAGCCCAATGTAAGGGTCCTCTGTGCCCCCCACCCCAAGCTGTTGGCAACTCGTTATCCTGCACTGCCAAGCATCCCAACACTCACAATGGCTTGTGAAGCCACCCTGACATGATCTGAAGGGATCCAGGTTAAAAATAACCCTCCAAAAGGGCTATTTTCAGTGGTCCTGTTTACCCTGTGCTCCCACAGACAGTTGCTGTGGCACAACCGGAGATGGGAAGCTGTGGCGGAAGAGCAGGACCACGCAGCCGGAGGTGGGAAGAAGCAGCTGATGCCAATGTCTCGTGGCCCTGTGTGCTGGCAGTCCCAAATGTGGGAGGGACTCTGCTGCCATTGACAGCTTCACAGCTACAGGGTTTGATCCCCTCCTTGCTGAAAACAGTAGGCTCCTTTCTACTGATGCTAACCAGGGGCACGAAGGAGGAGGTGGTGATCTTCTCCTCACCTCAATTCACTAAAACTGCAAAGTTTGCTTCTTGTTGGATTTTTGTTCTCTGAGAATACTTTGCTGTATTTATCCTAATTAATAGTATGGTAATACTACTAGTATTTCCCAATTACCTTACCTAAGCCACTCTTCCGTATTTGCGTTTTGGATTGTTTGTGTTGATTGCGTAACCTCATGTAAAATAAGAAGTCCACATTTGCCATGAAACAATAGAAAATTCACTTCTGATTTGAGTGCACAACTCAAGCAGATGTCTTTAATAGAAGGTGTTTAGGATTTTTGAAATCTCATCTGAGTGGGTTTTCTATGCCAACATTTTTTTATGATTTTCTGGATCACGAAATTCATTAGATAAAAAGAATTTATAAAATCATTTAAAAATATTTTTGAATTTACAATTTTTAAATTTTAAAAATATATATTTGGAACATATTCACCCAGTCACTTTTAAATGAACTGAATCTGATTTTTGAAATATTTATTCTTTTGAGCTGAGACTCGTGTCTTGCATGTCACTTGTGTCACATGTCAGAGTGTTTTTGTAATACTAAAATTGGAAATATTTATGGACAGTCCATTTGGCTGGGAATAGAAAGCTTGTGAAGGTGTGTGAGAGCACGGAACTTGAATTCACTCAGTTTGAGTGGGCTCACAGGAAGCAATGCCTGCCCTCCAGCCAGATATAGAAACCACTGTACAGATCAAAAGCATTAGGCCCAAAGAAAAAGAAGCAAAGGGAATTATATATATTTTCATTATGAATATTAAAAATTATGTAGTCTTTTAATTTTTGCCTGCTTGGTAATTTAATATGATGATGCTGCTGCTTGTATTAATCTGTTATAAATTAAAAGCTGCCCTAACTTTCAACTCTTCCCTGTCTCATAATCTTGTGATTACAGGGTCTGGATATATCTTCTCTTCTGGACATCAACTGTATTTATTCTTGAGCTTCAATTCATAAAACTCTCCTGAATCAATCTGGTATCATCAAACCCTTCATCTGCTCTCTGCCTTTTATTTACCATTGTGGAAGGGCGTGCTTGTTCACAGGCGCATCCAGGACTTGAATCCAAAGAGAAGAAATTTCCTCCTTGTGGTCACATCAGCTGTGTCCTCCATGTTGACCATGTTTCACATTTTTTGCACAGCAGCCTCTTCTCTGTGGAGAGAGAAATTCCCTGGTCTCCTCATATTGGCATCAGGTTGCTCGTGTCTGCACTGTGGGATCTGTAACAGCTGTATCCTCCTGATGATATGTATAGAGTGGGCAGAAACTGATCCTGGGGATTAAAAAACAGTAGGTCTTGTGTTTAATAGGTGCCGACCTACACAGGGATGAATTTCCAACCTTCTGACCACCTGTCATTCTCATCAAGTGCCAGCCTTTAGGGTTTGACCCAGGAATAATGGGAACAATTTGTAAAATGGGTTGTCAGATGTGAAGCTCCCCAGGCAAGCTGCTACCAGTCTGCAAGGCTGTGTGCAGAAAAGTTGAGAGGCTGATAGAAAACTTGATCCTTATGCTGCAAAGGTGACTGGGTATCAGTGTGAGTGAACAATGTCTATGGTGCTTCCGTTGCATTTCAGCAATGTTTAATCTGAAAATTATTATAAAGCTATACTAAAAGTAAATTCAAGCAAAAACCTCTTGGAAATTTATTAAAGTTGCGGTTGATGGGGTTTATCATGCTTGGGAAAATGTTAACTGTTATTCCAGTAAAAATGGGGTTCATTTTACTGTATTGTCATTATTGGTATTAGGATACCTACAGCTTCAACAGTGGAAGAGTTTGCTACTTTTCTGAATTCAGATGCTATTTCATGGAGGGAGCAGAGGTATAGGAAGTTATATTTCCACAGACTTTTAGGTATATATTAACAGAAGGATCACTTGTTGTAGGTTTTTTTAAAGGAGGGTAATGGGCCAAAAGTGGAAAGTTAAGCATGCTGCAATATTGTCAAAGAGGTCCATGATGTTGTCATTTTGATGAAGCCATTACAGTTCCAGTAATCTCTGCAAAAATAATCTGGTGATTGGTACTCACAAAAAAGAATAGAAAGAAGGCAACCATCACAGTTCTAAAATACTGCTTCTAAAAACACGTTTCTAAAGCTGATCTGTTCATTCAAAACAGCAGCAGCAGCTATGATCATCTGAGATCAAATCTGATACTGAGAATTACTTGGAAGAAACTTTGAATTTAGCTTCTAAAAATGAGAAAATAAAACTTCACAAAAGGAGTGCTAGTGGGATGGCTTTTGAGTTCTGTGATGATTCACTGCAATGGTAGGAGGCGATGCTGAATATCAGTTTGAAATATTTTGGTTTTTTTATAACAAATGATATTTCTGATTCCTGAGAGCATCTCGGTCAAAATGTAGTAATCATAGAACGGTTAGATTTGGAAGGGACCTTATAGATCATCAAGTTCCAACCCCCCTGACATGGGCAGGGACACCTCTCCCTAGAGCAGGTTGCTCGAAGCCCCATCCAGCCTGGCCTTAAACACTTCCAGGGATGGGGACATAAGGCAAATTGACTTTAATGCAACTCAGGTATGGTCATCATCATGATTAATTATAGTCTGAATTTCACCATCACACTTCACCTAACTTTACTAAAACCTGTGGCCCATCTTCTTTAGTTCCAGGTGTGAAAAGAGGTGACTCCAAGTGTATCTAGATGCTAACCAGCTGGATCAGAAAGGAATGAAAATCTGTCAGGGGAAAAGGAAGAAGGGTAACAGAATAGATTTGGTTAAAATTTAGACTTCGCAGTGTACACAGACGTGGCTGTGCTCCTGTCCATAGAAACGACCTAAACACCTATGTGAACATGGGTCATTAAAAACATTGATATAGTCTATATCTTTAGAAACCAGACTCAAACCCCACAGAGACTTTTAACTCAACAGAAAAAAGGTTTAACTTTCTCATCTTATATGAAGATTTTAATACTTTTTTTCTCAAAAGTAAAATTCAGTGACACTTTTCTTCTTAGGCTTCATAAATAGAGACAGATTTATATGCAAATGTCCTCTTGTAACTAGTCCTAGAGCCCTCTGCCAAACTGCCAGAACTTCACCCAACAGCTACAAGGCTTGGCAGAACAAGACATACACACACACACATATATATATAAGTTTACAGAACATTCTGCCATCATGTTACTCTGGGGCCTGGAAAAGAATCGTGTTTGAAAGTTTATGAAATGTTACTAAGAAACTCTCAAATTATAATGTAGAGCTATTCCACACAGAAATTAGAAATAATTCACAAAATATTAGGTTGTGATAGGTCAACAGTTATATTTCTCATGCATCAGTGAGAGGTACAAAGTAAGAGATGAAACAATTTATTTGCAAGAATACCAAAAATTACTAGTTGCTGTGGTTTTCTGGTCACCAGGAGAAACTATGATTTCTGACAGGGCCAGATGGAGCTGTGGTCTGGACTGACAGCGCAGATCCTTGTCAGCGGTATAAAGATCTCTAGTCCTGTTGGCCTTGATGCCTTGCAAAGCTTGCATCTCACGTCTTAAACTGCACAGCCTGCTCTTGGGAGATCGGGGCTGCGTTACTAGCTTTGCTAGTTTTGGAAGAAAGTCTGTTAACCTTTTTATAACTCAGTTTCCTCACACGTAAGACATGCAGTAAGACATCAGTGCTTACACGTTTTGACTTTGCAACCAGTATGATAGGAGTACTCTGACAGTCCGAGAGACCAGGCAAGACCTCAGATCTTCTAACAAGCATTTATTTATGCTCAGATAACAGGTAATTTTTCTGCTAATTACTAAAAATGAAACATTAATCAACATATATATCACGATCCACATCTGATACTGCTTCACTGGCTCTGGTGGTTCTTCCCTCTGAGGCTGAGATGGCTCGGCTGCAGAGCTTTTCCTCGAGGGAAGCTTTAAACTTTCTCAAGCTCCACAGCTGCCACTGATGCTTGTATACACTTTTCCATGGACTGAGATCTGCCTGGTCCAAAGGATTGTTCTCTCCTTTCATGGACCGGCCTCTGTGCTGGTTTATCAAGAGATGTATTACCAGCTGGGTGTCACTGCCGTTTGTCTGATTCCTTCTAATGGCTGTAGACTGGGTATTGTTAACTTAGTTGTAGCAATTTTTATGCAACTATGCCAACCAAGGAGGTATTACAAAATATATGTTACTTCTGACTATAAATCAATCAGTCTTGTAGTAAGTCTGCATACAAACCCCACAGAAATAAGGCACAAATAGTTCTTCATGCTATGTTAAGATGGTCCGATGGAAACACTACAGAAAGGTAAAATGTTAGTGTGGTAGCAGAAGGATATATAACATTATGAATAGGAATACAGAAAACATAGTTTAAAAATACATTAGAAAATGAAAGGTCAATAGTACCTGAAATGGGATGGCACGCAGAGCTACGACACTTTGCTACCTTTTTGAGTACCAAATGTAAATAATTCCTGTTTAGGAGGAGGAAAGAAAACGGCTGCGTCTGTACTGTAGAGGAGTCTCTGCAGATTTGAGCTCTGCTCTGTTTCCCTGCAGAAGGAACTGGAAGCATGTCAGCATGGAGGAAGATAAAATCCCCCCTAATCAATTCTCTTGGGCCGTCAGTGACCCAGGACTGTGCAAACACAATAATCTAGGCTGTCCCCCTCTCACTGGGCACCTAAAACCAGGACTAAGAAGTGCACTGTTATGCTTAACAGCCTTATCTTACAGATACAACCAGTGAGACCTGTGTCATGGCGGTGACTTGCCTCCCCTCTTTGCTTCTACCAAACTTGAATTCATTTCCCTCCCACCCCCCTGCTTCTTTTTTTTTTCAGTTCAGGCACCCCAGCTTGCAGACACAGCACCCAACCCTTGCCCAGCAAAAGGGGCTGCAGGCCACTTGATCCCACGACACCTGGGGAGCAGCCTCAGCTGGTATAGATTGACATTAACAAATTTCAAGCAATTTACTTCAGCTGAGGATTCAATTTGCCTGCTAGTTTTTTTCCATAACCCTTTCTGTAGTTTGGTTAATTGATTTCTCTTTGTTTTCAGTTAAGCGAAAACCTCTGATCTCCACCTAAAGGCTTGTGACTCAAGTGCCCTTTTTTTTCTGCTAAAATGTTGAAATAGTTGCTGTATCTAAGGGTGTCCTGAAGATTTGATGTAAAGACCTCAGAGTAAGTTAGTGTCTGTTATGCTTGTTGTATACCATATTGCACTAAATCTGTTGATGCTTAGTAATTCCAAATACACTTTTTATACATTTGGAAGATTGTCCTGATCTGAAGTAAAACATGTAGTTAAGTGTGAGAACTTCTTATTATTTCAGCAAAATAGTATATCTAGAAGAAATATAAGTGATGATTGGGTCCTTTTGGTCCTTCTTGGGTTGTGCAGTGGCAAGCTGTGCTATTTCTTCATGCTGTTTCTGTTTTGATCCTGTAACGTTCTTAGGATAACTGGAAGCTAATTTTTGTAGACACTGTAGAAAGAAATGTCTTTGTTCAAACAGTAATTTTGCGACATCCATAAGCTTGTGTTGAAAAAAAGAGATAATAATTATTTCAGCTTGGGAGACTATCATTCATGGCTCTGATACATTCAACTTTCCAGGTCCTCGGCTGCTTAAAATCTTTCATAGATAATCTGATTCCCTCAAAATGCTTTATTCCCTGGAGGCTAGAAATTGTGTGCTTAGAAAAAGCACATTTAAGTATTTTAGAAAGAGTTGAGAGAGAGTAATATGGCAGGAGGTAGGATAAGGAGGAGGACTGGAAAAGAGAAATAGGAAAAGTTACGAGATCAAAGCTTAACACTGTTTCAGTTGCCTCTTTTGTTGATTTCAGTTATCAAAGTGCTGGTGTAGTTTTCTCTAAAATGTTCTCTTACATCAACGGCCTTATCTAGACATACATTAATTTTATTTATTTAATTTTATTTATACTTCAGCTAAGTATAGATAGAATTTTTGACTACAGTCTTCCACGTGAGGAAAAAGTCTTGGTCTGAGGTACCTGGTAAGACAGGAATAAATAATATTGTGGAGAAATGGGTGCTTGTAAATAGGGAGAGAGTGTCAATTGAGATGTTTCATTTTTTGTAGAGAAGCTGGTGACGGATCCAGGAAACATTCTTGTGTTATTTTGAGGATTAAAAGGATTTTATTAGAACTGTGCCAGTTTTGGAAAATTTACCTAGCACTCAATGTTCAACTCTTTTTATTTATTATGTTCCACAGGCTGGTAAAGGAGGATTTCAATACACTTGTAAACATGCTAAGGGAGGTGTTAGTGAAAAATAAGCAGTAGCAAATGCACTGGGGTGGTATGTGTCTGTCTTAAACAGTTGTGTACTGTGGAAAGGAGTGAGCCTTGGTAAAGTAGAGGGAAAGGAGCACCCTGCATTTTCTGTGTGGCCTCAGTGTATCCTCATCATTGAGGTGAAAGAAACAAAAGAACAGGTACATTGCTCTTCAGCTCCTTGTAAAAGTCTTGCTATTAAACCAGGAAAACCATATTTCTGATTTCTCTGAGGATGATTGCTCCCCTAGCTGTGCTGTACTGATATACCTCTGGTTATACCTACCTGAATGAGAGTTTTGCAGAGTCAGACAGGTACCAGCAAAGTTTGCTCAGATAAATTAGTGACAAGGAGGAGTGGGAGAGGCATGCAGCTGTAAATCTTTACTAATTAGAAAGAGGAACTCTGAATCATGTGGTTAATATATGGTATATAAAGCTGCAACAAATCAGCTTTACCTGTAGATTATCACCTGCTTTTCGATTAGCGTCATCCTTAACTTCTTTGTCACCAGTTTTCATGCTGTCAGTCAAAATGCTGTTGAGCCATACGCTTCCAAAAGTATTCCTATTTGAAAGTGATTATGATGAAAGAAAACCAAAACCATTACAAAGACTGTATTTTAACAGGGTTCGTTTTCTGCACAGTTCAACCAAAGATATGTTTGATTATTTGATTTCACGAGATTGGTCTGGGTTATGCTTTGATGTTTTTAGTTATATGTCGCATTTTACTGCAATTACATCTTTCAGTCAAACAATTTTCTTAACATACTGCATAGAGATAATTTTATGCTTTGAGTAAAAAAAAAAAGAATAAGAACATAATACAAACCTAAGACCAGTGGGACTGAGGGAGAGGAAAAAATAAAAATTAGAGTCTTCAGAGTTACAGAAGCTAAATCCAAACCAAAGTCATTTCAGATCTTTGGTGCGGAGAGCTGTCTTCTGGAGGGATCTCTAGAGTATGGTGTTACCAAATCTACTCTAGTTAATGTTGAGATAGCCCTGAAGTCAGTTGGGTTTTGTTATGTGCTCTGAAAAAGTGCTTTGGATTTGCTTATACCCTTCTTGGAAAGTCTTTTTGTGCTGATGGAAGCACTCCACAAGTGCACAAGCGATCCCATAACTCCACACCTTAACAACAAAGCCTTGTTTAGTGTTTGCTTTCCTGCATTTTTTTTTGTGTGCCTTGTGACCAGAGCATGGTGGCATAAGGGATTAAGCCTCACAGTTTTCCAGACTCTTCTTTGCATTTGCTGCATCCTGCTCTTGTTGCAGCTGGTTATTACAGTGTGAATTGCCTGAGGGAGCATCCCTGAAGAGCTGCTGACACCCTCTAGAGCAAAGGGCTCTGGGTGATTGATGACCTGGGGTGCAATATTGCTGGTCACTCCTTAACCCAGGCACTGAGGGCAGATGTCCTTGTCCTGTGTAATTCAGCACAGCTCTCGCTTTTTTTTCGGGAAGCTTTCTTTGCAGGATCTGAGTCCTGATTGACACCAGCCATCTTCTGAGTAGCTGTCAGCTACAGCAGTGGGAGACCAGAGAATCGATGTAGAATGTCAGGAAGTCTAGTGACAGGATGAGGGGGAAGGGTTTTAAATTGGAAGAGGGGAGATTTAGATTGGATATTAGGAAGAAGTTCTTTACTGTGAGGGTGGTGAGGCACTGGAACAGGTTGCCCAGAGAAGCTGTGGATGCCCCATCCCTGGAAGTGTTTAAGGCCAGGTTGGATGGGGCTTGGAGCAACCTGCTCTAGGGAGAGGTGTCCCTGCCCATGGCAGGGGGGTTGGAACTTGATGATCTTTAAGGTCCCTTCCAGCTCTGACCATTCTATGATTCTATGAATGTGGCAAAGGGCAAATCCTTCACAGGGCCTGGACATACATTTGGGTTTGATGGTTTTGATGTTAAATCAGGGAGGAGAAAAGCAGCAAACAAAATAGAGGACAAAGGACAGAGCTTTGCAGGGTGTATTGAAGAACAGCAGCAACAGGGTTTATCTGGAAACAGATTCAGTGTGAAAACATTAGATGTGTTAGGTGTCCTAATACCAACATTGCACTCTGACAATAGTGGAATTCTTGCTATATGAATACCCTTTTCTCCTCGTATCTTCCCCGATATGTTCATCAACCTCATAACTAGCTCATGAAAACAATTTATATGAGAGAAGAAAATCAGTTTGTGCAAATAAAGATTTTATATATATATATATTCTGGCTTTAATATCTCACAGTGGCAAGTAACTTCACTTACTCTTTGTGGCTGCAATCTTCAGTGTACATGTTATTAAAAACTTACTGTTACGCTCACTAAACTTTAATAGAAAACAGATCATTTTTAGAATTTGAATAACTCTAAATTCATGAGCAGCCAGGAAAAAACTGGACCATGAAAAAAACATCATGTTTCAGGAAAAATGTAGGTGGCCCTCCATTCTTGTTTCATTGCACTGTTTATTTGTTTGACTTCTGTCTCATTTCTCAGTGGCGTTTTGTTATAATTTTTAAATTACATTGGTCCAAGATTATTATTGCTATTAAATTACTGAAAAACTCTATCCTATTCAAACAAGTTGTGAAGAATACTTCTTACCTGACAGACTCGATAAAAACTGGTCCTCCAGCAAGAGCTGAGCAAAATTCTTTCCTTTATTGTGATAAGTATCTACTTGGTGTTTTCAAATTAAATTGAGGAATGCTATATAGTTTGCTCAATATCTAATAATAATATTTCTCCTAGTCTCAGACTCCAAACCACTTTTGCTTTATTTTAAGCGTGACTCAAGATTAACACCCGTTTGTTAGGTGTGACAGAAAAGATCTTTCCTGATTAACTAAACAATTCATTTTGCTCCTTAGTGCCCAGACCTGGCCCTTTTGTTCTCCATACCAATTTAATATCAGATTTGATCTGCCCACTGAATTTTACCTTTCCTTTTTTGTTAGCTTTGGGTTTATTTGTTCTATAGTTACTCTGGGCTTAGTCTTCATTGTCGCAGGCCTGGCTAAAACTGTCAGAGGCTGTATGGTTCTGGAAGAGCAGGAGATGGATTTCCTGCCCCAGTAACATGAAGTCCTTTCACTTCTCCCCTTTTCCCAGCCTGCATTTTCTGCAAGCTCTTGGCAGACAGGTGGGAGAGAGTGCCTGATTCTTGTAATATTTCTACCTGCTAGGAAATTAATCTTTTCTCCCTCCTGCTGTTTGAAGTAGTAGGTATGAAAAATTTCTGTCGAACAGTATTTTAGAGTTCTAAATAATATTTATTTTTTTTTTATTTTGCATTCATTTTGCAGTAACTGATCTTTCCTCCGTATTTAAAATCGACTTTTCACTTTTCATTTGCACTGGTATCCCCGTGATCAAAATAATTAATCTGATAAATCTATAATCTTTCACTGTGGTTCTTTTTTATTTTCTTTTCTTTTGGGAAAATTGAGATAAATTAGAAAGGGCATTTTGGAAATTTTCCTGCTTCAGAAAAATAAGATTAACTCACTGCTTGAACACTTTCTGACTCTTAGGCTCATCATATCTCCAAAATAGCCTGGTATCGAACTTCCAGATGGGTACGTTGACTTAATCTGTTAACTTTGGCAACTGCTAGTACTGTTGAGTAGACACTCTTCTTGCTGAAAATGGTTAAGCAGTTGTGGTTGAAATTACTTTGTTGTTAGAAGAGTTTCCACATATGTAAAAGGCTCTGAAAAGCTCATAAACAAAGACATGGACAGTAACAGTAATCTGACTCTCAGTTTTGTGGTACTTTGTAGAAATTCTGCAGAAATGTCAAATAAGTTTGTTTCAGTGTGTATTTTGTAATATAAGGTTTCAGTGTAGACTGTGAACCTTTTGTTTTCCAATTCCAAATTTGTGAGTATTTCCGTTATTTTAAATTTTTCAGAGGTGCTGTAGGCTTTTGCTCACAAACCAAACTAGCAGGCAGGACAATTAGCATCTTGGATAAAGGTGGATTTTGTGGTAACGTCAGAGCTGTGGAGTGCCAGGGCAGCTTGTAAAGTCCAGCAGGCATTACTGACCAAGTGCAAAGAAGAGGATTATATGAATATGACAGTCATCAAGAAACAAAACAGTTTTTACACTAGAGGTTTATTTTTGCCAGTTTTCCTACATTAAACATTTTGAAGTGTCACTTCCAAGTGAATCACTTCACCTTTTAGATATTTAAGTGGTTTGAGGAACAACAACAAGAAGTTAAATACTCTCTTCCCTCATCACCCTTTAAGGCTTCATTACGTGACTGATTTTCAGGCTTCAGGAAGAGCAAAAATCCTTACACTCCTGGTGCTTGCCACTCTTCAAATTTAAATGGTTTCAAAGCAGTTGTATGTTAACCTTAATGAAAATTTAATTGAAGCACATTCTTTTGGTGCGGTGTAGACTAGTCCCTTGTCTGACAGCTTGTGAGGTGTCTTTTCAGCGGCTGTGCAGAAAAATGCATCATCACCCCTACTTGCTTGAGAGAAGCATTTGAAGGCAGAGGCTGTTTTTAAAGATTGTTGTGTCTAATGGTTTGTATTTACATGTGATAGGCTTTAGATTCCACCACTGATTTAAATAAAAGTATTCCCATACATGGAGGCTGATTTTTTGGAGGGTGGGAGGAAGACTTTCTACCTGAAACCTTTAGGACTTTTCAGGGGGAGATGCTTGCCATTAGGTCAGCAGAGAACAGTTCAGTGTGTTCCCCCACCCCGCAGGTTCTTGCTTTTCTATCAAGTAGATTTAAATGGATTTTAATCTCCTGGATTTAACTATGCCCTGTAATATTTTAGTGAATGCCAAGTGGAGATTTGTAAATGAGAAAGAAAATCTGCATGTGAAATATGTCTAAGGAGCATGCAGAGAAATTAAATTAGAGCAGAAAAGAGAGCTTAGTGGAGTCATTTGTCTAGAGAAAATTAGCAAATTGGCAATGGGTGATACCGTTAGAATTAACAGTGAAATAATCTCAGCATGCCTCCTTAGTTTCCTAGAAGTAGGATAATAAATGCTGAAATTATAAAAGCCGCAGTTAGGATTAACAAGCATAAGAAGTTTGCACTTTCAAGAAAATAAAAAGACAGTAAATATTTACTTGCATTTAAATTGCATATCATAGAATGGTCCGAGTTGGAAGGGACCTTAAAGATCATCAAGTTCCAACCCCCCTGCCATGGGCAGGGACACCTCTCCCTAGAGCAGGTTGCTCCAAGCCCCATCCAACCTGGCCTTGAACACTTCCAGGGATGGGGCATCAACACCTTCCCTGGGCAACCTGTTCCAGTGCCTCACCACCCTCACAGCAAAGAACTTCTTCCTAATATCTCATCTACATCTCCCCTCATCCAATTTAAAACCATTACCCCTTGTCCTGTCACTACAGTTCCTGACAGAGTCCCTCTCCAGCTCTCTCAGGATACCTGGTAACAGGGAATACAAACATGCAACAAACCTGGTTGAAAACAGTTTTAAATACCCTATATTATTAAGGTTATTAAAATTATCCTAGTGAACTATTTATAAAGAAACCAATAGCTTGGGGGTTTTTTTTTGGACAATGGTGGTTCCTGATTTTTTTCATTATTGATAGAAATAATGAAACTGACTATCAAAGGTTTTAATTTGCATAGTTGTGTAGTTTCTGGCCAGCTGAACAGCAGAACAGGGTGGTTCCTGTCACGTCAGCTTGTTGCAGGGCAAGCACGGCTGCTTGCCAGAGAAGCTGATGGACGTGGAGTTTCCTTGGGAGCTCGGGCATGGCAAGGAGATGAGCAGCAGGGCAATATCCCATGGATGTCAGGGTTCCTCCTCCCTTCAGATAAAAGCTGTAGAAAACTATCTTTCTCTTGTGACTTGCATCGTGGTTGTAATTTGTGGGATTTTAAATGGGTTTATCTCAGTAGAGTATTCTCAAATATTTGGAAGCGCAATGCGTTCTAGAAACTCCTGGTATTAATTCAGGACTTCAGATAAACTGAGCATCTCCAGAGGTGGCTCTGCAGTTCCTGGATGGGTGTCTTTTAGTAAGGGCACTGCTTGAATGTGAGTTTTGTGTGTCCAACCTCAAAATGCAAGTGCCCTCTGCCAAGTATCTACCGTGGACAGAGAGAACGGTGCAACAGCAAATATTGCTGGCCACGAGCAATTTTCTTCGTAAGCACATATATGGGTTTTAAATTACAGGCTATTTATTTGAATATGTTACTGCTGGTGGTGCTGAAGAGAGATTTGAAGTTACTTTAATTTCATCTTGTAAGACCATTGATGATGGAGTAGTATTAGGACAAGGCTTTTTGGACAAGGGTTTTTCAGGCAGTGATAGGCAAGACAAGCACTTGAAATAGTTCAGTTATATTTAAGTGAGAGGTGCTGGTCATGAACAGAGGCTTGGCAGCAGTACATTTACCGTGGGATATGAGTGTTTTGCTGCCTACAAACCTGTGTAAGCTGTGGGTACGAGGAGGACACTGACCACCTACAACCTGCAGACTGGCCGTGCGGCTGCTCCCAGGCCTTTTGTCAGATAGGAAGAATTAAGGGAAATTCTTGAGCTTCTTGCCATTTAAATAGTGGTTATTTTATACAAACTTCTGGAAACTAAGTTCATGCTGAAGAATTTTGTTTAATTTTTCATGATGAATAGTGCCATTGCTTCAGCAAAGCCCTGTTTCAAAATGAAAGCTGTTAAAAGGTCAAACGTAGTTTATAGCATCATTATTCACTTCATGTGCTGGTTCTTTGGGAAGTGCATTGAGACACCTGATTGTTGCAAAAATATTTTTGCAAAGCAAAAGCTCTTTTTCTATGTGCTAGAAATGTTGGTTTTGAGTTCAAGTGAAATACATTATTTTACTAAGGCTACAGATAGAAATATGAAAACCAGATAAGATTAGTACTGTTTGTGCACTTTGATTTAATAAAGCCCATTTTCCTCTTGGAGATACCTTTCTTGGCCTCCCGCCCTTCTTCCTCAAACAAAAGTCTTTAGCTGCTACACATAGCTTATCGGCTTAAGTACACTTTAAAAAATGGTAATTTAAAAGCCCAATAGCCAAAATAGCTCTGTTCCGGAACGACTCACAGCATGGTCTTTCAAACAGAACACCCAGCTACTAAGCTGTTCTGTGTCACCTCAAAACATCTGCTGGAAAACAAGGCTATAATAGATACATTGTTCTCAGATGCCCTTTTTTCTTTTCTGTTAAGTCTTGTTAAATAGCCTGTATTTCAGTTCAGTAAAATAGGGGCCTTTTCTCTTGCAGTAGGAAAGACTTTCTTCCAACAAGGATGTTTCTGTACGTGTGCGTGCCTGCTCTTTCTTCTTTTCTTATGAGAGACTCCAATTAAGAGCTAATCTAACTCAAATGGTGCAGTTTACCCCTCTTAGCCATTTCTTTCCTCCCTCCCGTGCATATGGCTCCCTACATCCTTCCCATTCCTTCAGTTACACTAATGCTCTTGCATCACTCTGAAAAAGGATGGTGTTCACACGTGGGGCTACGGCGCAGTTTCCCTTTGATCTTTGTTCCATCACATTAAAAGTGCACTGCTCTCTAGGTCCTGTTCTTCATCCCTAGCCCTCAGAGCAAGTACCATGGGTTTCTCCTACAAACATACTTTCTTCTGGAACAACAACATCCAGATCAACTGGGTGCTTACGCTGCAGTGCTGGCTTCCATCTACAGCTCCCCTGCCTCCTCTCTTTAAAAGCAGTGTGTGAAATAAGATGAAGTATGCCTGTTCTACAAAGGAGCTTTGTAGCTGCTTCTAGGGCTGCAGGTCTAGAAATTTAGAATGTAAAAGTAGAAACCAGAGGTAGCTTGGAGATTCAGAGAGCTCATAACCTGAGAGGACCTTTTGGAAGGAATCTCATCCTTTATTCATCCTTTGATCAAGAGTGTTTGCCTCTGAAATGGCAAAGTTTAAAGACTATCTACAAAAGCGCCCGCTATGAACCAGCCCCTGAGAAATGACTGTATCTGTAGGCAAACTGGAAATAACATTTCTGCTGCCAGATGAACTTTCAGGCAGTTAAATTCTGATCACAGTGGGGAACGGAAAAAGGAACACCAAGTTATGAAAAACACTTTTATTTAAAAAAAAATCCATTTCAAGTTAATTGCATTCCATTTTAAGTACGGCTCATAGTACCCCTCTACTAATCAGGTTTAATGTAAATAGCAAGTAAAAGAACTTGATGTCATTTGATTAGGATTAATTTTACTTTAGTTCACATCATCGTGTCAACACTTTTTCCTGTTTAAAAGAAACTGTCCTGCTGACTTAAATGTAGACATGTTCAGACCTTTCAAGTATCGAATACGATGAAAGTACTTGCATGAGGAAGGCAACAGATCCATCTAATTATAACTGATATGGAAAATGTTAAGATTCCTAAAACCATATGTTGTGTTTAATCATGAAACTGATGTTTCTGATGAGTTTTGATGAATTTAGGGATGAACAGAAGAGCACATAAACCAGCAGTAAGATACTGCAGGTAGATACTCCTTGACTGTTGGTCTTTCATTATTTTTCAATAGTTCAATCTACGTAGAATTGCATATCCCTGCAGAAGTGCCAGTCTATCCAGAAGATTTGGGAACCTGATTGTGTGCATCACAAGGCATAAAGTGATGTTTCCTTGTGCTTGCTGTACACAGGAATACACAATAATTATAGTGGTATTTGTCACAAAAGATTATTTATAGACAACTTCTGTCTGATGCATGGACCTGGTTAAGATTTTGTTTCCTTTCCAATCCAGGCTTTCCTGTAAAAGAACAGCAGGATCAACCAAGTATTTTTAATCTCTGCCTTTTTTTTCCCTTGACTTGTTGCCAAACCACAAAATCTTTTGTATACCTTTGACACCAAACAATGCATGAGATCTCAGAGCGACCTGTAGTCAATTGAACTGTGTTTTCTTTGTGCTTATAGCTTCTGTCGGCAACAGATCTGCAAATACCCTGTGCAGGCAGCATTCATTTTTCCTGCTTTTCAGTACTGGGCATTTATTCACTAGTTCCTTGGCAGCTGATTCTTCTAATGACGAATGCCAGTGTGTCCCTGGCTCAGCTGGATGTGGGTTTTTTTTTTTAATTATTTTTATTTTTTTTTTTTTGAAGCTGGAGTCTCCCTCATGATTCTGTTGGTGATGGATGCTACCAACCATACATGGTCACTAGAGGTTCATGGCTCGGTGCCCTGCTCTTCTCCTGGCTATCCTCTTGTGGAACAAAGAGGATGGAGAGATGACCCCTATCCTTGAACCATCTCCTGGGATGGGGCCCATGGTTATAGCCAGGTCTCCTTACTCACAGCTACTGTGGATAGAGTGTGGGAACCTGAACCAGGTGTCTCTCCAGGCTTGCTGACCAATAGAATTACTTTCTGTCCTTGCCTTTCATTTTGGGGGAGAATCTCTCTCCTGGACTTTTGCATCCCTTCCCTTTCCCACCCTGCTGCCTGAGCTGCTCTATACCTTGATACCTTGGGAGGGGCCTGATTTTCCCTTTTCCCACTGTAAGACGGACTGAAACCCCTTTGGTTACCAGTCCTCACCTGTGGTCCTGCTGAACAATGTGCCATTTAGTCTTTGCTCCAGAGCTTTCTGTAAACCAAGTAAGTTAGCCCCACGTACCCTTCCTCCTACTTGCGTCACCCCAAAACTTTCTGATCTGGACCTTCAGTTGGGAGAAGGAGTGTTCCTTATCCTGACCTGCCTCTTTCATAGATCCTTCTGGCCCTTACAGATGCCAGCCAGGTTCACTACCTGGGCAGCAACGCTTTCTGTGCTACCTGGCATTGGCCACAACACTGGACCTTGCTGAATGCTCCTCAGGCTTTGTATGTGCTGGAGTTTGAGCAGCTGCGGTGTCCCTACCACAGGCAACCTGTGTGCTGCAGAGCCGAGAGCCAGACTGCGCTGGGGGCTTGCAGCTCTGGCAGTTGGGAGGTCGCAGACACAGCCCAAACTGGTGTCCAGCGAGCAGGGGAAGCTGAGATAATATTCAAGATGCATCTGCAGATTGCAATCAGTCCTGCCACCCCTCTTTGGTTGTACTTCTTTTGTGAGGAGGGGAGGAAAAAAACCAAAAAAACAACAAAGCAACAAATCTGTTTGAGAAGTTGGATTTGCAGACAGTGGCTGCTCCCTTACAGACACCTTTAGGATGCAGCTGCAGAAGTGTAAGTCTTACGTTTAGGAGCACTACGCACAATTACAAAAATTGGAATACTGTGTATAGAAGGAGTAAATTTTGGGCAATCGGTAAATTGGGCAATCGGTAAAAACACTTGGAAGAAAATAGAATCCTTTTAGTGTCATAATTTTGAGTAAAAGGAGGGAGGAGACTGGAATAAGGTTGCCTTTCAGCAAATACCCTTTGAGGTCATTTAGCTTTTCTATTGTCATTGTAAGAAAAAAATCTCTATATATCTGAACAGCACCAAAATGTGAAATACTAACTAAGTGGTAGATGTATTTGTCCTTGATTCCTTACTGTGAAAATTTCCAAAGAGCGCAGTCTGGGTTTTGTCCTTTCTGGATTTAAGTCAGCCAGAGTTGCATTTATTTTCTTAGCACTGTTTTCATTCCCCAAATGATGTTTACTAGAAATAGGTAACAGAAAGCAAGGTCATCCTGTGCCAAAGATTCTTCTAAATCTGAATGCGGTTTTGCTCCAGAAACTTTAGATGTACAAATATTTCTGTGGGTTTGGGAAAGGAACTAGCTGTTTCCTTTGAGATATCAACATGAGCATTTTGGGGCTAAATCCCTGTCTCTGCTGGGACGCTGGAACTAAGGCCCTTAGCAATTTAGGGCTTGCTTCAGTGTTGATGACTGGACTTTAAAAACTGTCAGGCTTTGTAGAAAGCCTGGCTCAGGTACTGGGCTCTTGAAGCCCAGATCCTGACCAGATAGAGACAGCACACAGGGAGGCCCGGCCGGGAGAACAGCAGAACAAATTACAAATGACACCTAAAGGAGGAAAAAGAATTTGGATCATGGTTCAACTGCTGCAATTATCAAACTGCATCAGTTTTCATCAGGTTTTCAATAACTGTTTGACTAAGCTGGATCCTATCCTGAAGTGCAGGGACTGTACTTTTGATCATTGGTATTCCAATGAATTGAAGGGGAGAGGTAAGGAAAAAAAGACAGAAACTTAATTCCAACTAACAAGAGAGAGATTTTATCATTAAAAAAAACCAATGAACTTGCTCTGCACACGACTGAGCTCTCTCTGGTTCACTGTTTTCATGTCCGGCCCTGAGGCTGCAGAAATTCAGCTTTTCCAGAGAGGAGTGTGTGGCTAAAGATGTAAGCACACACTCTTTTCCCTAAGAGCTCTGGGCTAATAACTGATTTTTCTTGCCCTGTGCGAGGTAAAGTTCATGGGCCAGATTCCTGCTTTGGGGAGAAACATGGTCTGCAGACACATCAGAAAGCTGGTGACACGACTAGCGAGGACTTGTACAGTTCCCTGGTAAGAGCTGCAGGACGATCTTGCAGCCCACACAGAGGGGCTACAAAGCAAAGATGCTTATCTCCTGCGAGACTCACTCCTAGAGGATTTCCAGTTGTTTGGTTTTCCTTCCTTCCTCCTTCAAACTGCTACCCACCCCTCATATGGTAAAGGTGATTTCCAGACCTGATGGAGATCATAAAACCCACAAAAGGCGGATTTATACAGTCACATTCCCTGGGCAGTAGTGCCTGTGTTCATGTTGTTGGCTTTCAGAGAACTCAGCAGAGCATGGTTGGAGCGAGGGAAGGCTGGCCAGCCAAGGCTTTTTTCACTGGGAGGAAAGAAAATATCCCGAGTACTGCAGCTGGATGGACAGATTGTGCTGTGTAGGAATAGGTCCCTGTCCTAATGAGTTACCAGATCAAAACGTGTCTGAATGAGCAGGGCCTGTGGCTGGTTAATGATCGATAGGAAACAGATTGATGATCTAGTTGAAGGGTGAATTCATGTCCCAGCTGGAGCTTGGTAGTTTAGCTGTCAACAATCTCAGGAAAATGACGTGAAAGAAATCCTTGTAGAGAACTGGAACATACTGGTATGGGAATCTGAAGAAAATATTGCACCAGCAGGGTTTATTTCAGTGCTGGCAAAACAACAATTAGCTTTGCTATTGGACAAGCTCTACTGAAAGAAACACATACTTGCTGGGAAAACTGTGTCATAATCCATTGTCCTTGGCTGATGTCTCTCCCCTGGATGGTTTTGTGACCCCATCTGGTAGTCTTTGTTATGGACATGTCACAGAAAACACTGATGCATAAAAGAACAAGCAAACCAAGTAGGAAGACCCCAGTGGTATGGGATTTATAAATGACAGAAAATACTGCCCTTAGTCAAGCTATTTCATGTGGTGCTTATTTGTGGTCTAGAAACAGTTATTCGCATTTGAAATGGATAAAGACTGTATGTGTTGATTTATGGCTTAAAAAGTCTTTCGAGAGGTATGTAACAGATGGAATGCTTGGATTCTATTTTAAAATCAATTTAATGCTATGCTTGCATTGTAGTGAACATTTCAGAGCAGAGCTCCTGATGTCAGTCATATATAAGGCAACAAATTTGGCACCTTGTACAATTCATCATTAATTCACAGACTATCCATCTAAACATTCTAAAATCTTCAAATTAAAACAAGAAAGCAAGCGAAGGGTTACCGTGTCAAACTGTGAGTTAACTCTTACATGACAATTACATGCAACTGTTTGTATGATTTGTCTATCCTTCCTGAAACACAGATGTGCCAATTTTCCACGGCTGAAGACCAGGCTGCTTATTTTCTTCCTGAGAACAGGCACAGGACTGGAACCTCAGCCTCGCTCTGCTGTCGCTTGCCTAAACGCAAAGGGAGACACCAACGAAGAGCTGCCCATCCTGAGACACCAAAGCTGGAGCTGTCGTGCCATCGGCTGGTGCTGCCCCACCAGCCAGCCCTGCCTCAGCTTTATTTGCAAAGAAGCAGCTGGAAAAGTTCCAAAACTCCCTGGTCCTCCGTGCAGCTGCTGAAAAATGTTTGTAAGCAGCTTGTTTGTANAGGGAGAGGTGTCCCTTCCCATGGCAGGGGGGTTGGAACTTGATGATCTTTAAGGTCCCTTCCAACTCTGACCATCCTATGATTCTGTGAATGGTGCTGACACTCTTTCACTTCAGGCTTGCTGAGCCAGCCACAACCTCTCCTTTAAGGCCAGGCCTTTGAGGATGTGAAGGGCACAGTGACTGGCTACGAACTGACCAAGCTTGCCAAAGAGCCAGTTTATTTTAAAAGTGTTTGCTTCTAGATTAACCATGGAGACTTCTTGTATGACCTTTTATGTCCTCAATCCCACAAGAAGGTCGATGCCCGGGCTGTGTCAGAGTGCGGCGTGGTGCGTACGCTTTACATAAACTGGTAAAGCTGAGGTATTTTTTTTAGTGGTAACAGAGACCTTCAAGACTGCTAATGCAACAAAACCAGAAACTTAGTTTGGAGAGAAAGGAGAAGAATGTCTGAAGTACTAAAATTGTATTTATTCATTTATTAAAAAACCAAACCCCGAATTGACCAGTGCATGCTCACACAAAAGACCTGAAGATCCAGCTATAAAGCTGGGCACAAATGAAACCTGTCCCTAGAGGCAGAGCCCGCAAATTAAGTTTCTGAACACAGCCACCAAAGTAATTTCTGCTATCTTTACACAATTTACTAAACGGCAAATTCTTTAAGACGTGATTTATGAGAGCAGGGTCCACTGTGCCACGGGCTGCCTCACGATGTGGGCGAAAAGCAGTTCAGCAGATTTTGCAGTCGTTGGTTGTCAGCTGGAAGGTTAAAACTCTTTGCAGAGCAAGCACTGTTTCCTTTGGGGGTGAATTGTTTCAAGCTCCTGAAATGAACTCCCAGAGGGAGCAATAAACGCCTTAAAAGTAACTTTATTTTCCAAGTGCACTTTGACCTTGTTTTTACTAACAAGTATGATATAGCTAGGGAATTAGAATAACAAACTGCATCTGATCCAGTCAGTCCTTGCTGATTAAACTGTGGGAGAGTGCTCACATACAACAACTGTAATTAACACCATCAAAATATTTATTTACCTGGCAAAGTTATAAGTTTATAGCAGTAGTGCGGAGCAGCTTACAACACCCATCTGAGATAATTAAGTGACGTCATTACTTTATGATAACATGGTCTAGATTGTTGTGATACTTCTAAGGAGCAGATGAAATGCATTTCTTGTTTAGATGGTCTAAAAAAAATCTAGCTGGGGAAAAAGTATTGCCTTTAGAGCAAAATTAACATTCAGCGTTGAGGAATGGTGCAAAAAACACTGCTGAAAAATTTGCAGCAATCCAGCAATTCTTACAATCTCAGTTTGTTAATAAACCCACGATAAAGTGTTTTCTTGTAACTTTTCGAGTATGTTAGGCCTCATATTGAAGACATCTTATTACTTCACCAGTAGAAGTGCTTGTTTCCAGAGAAGAAATGTCCCAGAGAGGACATTTCTAGTGGCAGAGATGCACATTTATATAGAAATGTTGTTACCTTCTCTCACTTGCTATACATGCTCTCCAGAGCTATCATTACTGGCAAAACCTAATTATATCATGAGGTTCTTTGAACTTCTAAATGGCCCCAACCCAACACGATTGTTTAAAAGTGTGTTTTAAATATGTGCTTATAAACTGTTAAGAGCTGTTCTGTGAGTGTGACTTGGTTTCTTCCCAAACATAACAGTCAAAGCAGTGACCATAAAAAGTGCAGAATCAAATAATTAAAGATTTCACAAGTTTACAGTTTGAAACTGTGACTGTGCAGGTAAGTAATTTTCTCTTAACTGTAAGAGAATTTTACTGTATCAGAATCTTGCACTGAAGGTAACTTCAAGTGCATCTTTGGACCATCAAGCCAAGACTGCACAAATCTGAGTATAATGACTTTGGTAAAATGAAAGGGTGAGAACTAGAAGCAGCAGCTCCTTTGCACTGAGGCTGTTTGTCTGTGGTCCTAGCAGGCAAGTTTGTCCCTTTCAGTTTTGTTAAATAACCATAGTCTGGCTTTCAGGAAGAATATATCTCCTAAAGACAGACTCGACCTTTTCTTCAAGCTATTGCTTTGTTTACTATAACAGAAACTATATATAAGAACTTGAAAATGCTATGCTTTCCATCCAGCTCTGCTGGATACCATAGCTAATGCTGCATTCAAGATGTAATAACGTGAAACTGACCCCCACCAAAAATATAGCAGCTTTTAAGGTTTATTTCCGAAATGTTGATATACATTGTATTAATTACAGATTTTCTTTAAAAAGTTATTGTATTAATGAAATGGGTTTCAGTTTTAATATAATGACAACATCATAGATATGAAGGTATCTGAATGTTGTAACAATCTGTTGTTGCCACGTTGCCATCCAGGTCGTGGTGTTTCAGTCTTATTTCTGGCCAAGTTGGGACAGCTAAACATGAAGAGACAGAAAACCACGAGGTTGTTAATCCCATTCTTTCATATCCAGCTCATACAGGAAACGTCGCTGTCCTAGAAACTCTGACTGTTTCTTACAACCCAAATGATGCTGGTAACAGAACCCTCAGAGGAGACGATCTGAGCTTTGCATCTTAAGATCTGAATAAATTCCAGAGGTAAAGGTTGCACTGAACACAGTCAAGTCAACAAAAAGATTAATGAGGCACACCAAAGAGTCACAAGCTGCTAAGCATGATTTGTGTTCTTCAAGTGCAATGAGAATAAATTTAGTTCTATAAAATGGAGTGTTGAACAATTCCACAATAATTCTCATCTTGGTAGGAAGTCGGAGGAGGTGACAGGTCCTGAAGGGCTATTATTTGCTGACCACTGTGAATAATTTTTATTTTGCATTTGTATTGGAATGGGGCATAAAGAAGCAATGGCAATGATAATGGTTTTGACCTCATTAAAAGATTGATTTTAATATAGGTATGGACACCCTCAAGCTCCCACTAGGCCAGTATTTATGTACAGCAAAATTTAGGACAAAGCTTTCAAGACCATAGTTGAATAACAGTTTTTATCTTGTATAAGTCACTAGAGTAGTCTGGAAAGACAGGCTATTTGTGGGAAGCACCAAGAACAGAGGAATTTATTATTTTTTTTTTCACTTGGATTTATCTTAAAGCAATTATTATGGACTTCCTCACTTGCATTACCCATGAACTCACATTGCCAGTACAGGCCTTCAAAAGTTGATTAAAAATACTGACTCCAAACCCCCGTTTCAATCAAGAGAAAACAGAGAACAGTAACTTGTATTAATCTTTCAATATTTTTTTTTTTTTGAAGTGCATGGAGAGATGTAAAGGCAAAGAAGACAAAACACGATCACAGAAGCGGTGATGGGTACAGAGGCCATCAAAGGTACCTACCTGCTTTATAAACTGTGTAGCATTAAAAAGTTCACTGCAGCCATACAGGACATGTTTGCCTTGTTTACCCTAAAAAAAGGAAAAGCCAGGAAGAAATCAAGTGTTTAACAGAGGAGCAGAAGTCTATTAAACTAATTGTACAGCAAACCCCCCCAATCTTGATGATGTTTAAGTGCTACACTTTTGGCTGGAAAAAGAGTAGTTGTTTCATCAGAGGAAAAAAATCCTTGTAATTACATTGAAGTGGAAAATGAGAGCAGGGGCAGAACAAAAGTGGAAACCATGGGGCATTTTACACACTTGAACTCGCTGGAATGCTCAGTTCTTTCATGTATCCAAGAAGGGCTGGGGGGAAGGCAAAAGCCCTCCCTGAGCAAGCCCTACCCCCTAAAACAACGCTCTCAGAAAAGTAACAGCATATTGTGTTAGAGTCTGAAAACTTCTATCAGTATCCATTTCCATACAACAATGATGATGTTAAAACCAGCATTTTTTTGTAAAAGGATTCTGAAACAAAGTATTATGTCGATAACAAAGCTAATTTGCAGGGAATGGTTTAATAGTACTAGCTTGATAGTAAACAGGCTGCCCAAGTCCTGTGTTAGCATTTTGGAAGTGAAAATTAGTTCATTTCTAGTGTTGGGCTAAGAATCCTGTGGCTCCTCAAAGTTCAAGCATAGGCTTGAGAATTCTGTTTCCCTGTTATTTTACATTTTCTCATGATAGGTAGGTAAAAATCACTATTACAGAGCAAAATAGGAACGTAAGCCTTGACAAAATGATTTTATTTCAAACATATTATGAATTGTGCTGCTTCAGTGGAAAGTAACAGAAAGAGATTCTAACAGTCCTTGGCTGGCAGTCACCCAGTAACTGGGGAGAGGGTAGTCCTGGTTCAGGCCCTCATCTTCATTAGTTTGGAATGGTTTGTGGTAATCAACTATCCTTGTTGCTGAGCAGGAGCTTGAGCTTGCACCTTCCCATATCTCAGGCCAGTTTATTTTTGTTTTAATCTGGATGCCTGAATGGGTCTCCTTTTGATCTACACTGGGATTTTGACAGATTCTGCTTTCAGTAGCATGACTGAACAGCACTTGGTTCTGTCTTGTACCAACAAAAAATGTGAGGTGATACAAACAGACAGGAGTCCCGTTTCACTGTTGTCAGGCAGCTCTGAAATACGCACTCATGTAATGCTTCTGGCCTGTCATATATATTCTTATAAAAGCACAATTTTAAATAAAAGCCTGCACATTTCACAAGTTACTTAATCCATTCAAGCAAAGAGACTTATCCCCAATTAATGGAGCCAAGTAGAAACTACTTGGCAAAAAACAAAACACAACCAAACCCAAACCCAACTAAAACTCAGTACTCTTCAAAGTCCAGTATTTTTTAATGACTAAAAAATGATGCTGGATTCAATTTTTTGGTGGTAAATGATAACCTCTGTTACAGGTAGATTGGAAGAGATGAACAAGCAGGACCTTCCTACTCATATGCAAAAGGAAATTAAAGGATGTGCTAAATTAGTTTATGAATTCTTTCAAAACAGTGTGCTGCTCTCCTCTTTGAGGCTCCCCACAGCATGCGATTTTGATGGCACGTCTGCAGCACGTTGAACCAAACTTGGCCAATGTATCTATTTTAAGGCATAATCTGCCTTACTAGCTTTATAAATATTTGCTTTTTGACGATGTGACATAGTTCACTCTAGCACAGAACTCCAAATAATTGGATTTGAGGGTTCCTCTTATATCTCCTACAAAAAAACCCCAGAATGTCAAAGCTGAATGAACATTGCTTCCTGTTTTACAGAGTTTCAAAATACTTTCTCTGTGCTTTCAGAGTCAAACTGGCAAAACAGATAGTGCTTAGAGAAATAAAGCAGTGAATAAAATCTTTGTGGTATCTCCTTGCAAGAACAGAGCTGTTGATTTTTCTTTTTTTTTTTTTTTTATTCTAGAGGAAGACTGACTGAATATTAGAATAATTAATAAGCTACATCTGTTGAAACAACAGATGCTGGAAATGTACCACATGGAAAAGAAATTTTATTGGACAAGCCTGTAGGAGTCACCCAGGAGAGGCAGACAAGTTGTGGGGGGGTTGGGAGGTAGAATTAAGGCTTTCATTCGCCTTTCTTGTTTCCTTGGTCTGACTGGAGAAACATCCAGCACCCTTCAGCTGTGACAACTGATGGTGAAGAAACTTCTGTCTATAGGTTTTGGAAAAACCAGGTCCAACTTCTGACGAGCATTAAGATCTAACATTACCATTCCTGTAGTTTTCAGTTCCTTCTCTCCTCTCCATCTGATTACCAAATGATCTCCTGTTTGATCTTTTACTCCTCAGACTCTTCACCTTTCTGCCACTTTGTATGAAAGGCTGAGTGTTTAACTTGTCATCACACAAATGCTGTGTTATATACACGTATACACACGTGCACAGACAGCAAACCTCACCCCTAGGGGATTCCGAGTTTTATTTTAGTAGGAAGTAACAAATATACTTTTGCTACTTCTTACTAAAAGATGCTGGGCATCTTTTGAACTGGTAAGGCACCTGACATGGCTTTAGGTAATCTAGGAAGCAAGCCAGAAGTTTAACAATGTACTCTGCTACAGGCAGGTGCCCTAATGAGTGCTGTAATTAGTTATCAAGAATAATACTAATAATATAATTGAATGCTGTAATTAGTGATAAGTGCTACGGTGAGCCTGAACAATTTCTTTAGCTTACATTCTTATTCCTCCCCTCTCCCCTCTCCAGACCAGCTCTGCTGCAAAACGGCTGGCTGTTTGAGTGAGGAACAAACTCCGCACACATCTTCTGGCTTCACCTTCTTCAAGATTTACAGGGACAGAAAACCCTCATGTGCTTGTTTTGTGTTCTTCAGTGACTAATGCTCCATATTTGCTTTTCTCAATCCAGTCCACCACAGGACAGGACTGAAGAAGGTAAAGCTCAGGAAGAAGAACGGTGTGCTGCTGATCTTAAGTAATTTATTACCTACTTCAAAAATTTGTCAAGGTTCCTTTTGTATATATATTTTTTTCCCCTGGAAAGTGCTTGAACCCTACCCTTGTCCCCCAAGAACTGTAACGATGTAGTTACTTTTCTCCAGTGAATTTTAGTACAGATATGCTCTGCTAGGCTAGCCAGCTGGATCCAGGGAACTGGAATCTGTTACACCCCCATCACACAGTTGATGACATTTATCTTCTTCTTGGTGCATGACACCTCTTATGATTCCTGCCCAGAACCAAATGATGCAGTGTATCAAGAATGAGCTTCCATTAACTCCTTAGTGAAAACTTCTCAGTGTGGGTAAATAATAAATGCCCAGATATTGAAGCCAATCTGATCTTTGCTTTGACAGGTAGTGTAGTATTTGCATTATTTGGCTTCTGAAACAACAGATACTATGCTCGAGTAAGATTGTTGTACAGTAAGATACTGCTATCTATGGGACTTGTTTTGAACTGACTTCATATCGCGAGGCTGCATACAAGAAAAGCACTATAGTATCTCTTTTGTAAGATTTACAAAAGCTGGAGAATTCTGAGCAGTTCCTTACTCTGAAGGCTACGATATGCTACAGCTGCTTTATTTAACAGCAACGAACAAACACCCGCAACAGGACTGTCTCAGCGCAGAAGACAGGTTAATTCTTTCCTGTGAGGGTGGTGAGGCACTGGAACAGGTTGCCCAGGGAAGTTGTTGATGCCCCATCCCTGGAAGTGTTCAAGGCCAGGCTGGATGGGGCTTTGAGCAAGCTGCTCTAGGGAGAGGTGTCCCTGCCCAGGGCAGGGGGGTTGGAGCTTGATGATCTTTAAGGTCCCTTCCAACTCGAACCATTCTATGATTCAGTTTGCTACATCTGCTGACAGTTTTCAACCATGACAGCGTGCATGAAGAAAAAATAACGTAGAATGCAGATTATTGACTCTATTCAGAAGTGCAACATGAGCAAAAATACCAAAACCAGTAACTCTTTTCTGGCCTCAATTAATAATCCACATTTTCTACTGACTTCTTATTCCCCAGACTCTGTATAGAATAAGGATGTTGAGGCAAATGTCACAGCCTTAACCTTCTAAATACTAAATTTTACAAAAACCTGCTCAAACTGGTTTCTATCAGTAAGTTACAGTCTACAACCAACAGAAGTGCACATACATACCTTTACGTAGTCAATAAGATTTTGATATTCAATATAGTTGCCTCCTCCAACTACAAACACTATTGCCTAGAAGGCAACAACACACATCATCAGAGTATGCATTTAAATTAGTCACATTTCCGTAGTGAAATATATGCCAAATCATTAAACCTACAGCAAAAATCATCCTAATCACACTGCAGTCCAGTAAGAACTGGAAACAGAACCACTAGCTTCCCAGACAATGGAGGGGTTTTAGTAGGATACAGAATAGCAAGCTGACAGCTTTTAACATGTCACTGTCTTTCTTACTAAGAAACATTTGAAAAACAACCAATCAGTTTCAGCATGTTACTTTTTTGTGCGGGGGTGTCTCCAGTGTCCATAGGAACAGTTAAGATATTTCCATGGTTGCTTAAGAATTAATTCAGGACACCAATAAAATACTTCAAGTATAAAGGAATACATTTTCTCATTATTTTTCCCCCTTTCACTTATTACTGGTCATAATCTAGAGTCTCTAACATTACAGATAAAGGCCATCAGTATTTTCTGGGCTTAAAAGAGAACAAATAATGACTAGAAGAAGGAGAGTTAATAGTTACACAGCTGTTGTTAACATCCACTATCCAAAACTGTTTGACCACACCATACAAATTTTATATAGCCCTTCTGTTACTGCTGCCATCCTTGCTGTGACTGTCTGCTCGCCCTATCTCTCTGTCTATGATACCATATTTATTTTTGTTTGGGATGATATTTAAGATTTTCCAACAGAAAAATGAGACACTTGTATATTGCCAAGGCAAAGATTTTACTTATGATAACTGGGATTAAGATCAGGTAAGTAAGACTTATAATTTGCAAATATTTATGTCGAAATATACTGAAAGACACTGGCAAAACTTTGTTGGTTTGCTTTTTTCTGTTAATTGCAGAGACTGTTGAAAATAGCATCACTTAAGTCAGTGGGAAACACTGCAGTTTAAGGCCAAATCATCATTATGTCTCAAGAGCACTCTAAAGAGCTGGTATAAAAATGAGGGGTTTAAATTGCAGAGTACTCAATTATGATATTAATAAATCCCTGTAATTACCTCCAGAAGAATTTTCTAGATTTTTCTCTTCTCCAGTATTAGTTAATGCTTACAAAGTCCTTTGGAGATGAAAAGACTTCTTCAGAATCACAGCTAATTAATACTACATATAATTAGTTCAAGTGGTTTTTGCAAACAAGACCTCTCATTTTCTTTATCTTGATCATCAAAACCGACTGGTACTTCAGGATTTATTTATTTTTAACAGACAAATGCTGAAAAATAATTTCTACTTGACTTACCTCCTGGAATGGATTTTTACTTCTGGGAACTGAACTGCAGAAAGAAACACAAACAAACTACAACTTAGATTTTTATTAGGCATTAATATGCAAAATAAGCATCACGTACACATCATGTTTATGGAATGGTATATAATATTAGAAGAAGCTATAAATCAGAAAAATAACTGCTTTTAGGCATTCATTCTCCAAGTATTATCAATTATTTGTTCTGGAAAATGATTCATTCTGCCTGAAGCTGTAAGAGGAGCGGAGCTGGCCAGGGGCAAGTACAATGGGGAAAACATTTTGTCACCATTAGCCCAGCTCATGACTCTTACACATCCTGCTTACTGGGATCCCAGCTGGGTAAGCCAGTCCATTTGCAGTGCCTGCCTAGCTACTTACTGGTGCTTCAAAATCTCAAAAACTGCTCCAGGCAGCAGGGGACGTGTCCTGCTGCCAGGTGTCACTGCAACGGTAGGATTAAAATGATTTAAGAAGGAAGAGGTAAGTTACACTTTGAGTGACAGAGACTCTTCCTCTGTGTTTGAAGACGCAGTCCTGGCCACAGGGAGGGAGCAGGGAGAGGGAAAGAAACCTCTTTTCTGGCATCGCCGTGTGTCTTCAGGAGGAAGGGAGAAAGCAAAGAGAAAGCTGTGCGGGGTCCCTCTGCTCTCCCTCCCTGCCCTGCACTGCCTGCAGCCCCAGGCACTCAAATACAGCTCGTGTGCCAACACAGATGCAAGGCACTGCAACTTCTCTTTTCCCTTATTTTAAGAAGTTTTCTCAGAGTGACCAACAACAATGGACTTGGTGCAGATTTCAGTGGATCAGAAAAATGGGTTTTAAGAGGGAATGGCTCTCTCTGGTACGTTGCTCCGTTGTGAATAGTACAGACTCCAGATAAGCAGAACTGTTAGCCCAGGTCTCTCGTCATTTGAGTATGACATAACAAAGCCACAAACGTTTTGTGTCATCCTTTCAGAGAGCAAGGATGTTTGTATTTGACATTCACTTTATAAGGACTACAGAGATACTGTCTGGCTAAGATTAAATTACCCTAATGCAGTTCCAACGCTATTTAAAAAATAAGAGGTAGAAATGACAGTATTTCTTAAAACCTGAGAGGGTTACAAAAAAATACCCCTCACTTTTAAATATAACTCCATTAATTATACAATTTCATGTTGTTATTTTAAACTAGTAATATTCTGTCAAGCCAGCTAACCCATGTTTTGATCACCTACATAAACATTTGACAGGAGAATGAGACAAGCCCCTGTATGGTTATACTAGAGTTTTGTTGCCACGCTCAAGTAAGATTTAAGGAACAGAACTTGAGTTTATGTAAAAACACAAACAAACCCTGAACCAGAAATGAGAAGTTTTTTCCTATGATGATTATTGTAGCTACACAGAACGGCACATTTATGAGCTGCTGCAAATGCAGGGTTATATTGTTTAAAGCAACATATAAAACACACAGAGTGGATAAAAATGCACGTTTCCATGAAGAAAAATCCTTTAGTGTCCATCAAACTAATCTTTGCACAAAATCCTCAAAAAATGCTATAAAGGCATAAAATAATGAAAGTTGCAACTGAAATGAAACATAAAATATCGGTGATATCTTCCTTTGCTGTTTTAAAAATCTTTAAAATTAATTAGTCTGTAATAATACTTTCCGATCAAACATTATATTAACTGAAGTTTGTTTCCCATTGCTACTCACGCTGTCACAAGTATACTTTCCATGATTCCAGGACAGAGGAAGTAGGTACAGATTCTAATACAAATGACTAAAACCAAGTCCGGACCTACTTTATCCATATTCATCCTGTAATAAACCCCTGCAATTAAATGAGCTGATTGTTTTTCCACAGCTCAGATAAAAATTATTTGTAGCAGGCATGTTAAAATTAAGTATCTTTGCTGTTTCTAGGATATTGGAGGTGAGATCATCAGCCACAGTTAGTGGTCAAAGACACAAATTTGTAACTTGTAGTGTCATTCCTCTTCCTCTCTTTTAGTACATCCAGCTGTCCCTTCCTATGCTCAGGAATATACAACGTTCACCTGCCCACAGAACAGCAAATGCAGCCAATTCTTAATGACAAGTTGTTATTATAACGCAAAGTTATTAGCACATTTCTGAAGGAGGGTTGTATTAAAATTTAAACTTTTTAACAAGCGATAAATAAATTTTGGTGCAATACCCGACGAATTTTTAATTTAACAGTGAAAACTCACAAAGAAACCCAGTAGTTAAACTACAAAGAATTCTAACATTTGTTACTGCTAAATATTAGTACACATTGCTGTGACTGAACCAACGTGCATGTCAGCAGCATGTTCTGTCACTGGAATGCAGGTGTTTGGGTTTTTTCAGTTATAAAAATTTCTCTGGTTGATCCAAGCTCCCATCGTGAATTCCTTCAACACCAACTGGCTTGACTTAGAATTAATGATTAAAATTAATTACTTGTAGTCAGCAAGTAAAATAAAAACGGATTTCTTCAGTTAGCCTTTTTGCAGGGTGCAAGGAAGGAAGGAAAACTCAAAATAAACTCACCTGTCACTGCCTCGTAGCATCTTGGGGTCAAAATACCGGTAGTCATCTGTCTCCTGTTAAAAAGTATGTTTTTATCTCAAAAGATTGGAATTTTGGCTTATGAATTTCTGCTTGAATCCATTACATTAAACATCATTCAAAACAATTTAGCAGCCACATCATTCAAAATTAATTGTGGTGTCCACTAATACTTACAGCATTTGTACATAACTGAACCGGTACAGAATGAACGCAGTTGAAAGAGCTCTGAAGGGGGCTTGGAGCTTTTCGTTTACCATTCCCCTAAAATTGACTGCTACACACTTTCCAAAAACCACACTGGTTGCACAATAAAGCCCAACAGAAAGGCAGATACAGAAGGGAAAATGAAGGTGTTTGTTAGCAGCTTAAGAGGAACATCACGTAGTTAGTTATAAATGCTAAAATTTTCCAGGTTACAGAGATCTGCTATTGATTTAATCCTATAAACCAAAACACTTGAGTGGCAATGAACGCTAAATACGAGAGACCAAAATCTGCTACTATTACATAACCTACCCTTTTCATTTCATGATTTATGACTACTATTAAACCAAAATTAAGCTCTTGAAGAAATGAGTTCCACAAGAATTTGAAAAGTCTGACTAACTCTACAAAAGATTTTTTTCTTCACACAAACCACTCCAGCACGTCCAATATTTTTATTGGCAACAAGCAGGAGTTTTGCCAACTATTACGGGTGAAAAACAAAACTTCTCAGTAACTCCTTCTGACAACTGCTTGGCTTTATTCTCTTTCTATAATACTCCTCAGTAACCCCTTCTGACAACTACTTGGCTTTATTCTCTTTCTATAATACCCAAGTATTGTGAAGTTTAGCTTGCGTATAAACTGCATGCAGGGCTCCAGCTGCTTTCCTCTGGGCGCTTACATGCAAGATCTCTGTGTTTTGATCACTCCCTAGAGCAGAAATAGTTCTTCTTGAGGAGCAGACAGATTATCTGGGGATAAAGCATCACCATCCCTAATACTACAAAATATTTAGTATACATGTCATGGTAACACACGCAGACAATAAATCTATTTGATATTAAGGACTTTTATTTAATTACATAAAATAAGTCTCGTATCCTCAAGTTTGGCTTCTTAAAAAATTTAATTTACATCCAATTTCACCGTGAACCTCTGTAAAATGCTTTTATGTGCTCCACTGGGAATTTCAACTGGATTTGCAAAGTGGCAGCATTCATGATTCTGGCAGCTTCGCACTGAAAGGTGGTACAGTCACTTTGAAGTAACGCGAGCTGGGAACGGATTGCTACTGCTACACTGAGACCAAGAGGTATTTGAGAAATATTGAATTATGATAAAGAGTTGCAGCTTTGCTGCGTGTTAGAATGAATTACAGATTAATGCCAGAACTAAAATCAGACTTAAAACAACACTATTACAAACATTTCGTCCTGAATGTACTACTGTTGTGCTTTTTCACTGCGGACTTGTGCAAGTAGACATACGAAAACTGGTAAAGTAATAGAAATGTGACAAGCTAGTTCATTTTTTTGTTGTTGTTTAAATACACCATTCTTGCTGAAATCAGTTCAGGGAAAGTAACCCTACTAGATTTAATCTCCTTTAAGAAATAGCTAGTCTGCCAATAAAAACAACTGCATAGTGGTTTTGTTACACCCAACAGAATTTGTGACTTCCGTAAGAAATTCAAGAATAAAATTTGAAATTATAAACATGATTTTCAAAATTTCAAATTAAAATGGACCCATGGAAATATCCTTAACTTTCAGCATGTATTTGTTTTTCTGTAGAAGCAAACATGACTAGTTTGGGTTAAGGAAATCCCCCATTTTTAGAATTTTTGTTGTAATGCATGAAAGGTTATCATACCATACCCTAAGCCTGAAACTCCCATATTCACTGAAAGGGATGAAATGAACCAAAATTTATATATAACACAGATAAACCTTATCTACCTCTTAAGTTGATACAAATGTATGTACTGTATTGACTTTGGGACTTTTTCATAAAATTATTAAAGGTTTACTTATCAAAGACAGTCCTTCCCCAAGAATTTTGTGGAAGGTACTTAAAAGAAGCTCCATAATTCTCTAGTATGTGGTGGTCGATTTCATGGCTATGGGTTAAAATCTGGGTATACCTGACAGCATGATTTTTTTGTTAGGAAGATTTAACGTTTTATTCAATGTCTATTTAGTGATACCAAAATAAAGCAGCTACCTTGTTAGATTTATGAACAGAACTTTCCTTTATGGAAACACAATCTCCAAAGCAATTGTTTAAATAAGTGCTTTAACCACTAAACAGTACTATTAAAAAAAACCAACCCAAGTAACAGATTACTCTATGGTCATCAGTGAATGTTTCTGGGTAAGTATTTCAAGAAAAAGTTAACTACAGTTAAACAATCTACACACATTTTAAAAATGACAGGATGGTGATATTGCCCCTAAGAACTGTTTTATCTGTTCCTGCTCCTGAAAAACCTGTAAGGCACAAGTGTAGACTCGTCTGTCCTTCCTGGCAGCTGCTCCTGTCAGACAAACGCCGCAGGGAGAAGTAACACAGAGAAGTTTTGCACAGCTTATCATTCTGAAGAGGTTTAAAATGTCACCTGACAATAATATTTTGAATGTTGGCGGCACAAGTTGTACATTTCATATATTTGCTTTAGTGTTGTATTTTATATTTAGAAAACAATTTTAATTATTTACACGCATTGTGATAATTGTTTGACTTCTCAATAACCCGTTCTAATTTTGCATTACAGCTTTTATCTGCATGCATGTTTCATACACTGACCATTCCGGTTAGCAAGATTCAATAAACTACAGGAGGTCTTTTACTGTGTTGTAGAAAAATGAAAATATTAAGCTTTTTTTTTCCCCTCCCTTTTTATTTTACCTGCAGTGCAACAGTTTTCTGTTAGGGTGAATAGCAAAGTATCTCAAACATCAGCAGATGAACAGAGGCCACAGGTGCGTATTTCTACATGTTATCTTTGTCCAGATATAATTTCACTTCTGTGGATTGCACGGCAAGCCTACACATATTCCACAGTCACTCTCTGGCTCCCTTTTGTTAGCTGAAACTTACTCCAAAAGTTGCTCTCAATTTTTTCCAGGTCAGGATCTTGCTCTAGGGCCTGCCCGATCGCCTGTCACTCAAACAGTAGCACTCCCTGGTTTGGGCCATGAATTCCAGGCTCTGACACGGCACTGAAACATGAAGCCTCTGTCTGACAGACTGGCTCATTCTCTGCTTTCTCATGTCAGAAGATCAGTATTTTCTCCAAATTATCCAAGTGATCTGGGTTGTTTTCTGCTAAGTGAAATATGACAATATCAAGCCAGCAAAAAACATCCAAATGACTTGTAAACTTTTCCAAATCAATTCCTAAACTTGTAGGCTGAGGAAGCCAGTCTTTATTTTTAAAATAAAAATGGTTTCATTTTTCACCTACTTGTAAGTTATCTGTAGTTTTCAGTTTCAGCTTTCTGTAGTAAGTGTTCTGACCTCTACTGGTTGACTAGCGGCACCTTTTCCAAATCTTGCAAGAAGGGACAACAATCCACCGCCACCGAAAACGGTGACAATTTCTTTGTTCATTAAGAGAAAGAAAATTACTTGCTAACAATGATGACGTATATCATCTATGCAGGACAACTTAAGAAAAGACAGAACTACTTGCATGTTGCTCATTTTCATATTTTACCATTACTTATCTCCCTTTACACCTAGTTAATACCTGAAGCTGAAAGCAGACTACGAAAAATGTTGTAAATCTACTAATTAGTGTGAGGTATTACAGCTGTATCTGTCTAACGCTGATGTCATTGATACAGGAAGACTGACATGATGTGGCAAACACATTAAAGCTTTCTAAATGACTTTTAGCAGGTGATTTTTTTCAAAACATGTTTGTGCACAGGAAGGTCACAGGTACAGTTCTGAAGAAATGAGATACATAGTAAGAAAAACCCACTGCTTTGGCTATACACTACATATAGAAAGCATTAGGGCTTCTTCTAGCTGTAAATTCTAGTAAATGTCTTGACTAGCTAACATTTAAGCATTTAAAAAATTTGTCACATATAATTCTGAATAAATTTTCACAGAAAGAAGGGGAAAAGAGATTTTTCTGGTACAAACTGAACTCTGCTTGCAAACTGAAAGACTGCACTAGTACTAAAATATTTTTAAAGCAAAGTTTTAAGAAATTCAGGAGCAACAGAAACTCAGCAGAGCACAAGAGAGAGAGAAGCTCAAAATAAAAATGTCGGAACCACCAGTTCCAATCAGATGCCATACACTGTCATGCCTTAGAAACCTTTCATGAAAAAAATTTTCATGAAATAGTTATAAAAATGGTTCTATTCTTGAGCTACTGCATGACTAGATTTAACTGCACTATTTTGAAAGAAAACAGCCATGGCATATTAGACATCACAGCCTCCACTTCTCACTTGTCCCACCTCTCTCCATGTGAAGGCTGTTATACTCACAGGGTTTGACTTCATCTCCATAAGGTTGTCCAATATACGCGTGACTGGCAGATTCTGTAAAAGTTAATGGGAAATTAATGGAACACCGAAATGCTTACTATTATTCATGGAATAGCTTACAGAGCATTTGAAACACTAGTTTTAACAGTCTTCCTCTTGTACTTTGTAAAGGTTAGGCATTTTTATGATCACCTAAATCACCTTTCTCTACAGAAAATACAAGCATCTGAAAAGCATCTAACTAGGGGATGAGCAGAACGCTCAAAAAACGTGTGAAGACAAGATTAGAGTTGTATTTATACATTACCAATCCATGCAGACATGTGATGATGTATGAATTCTTATTTAAAAAATACTTTGCAGATTAAGGAAATAATTTTAAAGCTGAAGATTAGAATTAAAGGTGTGATTCTAGAAAAGAACTAATGTTATCAAGGAAATGGGTTAAAAAAAGCAATCCCAGAAATAAAGTGTTTGAATGAACTAGAAAGAAATAAACTGAGGTGAGGTTCAAGATGACTATTCCTTATTTATGATGGGAAAAGTTAGCTTGCACAAAACATCTGAAGTATTAAACAGTCAAACGACTTTAGTTATAATAAACTGAGGGAGAATTTACACCGCAATGAAACTGGCAATGTCCTGACAGAATGCATAAAAAAGGGACATTCCAAAGGATCATCTACAAATAACACTGAAAACCACTTAGTAAATAACCAGTGTAAATCCCCAAGTCACCAAATTAAAAATAAAGCTAACTTTAACAGAAATACGGCAGACCTACATCAAGTTTAAACATATGAACAACATTTTACTTGGCTACCCCAAAACACCTGGAGAAGGAATTAAAAGCCAGGAAAAAAAAAATATCCTGAAAGCACTGGCATTGGGGCTTCTTACTTGCTTGGAACCCCAAACAAGGTAAGCTGTTTTGCCAAGAGCAATACTATCTTCTTAAAGCCACACATGTTAAAAAACCACGACAAAATGTTCAATATGAGAAGAATAGGAAGTCTCATTAGTTATTATCTGTTGTTGCAAGGAACAGTTCTTCTGAAGATCTCTCTATAAAATATATCCGCGTATTTCAGACAGTTCCCTCAACTATATTTCATGCCATTGACCACTGATGTATAACCACGCAATGGAACGTATCCTATCTAGTCGTAATGATATTCCCACAGAATTAATTTCATCAACTACTCTACCAAAGCCACAGAAGTGATTTTATGAAAACATTTGTGATAGTTGATACTTTCCACGCACAAATTATGTGTATAACAGGATGATTAAGCAAACAACAGCAATGGTAAGATCAACTCTGTCTAAAAGATGCACATTTAATTAGAGTGAAATTTTACTTTATTTAGTTCTGATATTGTGTATTTCTAAATTAAATCCTGGTTCTTCCACTAAGAATATAATGTAATATGACAAATAATCTTTTTCTTAAAAATCTTGATGTCAAAATATTAAAGAATTAAGATTTTTTTTAACTGTAAATATTTATTTGCCATCTGACAAAACTGCTTATTGGAGAAAATGTGTCCTCTACAGAGAAGCAGATTTCTGGGAACCGCAATTCACAATTTCAGCTACAACAAATTAACCCACAACCAGTGTGGGTTTTCTTGTTGCTTGTTTTCTTTCGGGGGAGGTTTACACTGAAATTTGCAGGCAAGTCATACTCAGGAGTATTTCTAAAAAGTACTTGAAGGTGGCCATGTCACCATTTTCAAGTACAGATCATGGTTATGGTTGGCAAACATTCCCCATGTGGGAAAACTAGAAATGCTTGAACCATAAGGAACAGAGAACGAACACTTTCAGCCTTTCAATCACACTGGAATATATGCATTTAATACACGCTGTTCTAAACAGGCATGGAAGGGGTATTTTTTGTTTTTGTTTATGAAGGTCTAGGCCACAGCTGTTCTCTTCAGAATGCTGAAATCAGTCTTAATCACACATACTGGAGTCTAATTCCTTATAAATGGAGATATTCAAAGAATATTTGAACATCATGCATTATTTGTCTGAAAACTGGAAGCTACAAAGTGATAGATCTACCCATCAGCAGAGGTTGATGTTTGTTTTTTCTACCACTAATTTTATTAATGTGACAGAGGTACTGGAAGTTGCTTTTCTAGATGTTCACAATGCTCATGTGATAGGCTTTTTTTTTTAATACTGGTTTTTAAACTTACTTGTTGCTTTAGTACCATGTTCTTCACTCCTTCCATTACAAACTGTGATCCTGTATTCATAACACGTGAAAACAGACTGAAAACAAAATGAAGTTGATGTGTAAAGACCTTCTTTTATTAATTTGCATTCTTACGCTTTACACTGACATCCAATTCCCATTAAAGTTGATGAGACTTAACTACCAAGTCTTTCAATTTGTCATGAAATACATCCTTCCAACCAAGTGTAAGGGAATACACCTATGATCTAGCAGTTACATCCTCAGCTATCAACAGGAGTCTTCGAGTTCTACTCTTTAATCCACTGAAATGCTTATTTTACAACTTCAGCAATGCAGGGATTTCGGTGTTCCTTTCAAGTGGGTGCCATCATCACCAGAGTTAACAGAGACAATCAGTGTCTCCAATCAATCAAACAGGAATTTTTCCAAGTGAGGCAGCACTAGAATTCTCTCTAACCAGTTCCCTTATGACAGTGACAGTGCATTGTCACTTCACTGAAGGTGAGGTTGGTAACAGGGGTTCAAATCCTCTCAAGCGTGGAGAGACCCAAGTGCCATATCCTGTATAGGATATAAGTACCCTTAGCACAGTCATCATCTTTTCTTCTCACACCTTGAATTAAACAACTGCACCTCTCAGCAAGCAGACAGACACCCAAACCAGGATGTCTCAGCAAAAAGCCAGCGTGTTCTTGCATCCCTGACAGCCTCCAAGCCCTGGAGAGAACCAGTTTTGAATACACAGGGCTGTTCTTATCTTCTGCTCAAAATGATGGCTGTCATAGATCCATTTCCTGGTGCTGAATTATTTTCCTATGAGAGCCTGTGCATTTAATCTGCAGCTGCAGCTATCACTGTATTAAGTTACTTTATGGATTTAGTCACACATCCTTTTATTTTCCTGTGTGTAATTCCTATGCACTGTTAAGGGGAGATGAGTGCTTGCCATTGTCCGTGACTTAAAACTTTTTGCAAATGGAAAATGTTTTATTCTGGCTCTTGTATATCACTATTCACACTTTCAGTGCTACTATAATAAGCTAGAAAAACCCAAAGGCTTATGTAAGAGTAATCAAAAGCATACCCCAAAGGTTTAGGCGTAGTGTTTCCATAGCTGGTTGGAGCTGAAGCCATCTTAGTGAAAGCCCTGTGAAAGCAGGGATAGAAATCATGGCACACACTGCTGCACGATGTTCCACTCTGGTCAGCTGAGAGTAAAAACACTTCTGCTTCTCAAACTCTTTCAGGAAGTAACTACTTACTACATGCATCCCTCTTGTCCAGAAATACAATAGTTAAGGAACTGAAAGAAATTAGATTCTATACGTAAAGACAAAGACTTTATTTTGATACCACGTAAAACCAGAATCACTGACAGGCAGCGTGGCCATTCACATTCCATTCAGTATGTTGCTTCTGTCTGCCATCAGTAATACACAACTACATGTCCTGTTCAGTACTGTCCTGGCATTACTGGAGTTTGGTTTTAAAATAAGAATGGCGTGTATTATTGTAACAAGGACAGCAAAAGATCATGCCAGAATGAATATTTAAGGATTGCTTACAATGTATGAGAAGTAACACACATAATTCTTTGATAACGATGCTGAGCTCTGTAAAATTACCCAGTTATAGCCTCAGGTAGAGAAAAAAGGAATTACTTACTTCCATTGTTTTATGTAGTTCAAAGGAGCAAGATTACAACCTGCATCCATCAAGGCTTTTTTATACTGCTCCAAATCAATCTGAAATTGTAGAGAATTGCAAAAGGTTGAAACTACTCTTAACTCTCTTTACATGGCAAGACAAGATATTCTTATCTAAATATTAAATAAGCAGTGTAAGGTTATTGCATTAACCAAAGTTAAAAAGCAGTTATGAGTCTTAATCCCATCTCCTACTATGTATGAAAGTACAACTTAAAATGGAATTCGCTATGAGCAGCTCTTATTAAATTTAGCAGTATTTGTGGAATTAAATCCTGTGCACGTTCAGACAGGGTAACAGTCTTTTATACCAGCATCTTTAAAAACCTGACAGAATACACTGAGTTCCTGTAAAACGTCGCAACAGCAAAGAATAAAAACGAAGAGGACTTAATAGGTATTTACAAGAATTCTTTCTCTTTGCCTTATTCAACATATTTTTAATACCACATAATATTTCTGCAGTATAAAAAGCCCTCTTCCTTGGAATTAACCATCACAAGTTCAAAAGAAATATTAAGAAATTGTTTCCTGAATCATTCAGATATTGGCACAAAAAGCATTGCTCCTTCATTCATCTCCTAGTCAACTGACCCAATTAACTCCTGAATACACGAGGACAGAGGGAGAAGAGTCATATTAACATTTTGTTTTATCTCCTCCTGTTGAGCAGTGGGGCAGAACAACAGAAAGCATGCCCAGATGTGTCTCACAGTAACTCTGAACTAAGTAGTTCAAAAGATAATCTTCCTTCTTACTAGTCATTCAAATCCTTTGAAATGGTGGCTAAAGCTTTATGAGCAGATTCCCTGACAATATTACAGAATTTACTTAAAGTTTTAATATTTCTTGGGCATTTCATACTTGTTTCAAAGAGAGGCAGAAATACCTATTTAGCACTGAAATGATACAGAAAAATCCCGTGTGGTAGAATTTGGTGTAGGAAGCTGTAAAGAACATACGTACCTCTGAAGGTGCCTGGGCTGAACTTATGTAATAGATAAGAAATAATCTCATTTTGTCTTCTGGAGTCCCTGCTGCAGTGAAAAAAAATGTAAAAAAATACAATTGTAACTATGCTATCATGTTAACTACTCTTCAGTAATAATATATACATAGAATCACAGAATCATCATAGAATCATAGAATGGTCAGAGTTGGAAGGGACCTTAAAGATCATCAAGTTCCAACCCCCCTGCCACGGGAAGGGACACCTCTCCCTACAGCAGGTTGCTCCAAGCCCCATCCAGCCTGGCCTTAAACACTTCCAGGGATGGGGCATCAACAACTTCCCTGGGCAACCTGTTCCAGTGCCTCACCACCCTCACAGCAAAGACCTTCTTCCTAATATCTCATCTAAATTTCCCCTCTTCCAATTTAAAACCATTCCCCCTCGTCCTGTCACTAGACTTCCTGACCAAGAGTCCCTCTCCAGCTCTCCTGGAGCTCCCTTCAGATCCTGGAAGGCTGCTCTCAGGTCTCCCCGGAGCCTTCTCCTCTCCAGGCTGAACAGCCCCAGCTCTCTCAGCCTGTCCTCATACATTCACACCTTTAGTTAATAAGTGTTATCTATAACCATGGCCTTGTTCAGTGGATAAAATGGTAGAAAGACATTCAGCAATTTTATTAAGAGTTGGGTTAAACTGGCTCGCTGCTACTGAAGATTTCCTTTCACTTCCCCATTTTGCTTGTAGTAGATGTTATGGAGTGGCATTATGTCTTATTTTTTGTGGGGGTTGCAAGCATTAGCAGGGAGTAGATCCATGAAAGAGGGGACTAAAGAAAACCCACAGAATTACAGAATGCTACGGGGTTGGAAGGGACCCCTGGAGATCATCTAATCCACCCCCCCTGCCAAAGCAGGTCCACTTAGAGCAGGCTTCAAAGGTACGTGTCCAGGTGGGTTTTGAATGTCTCCAGAGATGGGGACTCTACTTTTATGTTTTACATTTTAAAGCAAAAGCCACAACACATTATTTTTTAGCTCCAAGGTTGACTGTACTGAAACACCTGAGGACTCCAAAGGCACTTATGTGAACTTTTGGTCAAGAAAATTTCCTGAAGGCAAGCTGGAAGTTCAGGATGGATTTCAACTCCTGAATCATCTTTTGTCACACCATTTGCTGGACAAAAGAATTCTAGAAATTCTTGGGAAGCACTACCAGTGGCAAGCAAAATTAATCTCTGCAAGATCAAAAAATGATGATGTAGAGAACCCTGCTACTGAGACTATAAGCTACAGTAGATTTTGAACGCCATCTATATTTTTCTAGAAGAGAATCACTGTTAGTAAAGATCACAGTTTCAAATAAAGATTTTTGAAGCACAGCTTCTCAAAACAAATATTTCAAATTCATAATCCAATACTTCAGTAAAAAAACTTGATAGTTTTGGATCTAGTAAAATATCCCCAGACCCCCTGCATTTTCTTGTACTTGTGGGTAAGAAAAATGATCATTTTTCCTAGGTTTTTGTTCCCCCCCCACTATGGAATGTGGATCATGTCAGCAGGGGATCATCTAATCTAATCTGCAACTTCTGTTTGTATGTGAACATATGTTTAGTTTGGCAGAAGTTAAGAGTAAGTGCTGTCATAATGAACATTTATGACTTGGTAGAATTTTTTCTGGGAACTATGTTTTATTAACCTTTACCAAATACCAGTGAGCTGGAAGATCAAGAACTGACAAAACTTTGTATTATGTGAACAAAAAGACAGTCTTCAAGGTAGACATCCACTTGGAGTTTACTTGGGTAAAAAAAGCACTTAAACCTTCTAAACATACAGCATAACTGACTTTGGTTTCTGTAACTGACTTGGAAACTTGGCTTCCAGCTTCCCAGTTCATGGCTTGTTTCAGCACTTTGCTGATCACTACTTTTCAGTTTTGACAGCATTCCCTGGCCTGGGCCTATTGACCATGTCAGCAAAACTTTAAGGTTTGTGCTCACAGGAGTGTACGTGGTCCCACCCATATGTGAGTGTGATATTTTGTCTTGATAAAAGAAAAAAATTTTTCACAAAAGATCCATCACAGTATTGTGTAAACTTCATTAAATCTTAGTAAAACCACCTTTTTAAGCAAAAGTAAGTACTCTTGACATACTACCGATTCAAGTCATAGCTGTGATAAACAGCTATAAGACTCAGGTCAGTTGCCTGTAAAATGTTCCCTTTTTTTTTCTAGATATGATCTGTGACAGAATTAGGAGGTAGAGTGCTAAATGATCTGAAGAAAACTTAACTTGGTAAACCTAGAACAGAATGATTTTATTTTCCACTCAAAACCAGCAGGCAGCCTTCAAGGCCACTGATTAACTACCACGGAATCAAAGAATGGTAAGAGCTGGAAGGAACCTTAAAGATCATCAAGTCCCAGACACCTCCCACTAGAGCAGGTTGCTCAAAGCCCCATCCAGCCTGGCTTTGAACACTTCCAGGGATGGGGCAGCCACAGCTTCCCTGGGCAACCTGTTCCAGTGCCTCACCACCCTCACAGGAAAGAATTTCTTTCTAGAATCTAATCTAAATCTCCCTTCTTTCAATGTAAAACCATTACCCCTCGTCCTATCGCTACATTCCCTGATAAAGAGTCCCTCCCCACCAAAGCAAAGCAAACTCAGTAACTCCTAGTTTATCACTGCTCCAGGATACAACAATATCCACTGAACTGGGAGGCACCAACAGTCCCGAGTGGTAGATCGGTACAACACAGTAAGAAATGGGAGGCTGAAGCCTGAAGTTGTAGGCAAGTCCAGCTGCTTTTGGGAAGAGCCCTGCAGATACCATCGCCACAAGACAAGTCACCCCACTGACAATGTAAACCAGCAGCGCACCACTGGAAGACGTGACACATCATTGCTTGAGAAGGTTTTCTGCTGGCATTTCTCAGTGAATCCCACAATGGGAAGCTGGCCAGTTTTACAAGGGAGCACACCCAGAAATAATTGCCCTGATTTAACTTAAATCCTTTTGTTATATACACTTATCTTAAACCTAGGCAATGCAAAGGAAATGCTAACGTCCTGCTGTGAAACCTTTTTCCTCACACAAGAGAGTGCTGCCTGCGTAACCCCTTGGTCTAACCAAATTCTACAAAATGCCCTTTTTTGTTTTGTTTGCCAGGGATGTGGGTGTTACAAAACACGCAGTAGGAATTTAAAGAATCTGTATTGTTCAGACCAGACAATTCCATGCTACACTAATCAATACTAGAGAAGCACAGAAGTTAAATATATTTTGACCTTCAGAAATGACAAATGAGAAAAGAATTTGAGTGGAGCTGCAAAAGTTGCCAATATTTTGGATATTACTGAACCAAAATGCTGTATTTTCTAGACTGCTACTAAAAATCAATAAAAAGCTATTTTCTTTGCAAGGCTTGCACAGCTTGCATGTAAGCTCTTTGCCAGCCCTGAAGTCCCAGCAGATACAGATTTCTCATAGATCTTAACAAATTTTATACCAAGTTCAGATTTAAAATACTCACCATCCGGGTCAGAAATCACGTCCAGAAGAGATTTATCCAGAGTGGATTTGCTCATTATTTTTTCCTCATATTCAAAATACACATCCAGCTTTCGACTCTGTTTAAGAGTAAGTGTTAAGGTTAACATCATAATGCTATGAAAGAATATTGATTTCCTCTTTAAAAAGACATGTAGTTTTAGTTATCAAGACTGCTCTGAAAAATTCATTTTCAAATAAATTATCAGTAAAAATAACTAATGCCTGCATTATAATATGCTTTGATTAACTCTCAGAAAATTGATGCTTCTGTAATTCTCATACTGAAAGAGAAAATGCAAGTTGAGCAAGGGATGTCTGACATGCAAATATTAAACTGGACGAGGAGCTCTGTTTCCAACCGTGGTTTTGCCATAGCTGGAAACTATGGCATAGTGTTACGCTGTAATAGGAAAAAATAACGGTCAAGCGAATATTATGTCAAATTTATGCTGAACATCAAGTCTCTCAGTCAAAAAGGCAATTACTCAATGCAGATAAATGTGGGAAATTCCTGAATAAATAAGGCAGCACCCCAGAGAAAAGCAGGCAACTGCCACCTTGGGTTGGTACTGAAATAACTGCGTCAAATCAAAGGCTTGCGACAACTCATTCACAGCAAAGATGGAGGAGTTCATAATTAGGCTATCTTGATAACACTGGAAAAGAAGCTTCAATATACAATGACACGAGTAGATCAAGTTGTGAAAATCCTTCTTTAGGGAGGATGGCACTGGGACTGCATGAAATTAATGAGGCAAAAGCTTTTCGGAAGACATCAAGTGGCCATGCAATGACAGCCCCACAACAGAGCTGCACAAACAGTCCAGCTCTGTGCTTCTCAACCATCACGTCACCACCTTACAAGCTAAAGACAGAAAAATGCATTCCAAAACTTATTTTTAAAAATTCCAATACACCACAGATCACTATGAGCATCTGAACATTAAAGTGTAGCATCATAACAAACACTAGACCTACTCAGCTTACAAAACCTTAATATCCACTAACTAAATCCTGCTGTTTGGACATGTTCAATTAGGTACTGTCTCAGAGAGGAGACCGGTGGAGCGGATCTCCATCTCCTTGCCTTGGAAACGTTTCAGCTCCGCATCACTCCCATTGAGAAAGTGCCAGAGTGATGCAAGAGTCATCGGGGCTCTTTTAATGGGTTAAGAGTCAGGAAATTCTGCCTGATAATGCCAAGGCATGCAAAGCTACTATGGCACCTTCTAACCCAGAACAGCAGTTGTTGTAATGATAGAAACATAAAAACTTTGAAAGGCTCGTTTTCCTATGTTTTTGAATTCTACTAAAAATGTTCCCGAGATCAAAAATAAGGAAATAGAATTTAAAAAAAAAGTTATTTCACACACTCCCAAAGAAAGGAAACAAAAAAAAGGAAAGAAAAATAAAAAAAGAAAAGGTACTTCTCCACCCTAAGGATACTAGGACATTTTACCTTCTGAGTATTTTAAGTTCATCAAAAAGGAGTTGGAGATGAGAATAACAAAATTAAAGAAAAGATAGGTCAGAAGAATATTTTAATATTGAAAGCTTTTGGCAATCCGTTTTTGCAGGCAGCCACTTGCTTCCCAGCATTATTTATACGACACTTCTATTTCTCATTCACTGGCTACTGAACTCATTGAGAAGTTACTTTCAGAATAGCAACTTAATTTAAAGCCTTTGTCGAAGTTTATACTTACAGCTTATAAAGTAAATTACCACAAAGTGTGCTCCAAAAATGACCAGATGCTACTTTTAGGGGCAGAAGGATGTCTTCTATTGTCAAAATGACTACAGCTACACATTAGGTGGATGAAGGGACCAAAAAAGAAAGAAAAAGAGCCAGCTTTCAAGCTATATTTATCCCGAGCTCATGCTAGAAGAGTAGTCACAGCCAAATTCTGGTAGCAATGCTACTGTAAAACCTTGGATTAATCCCGTATTCAGTCAAAAGTTAAAGTGATTATCAGTGCTTATGCTACATTAGTTTAAAGTCTGAATAGACCTGAATTACCAGCCTTTTTCCAAGTCCTTGTTTCAGATGCAATTGGCTTCCGCTTGCTTTTTGTGTTTTAACTACTTTCGTATCTCCTTACATGGAGCTAAATCCAATGTTTTTAAGTTTAAAATATTCTCTCCAGACAAAAGGCATCTAACTAACAAAGGATGGTCTTTAAATCTGGAAAATGCATCTTATGAAAGTAAATATATTATTGTTGAATTTGGCAATGTCCATATTATCTTAGCTGGTGATCTGTTCAAAACAAATTTATTCAGAAGGCATGTAAAAATGTGCAACATTAAAAAAAAGGTACTAATTCATGGTATTTGTTTACAGATCAAATTTTAAATACAATTATATAATTCAAACATGAGGTACTTTCAACTGTAAGAACAGATTTACAATTCTTAACTTACTTGGAGCACAAACTAGATGAAATTCTTCTCAACTTTCTTGCAACTTTATGGCTGTTTGGCTAAGATTACCAAACAAAACAGACCATCTGCAGTACAGAATATTCACTGGTTGCATATATTTGCTTTACTTTGAGCCTAAACTGAAATATTAATGGTCCATGTACACTCATTCACTTCAAAAATTTTGGAAAATTATTTTTAAAATGTGAACTTAGAGCTCCTGGAGGGAAAAAACCCCTCTGCCTGAAACCCCTAGAACCTCAGTTCCTTTATTTCTATCCACAAGAGGGAGATCAGAGGTAAGCAGCAGTAACACTTTCAATACTCTCTTCTTGATGCGACATAAGCACAAAATAAAGAAATGGATCACTGTGGTCAGTCTACTTAGTTCCTTCTTCACTAGGTAACTAACCCAGGTTACTGACAAAGACACCTAACAGGGCAGTATTTTCTTTATACTGGTTTGCTAGGAATTAGATGGACACCTAATCAAATTTCCTGGGGATTACTGAATTGCCTTAAACACTATTAGTTCCCTTTTGACAGATTTCCCAGATATGCCACATCAATGAGATAGTTAATTCCCGAAGAGCCAACTTGCCTATGAAGTGCTGATAAGAAGCAGATGTCCCATTTAATTTAAGAAAGTGCCATTTTGTTCACTCAATGGCAAACTCACAGACATGCCAAGAGCAAAAGCTGGGGAATGGGAGCTAAACAATCCTGTAGATTCAATAAAAAAAGACAGCAAAGTTCAAATGGGTGCCAAACTGGCAAGCAAGTTGAAGAATAATAATAATAAAAAAACAATAATAAAATCGGGACGCCTTCACATTTGTGGTTATTGCCTTTCTGCCTCCTGCTTCTGACTTCCTAATATGACATCTTATTCCACACCAACACCATTCAGGAGATCTTTCTGGTCTGCCAATCCAGGGGCAGGATGTGCACTGCAGTTCAAGTGCTACACTTCAGCTTGCTTCGTCTATTTTTAAAAAGCATTTGTGAAAGCTTTCAACTTCGCATCTTCAGATGTGTTTAGACTGTAGACCAAAAGTTTAGTCTTCAGACTGTAAACCAAAACTTATTTTAGGGAAAATTAGTGAAGTGCATGGGAATCTCTACCTGAGCACTGCACTCCAAAACGAACACAAAATTCCTTCTTTTTTAGGCAGAGAAGTAAAGCAGGACCCACTGAAACCTCTTAGAGGGCCATTTTTGTAAGGACTTGTTGGAGACTCTCCTATCATCTTCACAGCACAGAGGTTCTTCCTTTTAGAGAGGGAGAGAGAGAACATGCAGAAGAAGAGAAATGAGATCTTTGAAGAAATTAGTGGGAGGAATACCTCAAAGATACTGACAGAAAACAACCAGAAATAATGGCCCCCAGAATGAGTGAGGCTGGTCAGGCAACTACGGTGTGCTCCCGTCAAGAGGAACAGAAACTCTGGGAGAAGGCTGAAAGTGGCAGCTACAGCCAGTTCCCTTTGATTGAACTGGACAGGATTGTGCCGGAAAGGTCACTGTAACTGAACTCAGAAAAAGCTGTTGTTTACTGGAAAGTTACTCAATTATCTGTTCTGAACACTAGGAAAACAGCCTGGACCACTGTGACATATATTCTTCACAAACACATACTGTTTCTGTTCACATGGTAAGACAAAAACGTGACCTCATTTAAAACACAGCAGTTAAAATAGTGGAATTCCTTCACAAAATATTAATTTGGTAGTTTTGAAAGCTATTTGCCATCCCAAAAAATTGGAGTAATTCAAAGTATCAGGCCTCAAGATCAAGTCAAATCAGAGGTACACAATAAGAAAGTTATATAGGAATTAAAAAAAACAAACAACTAACCAAACAAGTGTAAGTAATCTAAGATAACACTTCACATAAAAACCTGCCACTTAAGTTCATACGTACAGAATTCTAGCAAGATGTTATCTAATTTGCCCCCTCTCCAATTAATCATTTTAGAAAAGTGTCCATGTACATCTTTTTATATGATGTGATTTTACATACTTCACTAACATTAGTATTCCTATTAGAATGACAATGCCATGGCAAGAGAAGCATTACCTGCAACGCTAAAGCAGCTAGAAAGCTATCTGTAACTCTAGTCCTAGAGCTGTTATCTGTTGGGTATAGTCCTTCAGTCACTGGCTTCTTCAGAGGAAAAACAATCAATGCAAAACAAGGATGTATTTGTTCTAAGCACTGACAATAAATACTTGATGGTTCACTTGATGAAAAAAAAAGTGATGCGTTCTTTCCATTATTTCAGTACACACTTAGATACGCCAGAAAACTGTCAGGACCCCTAAGTATGTGATTAATTCCTGGTTTCCTCTTGCTGTGTCCTAGAAAATGATCCAAGAGAATGTGGAAAGCAGCTGTAAACTAAACACTAAAATACGACCACAAGAAAAATTAAATTCTCTTAGTGCATCCAAAGCAGGTCTTGCAGCATTCTTTGCACTGATTCTCATACAGGTAGTGAAGAAAAATGCTAAAATACTTCATGGGGTAAAAAAAAAACCCCAAACCATAATGGACCCTGCAAACAGCCTATTTTAAAGTATAAATGTACTTCCAGATTATTTTAAAAGTGAAAACATAGTAACCTGCAGAAAAGTATGATGCATCACTAGTTCCTCATCATCTGGGCACTTGCCAAAATAATTCCCTCTTATCCTAATCTGGTTTAATTATTTAACTGCATATAAAATCTATTTACCACAGCCTCAAGGTGCTATCAGAATTTCTTTAGTAAGTACTGTCACTTGATGAGCCCTTTTGAGAGTATTTTTGAGAAATCCATTAGGTAATATATCATCCTGCATGTTAAAATCCCACAGCTCGGGATAGCAAGACACTTTTTGTAATACTGGAGAGTGAAAAGAGGGGAGAAAACAAACAGGAGAAAGCAGTTGGAAGAAACTTTACATTTGTTCTGTAAAAAGCTTTTGCGTAGGCAAATTACAACAGAAAAAAACCCCATGTGCTTCTGCATTAGTTTGAGCTTATGATAGTTTCCTAAATATTTGGAGATGAAGAAAGTGATTCTTTCTAAATCCAAAGAAAAGATCATAGTGATACACATATCACCTATATATTGAAGAACCCGAGCCCCTTGCAACACCAGAATTAAGAATAATTTACAAAGAAATGGATTGTGGTTCCTTGGGAACTCTCTAAGAGCAGGCTCCTTGCCAGAGGAAGGAGTCGAAGGGCTGGCAGAATGCTGTGGCAGAGGGGACCCTAAGGTAATTCCTGGTAATTCCAGCCACCTCCCAGTAACAGAAAAGTGTGCCACTATCACCTAATGGTGACTAACTCACCTAACCCCAGTCCGTCCCCACAAGGACACTGGCAATCAAAACTGCTGTTACTGCCATTCCACATCCTCATCTGAAACCCAGCTTCCATTCAGCAAACAATATCCAAAATATTACTGCTCTAGGCTTGCCATTACCATCTCAATACTGTTCTTAGAAAAGTGAATTTATAGACAAGGCATCAAATAAAACATCAACATTGTCAACTCCCATTTTTTTCCAGTGGTGTTAATGTACTGCTTTTAAATCCCCAGGTATGAAAACTGACACGCCTAACACTGCAAAAGCACACAAACTACCCCCTGTAGTAATAAGCCAAATATAGAGACATATTAATGTCTCTTCCTCAATTTTATAAATATCTAAAATTAATTCATTCATTAAAATTCAAAATTAATCCTTTGTTCATTTATAGTACTTAGTTTAAAAAACCCCAAAGAGTAGATGTAATGATCGAGAACAGTTCTTCTGCTCTTTACAAATGTTGAAGTTAACTTCCAAACACATTGCCTTCTTTGAGTTACAAACAGCATGGGGTAAAATTTTCCAACTATTGATTTTCAAGGAGACTTGGTGCTTGAATCACTTTCAAAACCAAAATTTCATTGTCTCTGAAAGCCTCAACTATCATTTCTGCTCTTGGACTGTGACAACAGATCCACCTGCCAAGCTATCCCAGTAGTAACCATGGTCTTCACTTGTTACTGAGGATACCTGACACCGAAACTGCAAGTTCTGAGACAAAAGCAGCAGACTTCAACAGAAAAGAGGACAAGTATCCTTCTGAAGTGCTTTAATTACGCACAAGACATCTAACACAGACCCTGCTGGAAAGACCAGTTTAGTAACTTGCACGGTTACTGCCACACCTCTGGGTATTATTGTTGGTAAACTGTAAACAGTCCCCTTCTGATAAACACATACAGAACAGAAAATGCTTATACTGAAGTCACAACCTGCAACGACACATCTCAACTAAATGAAACACTTCCATCAGAAACCTATTTTAGAAAGAGTTCAACTCTGTGGCCACCATAAAATAAATATCAGAGTATGCTACTAAATTCTGATAAGAAAAAATTCATGTTTACCTCAGTTTCCACACAGAGGCATTCAAACTTCATTCCCTCTCACTCTTCAACACTAAGTAGCGTTACACAGAGATTTCTGCACAAGGCAGCACATCGAGAGTGCTCGCTTTCCTATCTCACTTCACCTGCTCAAACATATTTCTGCAGGTAAGGAGCACACTGAGAGAAAACCGAAGCTGGAGAACAATCATACCTTTATGTGCTCCAAAACAGCTGTCGCAACATTCGTATGAAGATCAATGAGCCTCTTCTTTTCCAGAAGTTCTGGAAGAGAGCTGGAGAGATTAAATACAAACTAACCTGCTGAGCTGCACCACTAGTTGAATTGTGCTGTTTACAGCCCCTACAGAGAATTGGGAGAGTCACAGAACAGTTTCGGCTGGAAGGGACCTTTAAAGATTATGAAAATCTAAAATTCTAGAACACAGTAGGATTGGAACTAAAAAAAAATTACAAAGTCTAGATGTAATGATTCTCATAAAAGAAGGATGTGGTCCACATGTCATGTAGTAAAACAGGTTTTAACCTTGACTGGCAAAATATACACACCATGTGGGTAATTTAACATTCCTATTGAAAGCTTGTGGCCAACAACAGGTATGTGTCCTGCTTACCTAAACAAATAATCTACTAGAATTATACCTTACCTAAGTAATACTTAGCTCATGTCTGATACATATAGAAGTGCCAATATCTGTCAACTAATATTTGTCAAATAATATCAAATAACACAAAATAATTATCAAGTAATAATAATATCTATCAAAGAAACACAGAACTTCTGGAAGTCCTGGATTTATCACAGGTGCTTCTGCATAGAACACTGTTCTCTATGTGGGATTCATGAGTGAAAACTTCTCTTTTGCAAAATGGGAAACTGAAGGGTTAAGTTTACTTTGAAGAAAATTTGTTACTTAAGGTGTGGTGACCTACATGATTTTCTCTGCTGGCACTGGGGTACTACCTGTATACAGACTGCTCAGGGTCTACACACCTGCACATCCCAACCCATCGGTCAACGTCTGAACAGCCACTGTCTTACTCAGTCTAATAATAAGACGATGAGAAGGCACTTCATGACACTGACTATATGTCCCAAATAACCATGAAGTTAAGTAACCATATTTTCTTTCCTCCTTTAAGCAATTATAAAATCGATGTTCTCTACCACAACTGGCCATTAATGACCCCAGGGCTCCAAGGTGATTAGTACTGCCTTTGGAAAAGAATGCATTTTAAAAAAGGAACAAAACAAAAAGACAGGAGATCCTCTACGTTAGAATCTCTAGGTTTTAATTACTGATAGATATTCCAAAGTTTTCTAGAAATTGTAAAGCCTAAGACAACTCTGAAGGGTACATTCTTCCTGCTAGCAGATGTTGAACAGCAAAACAGCAAAGCCTAGCTTAATTCTTCCAGCAGATATTTGACTATATGGAACATCTTAATGGAATTTGGACTTCTCAGTATAACCCTAAAGATTAAAGCTGCAACATAGCAACAGGAGAGTTTACTGCGTTATACATTCTTCTGAAGAGGGATGAGATTTTCCTTAACAATGCCCGATTACAGAAAACAGTCATCTAGAGGCTAACTAAACAGTAAAACTTCCTGATGAAGCTTTAGCCATATGATTTTAGTTTGTTTTGATATCGGTTCAAAGCTTTTGATGTTTGTCACTTTCATACCTTGTTGCCTTAATCTGAAAATCAGCATCTTGAGAAATACAAAACTTTTTTTTTTTTTTTTCTCCAGGGGTGCATGGAAACATTCGCTCGCTTTTTTGAAACTGTCTGATCCATCACACATCCTTTGGAATTCCAATCAAATTGTAACCAGGGCACAGCATACAAAACAACCGTGGAAACTCACGAAGAGACAACAACCTAACACAGGACACTGGGCATGTCACCCCATCTATCCCTAGAATAATTATTGTTCCCTCTTCCTTCTGATTGCAGTCTTAGCGAAAGGCATCAAACTGAACATCTCCCTTCTCCAAACCATCAGGGGAATGAAAACCAAATTTATAATGAGGAAAAAGTTTAAATCTCACACTTTCAGTGTCATTCACGGTGGTTTCGTCTCCAAAAGCAGGAGAGTAAATTTCCCACGCAGAGTTCTTAATGACTATGATTTTAACAACAGATATTACAGTAACTACATTAATCAAGATGTAATTAATTACACACTGTGCAACGCAAGCAGATGCTTCAAGAAGTGGATTTCACTGAATTTTTTAAAGGAAGGAATGCAGGTAGGTAGCTGGGTTTTCCTGGTGGAAAGCTGTAAGCAAACCAATGCCAAACTTGGGTTACCCAGCCTCGCTGAGGAAACACTCCAAAGCCACGTGTGGAGGGCTCACACACACACGCTGTGGAAGTTACATGTGCAGTACATTGCATTAAACTTTACCAGAATTATTGAGCTGAATAACCTACTTTCAAAACTATTTATTCCAAAGGATATTAAAAGTGAAATAACAGAAAGAATGAGAAATTGTTCCAAACTGATTAACAGTAATGCATTATTGACTACTTACCTGACAGCTGATGTCAGCTTAGCTGTATTATCAGAAAGCATACTTATTGCTCCTTCATCCTCCCCTTCTATACCCTAGGTTTTGGAGAAGGGTTTGTAAAGAGCAATAAAAATAGTCATAATAAATACAAAAATAGCAGGCAAATAAAGTCAGTACATTTAGAATCCGTTTTCTCATAATGGTATTAACATCTGGATTGTTTTACATTTATTATAGAAGTTACATAGATGTAACACCAATAAACAAAAGAAATTAAACCTTTTCATGAAATATAGTACTTCTAGTCCTACTTTTAAGATTTTATTACACCTAAAGTTCAGCACGTGCTGGTAGCTTTTGTGTGTGGGGTGACAGAGTGAGCTAAGCATCTCTAGAAGTCCTATTATGCTTTACATAAAGCATGTATAGGTGATAAAACTTACCATGATACCTTTAAGTCTTTTGACTTCGTCTTCTTGGGCTCTGTAGGATTCCAGTTCTTGCTGAACAGACTCAGCTACCTCTGGAAAAGGACTGATGTAATATTTTGCATTAGGCTCAGTTAAATCAACTCACTGAAACACTAGATCCACAGAGGTTGTCTGATCAAGATGATCACGAAAACTTTTTCAGAAATGTCAATACAGAAATGATGCAGCAGTATCAAATCCATGAAAATAGTGACACCTTACTGTAGGTTTACTTAAGCTTTCTAAGATACATTCACTGCTTTCAATATTTTTATATAATTTTGATCAGAACAATTTTGTGCTCTGTCACAAGAAGGCAATATACGATTAATATGGACCATGAATATTGACAACGATCACCGCTTAAAAAAAACTCAAACCACTGAACTTCGAAAATATTTTCAAAGAAGCTTAAAAATAGAACTACCACAATCTGAACAATACTTTGAATTTATATTGACTAAATTAACATAAACTCTGTACCTATACAACTTACCTGCCCTTATGCTTTTGCCAGAATTTATCAGATGCAGTTAAATCATAGGACTTCTTATTTTTTTTCTTAGGTCTAGCACCTGCTGGAGAACTTTCTGTTCCTGTTGATTCTTCCAAGTTAACTCTATTCAAATGGAAATCCTAAAAAAAAGAGGAATCTAATGTAAATATTTGATAGTTTTTAGTTATTTGATTTCTCTTTTATACTCAACCAATTCTCTTCTAACCCATCTATTTATTAGAATTTCCTAAGAGGGCAGGAAACACTTCCCTAACTAACTAGATAATAACATCAGCTCCAACATTACTCATGCCTACTGAAAAAACACCAAACAAAGCAACAAATGCTAAGCAAAGACATCTGATCATCTCACACGTAAGCAGCCTCCTGACATCGGCCTTCGAACATTGTTCTCTGTATGGAAAATAAAATATTTGGCAATAACTGAGATCTAACAACTGACCAAAACTTTACAGTAACAAAAGTTCCTGTGCTGTAGACAAAATAAAAGTGTTTCTAAGGCTGATTTTCACTTACAGAACTACAGCAAATGTATCAAAGCTGCAAAGAAGCTCATGACACCAGCAACAGAACTATCCACTGTGAGGACTTTTTAGCTACACCTTCACAGCTCTTTTCCTGTTGGTTGAAACACCAGTGATACACTGAGTGCAAGATAAAGCAACAGTTTGAAACAAAGCTGCTATTTCTCCATACAGCTTTTCTTCTTCCACAGGTGCATGAACCTAGAAACCACATCTTTTTGCTGGATGACGCAGCACATAAGATTTCAGCATACTGTTCCCTGGACACCTTCTGCTTCTTTCCCCCATTACATTTGCCAAGGACAACTCTCTATTTTCTGCAGCAAACATACTCCCTCCTGTTTTCAACAATTATTAACAAGTGCTCCACTTGCTGACGTTATTCTAACCCTTTTCAAGAACATTTAGAATTTCAAAGGTGCTCTTTGCTTGGCAAGTAACAATAAAGAGAGTCAAATCTTCAATTATATAGAATCTGCCATGAATCTTTTACAATAGAGAGTTTTTCCAGAAATAAAACTCCACTTCATTATGTTCATTACAGTACACAGAACTAGATGACTCTAAGTGAAATCGTCCAATAAAATTTTTAGATGTTTCTAGTTATCCCTTGGCAGAGCTCACTTTTGAATGAAATACTTCATGAAGTGCTATAAATGATCCACGCCAGAACAGCAACAAAACCAAGCAGCTACTCAAAGAAGGAAGCACATGCAGTCAATGAGCATAAACCTCATCTTACAGGTTGCATTTAATGGTTAAAAAAAAAAAAAAAAGGAAGAATATTTTTCAAGTACGTTTGTTCAATAAAAATTTAAAGGAAAAAAAAATAATCATTTGACTGCAAAATCAGCAATTCAGCTGGAATCTTTAATGCAGATCCGTGTTTTTTGTTTGGGCTCATTTTAACTCACAAGTGACCTGAGCTTCCAAGTTAGTTTTGGCATTTACAACTAGTATTCTTATTCATCAGTGTTCCTCCTTCCACCTTCCCATTTTGCCTTTATATGGCTTTTTACCCATGTCTCCCATTTTTCTGTATCCACTCCTGAAAGTTTTTTTATTCAGAAACAGGAATCTCTTCATTTAAGTCTGTTTATGCGTAGAAACACACCACTATCATCTAAACAGATGCAGCACACAACTTTGTGGCTGGGTTATCACTTAGTTCAACACCCCGTAGAATTCCTGGGCTACGGTAACTGAGAAATTAAATGGAAAACAATTTATTTGCAAATACAATGGTAGCACTTTCAAGGTTACAATTTATGGCCTTTTAAATGGCTACTGTGGTTATTTAAATAAATACTACGCTCAATATGGGAAAAACCTGGCATGCTTGCCTTTAAGGTGAAGAACTCAATTGGTTTTGAAATCAAACTTTTGCCTTTGGCATGGAATCACAGGCCACTTGGTTACGATTTCACTAAACAAATTCATAATCCTGTCAACTCAGTCAAGAATCAGATGTAACATTTAACAGATTGTTCCAGAGAAACTACTGAACCCTGATGCACTCACTACAGATGAATATCCAAAGATCCTGAAATCATTCTTCCACTGTATTCTAATACTCCTGTATCTTTGTAGCACTATCTGTCCTCAGCTTCCACTGTATCTTTGATCCCTCTGCATCATGATGCACCGAAGTCCTACCCCAACATGTGCCTGAGGCCACCCGACACAACCTTCTCTACCCGAAAACTAAGCAGGAGGCAAGTTTGTGGAGCTTCACATGGGTTTACGACCTTGTAAGTGAATTTGCTGATTAAATGGTTGACAGGTAACAAACTGATGTGCCTGCAGACCTTGTGCAATAGTATTTACACCTATAAAAATTCTAATTTGAGTTTCCATCCCCTACTCTTTCACTAATTTTCAAAATAAACCTGTAGAAATTCAGTACTTCTATTTGCAAGCCTCTAGCCAGTTCAACAGCTACTGGAGAACACACAGTGCAAACTGTGGTTTTTTCGTATATGCCTTTCCTAAAGAAACCAGGCCAAAAATTGTTTATTGGTAAAAAAGGACTCTGAAGTTCAAGATAAAGGGACTTTTCATCAGGAATGACTCACATAAAACAGAATTTAAAAGTGTCCTAAAACATCCTACTCTAAATAAGACACTAAAATAGTCTCATCGTAGCAATGCCAGTTTCTGGACAACACTGTACGTATGACTACACAGTTCAGAAACAACTTTGTACACAAACACTTACGTGCACATTTTCTGCTTTCCTCCAACAGTCTCAATAATAAACCCAAAATATTTCTCAAAGCTAGATACTGAAATGATCTGCATGACTAACTCCACAGTCTAAAAAAGCCTCCAGATAGTAATTATTCTTACTCATATTATCTTCTATTATTTACTCTGTAACTGTACGTGAAATGCATAAATCTTAGATAAACGGTATTTACTTTCATTCTAGCACATTTCTTCTACCATTTTTATAAAATAAACTTGAGGAAACACAAATGGTTCAAGGCTATCTGAATTCCCAAAAACTTATTAAAAAAGCCTATTTTAGGTTCCTCCCAGTAGGGTCAGATACCACCTGGTATCTCTATACTGAACACCTGCACCACCCTGTGGAGAAAACCAGAAATATGTATGTTCAGAAATTCAAACTAATAAATAGGTTTCAGAACTCATTCAAACCATTTATTTTTCTAAACTTAATTGCACTTAATGGAGCTTGGAGTTCACATAACATAGAAGATCATGAACTACTGAAGAAAAAGCTAGGATTGCTGAATTACTTATCTTTTAATACCAAGATTTCAACTTTTTAACCATTTTAGAAGTTACTGCTAAATAAACTGTCTAGACAAAAATTTTCAAAGTTGTTTTTTACTAAACAACTTCCAAATAAAACAGACAAAACAGATTCTGGCTTAAGAGAGAATCTAGTATTAAGTTTAATAGCAAACTAAGTGAAAAAATAGTTTTGGTAACAAAATCAGATTTATTCTTACCAGAACATCATGCACTAAAGCTTGGTATGTCCAAGAGTGATGCAGAGGAGTTGCTAAATCTATGTTTCTGTCAACAAGGACTAATAGGGGCCTTTGGAAGCTGAAAAGATGACACTGTATTAGTACTTGTTTAAACACGTTTAGAACATCCCAGTACCATCCTGAGTGATATAAGCCCCCTCCTACACCATATTTCATGTAAAAAGTCAAGCTGTCTCCTGCAGAGCACCCCCAGCCTTCCCCAAAGCACCTGGGGCCGATCACCGCAAGAAACTGCATGAATCACTCTCTTAGTAATGATAAAAAGTTTATTTTACCTTGTACTAAGTGAAATTATCGATGCATAAATACTGAGCAGAAGTCAAAACACTAACTAGATTTTTAGGTATTAACTGCTATCGCTGTGTGTGGATACACATCTGAGTTCTAAACAACTCTTTTAGTGGGCAGTATTTGACCTTAATCTGCAACTTCACATATAAAATCTCTCTTTCAAGGGTTTTTAATTTCATTTTTCAGTTTGCTTCTAATATGAAGTCCATAAAGAAAAAGAAATGGACTTCTGAGATGCACTGTGGTAATTCCATCGATAATCAATTCTGTGGAAAAAGAATGCAAAGATGATGAGATGCCTTGGTTTATGGCTACATGAAAAATTTACAGTGGAGGTAGAAAGGTTGTGAATTGACAGAACATTATTACAACCATTTCCCATAAACACATTAGAGTAAACCTGATGGCTAAATTACAGCATATTTGAACAGTGTAAAAGCATGGTAATTCCATGTTCTGGATTTCCTTGCAGTAAGTGTTCTCATGTAGATTTATAATCTCAAGAGTCTGAATCACCTGATTCTGAAAACCAAACTAAAGATCTGAAGCCATTCAACTAGTTAAAGGTTCCCATGTTTCCCTTTCCTTGCATTTTGATTTTCTGAGGGTAACCATGCTACCAGGAAAACAAACACCACCCCTGAAGGAAAAACAGGGGTTACAATTTAGTTCCCGTGAAAATGGCAGAACTGGTATTTCACAGCTATTTTCTCTCCTAGCATCTTTCAATCTCACCCTATTTTACCACCCTTAATGTTTTTTCTCTTTTATCCAAGTTCTGCTCTTAACATAAAAATATGATGACTATTTTGTATTCAGTTAGTAGATTGTAAGTGTTGCCTTCAGCTACAGTCTTCTCGACACATCTCCTCATCTTTCCATGTCCAGTGCAAACTCCTGTAATGCCCCTTCCTAAGGCACCCTGTGGGGCTATCTCGGGACACAGCATTCAGGGGAGACAGGCAGACAACCACAACATCTTTTCTCACCCCTCTTTCCCTTCAAAGGATCCAAATGGCCATGACTTAACAGTCCTTAACTATTCACCGCTTAAAGTGGCAGTCCTTATGCAGTCCTCCTCTGGTAGATACAGGGATCAGTTGAGAAACACTTGCTTTTAACATAACTATAAGCGGTAACAGCGTTCCCAAGTGAGAAAACAGGCAGTCCTTATTTTTCAATGGACTTAAGGTTCCTAACAGATAGGTTCAGCCAGCCAACTGCATATTGTAGGCCTGTAAAGCGAGTGTGCTTGTAGGAGCTTGGTTCTTGCTGGGTTTAGAAGTTTTACTTGGTTTGTTACTTGCTTCAATAAATAATTTTTGTCTCACTATCGTGGGACTACACACTTATTAGGTATAAAAGTTTTCAAACTGGTTATGCTCAGACATTGGAAAACTCCCTTAAGAGTAAATAATTTTTTTTAATATAGAATTTGAACCAAATTCTTGTAGACAGAGTTTCTGGTACAGTTGTGACTCATTCTAATGAGATATTTCATAGCGCTGAAACACAAAAAATAAAAATACATAGTTACTACTAACACCATACCTGAACTGACCAGCTCCAAGTGTATCACCTGTAAAAAGACTGTTTCTGGCATCTCTTAGATTCTCTCTGAGCTTCTTATCTAATTTCTGAGGGAGGAAAGAAAACAAAAGAGCTTTTAACAAACCAATGACTTCCTAAACTCTTTATATGATCAACATTTGAAGATTTATTTTGCTATTTTCAAGTTTACAAATGTCTCAGCTGCAGGAAGCCTAGGTCCACTGCACATGGGGTAGAGAGAAATCTGTTCCTTCTATTTTCTCCCTCAAGCATTCATATCTATAACCAAGACTACACAGATGATATTTCCTTTAGGTCCACTAATCTCCTCCCAGGTACTTAGTACCCTCTCCAAATAGCAGCAGGAAGCACCAAGAGGGAACCACAGCAGAGGCAGACACTGCCACACCAAGTGTTTCATAAAGCTGAGACTGTCCTCAGTATGAAAGGATGCACCGAATGCTTAGGTTTAATCAGCAGTGAGGATTCACTGACAAAGAAAGATGTGACGAATACGCAAGAAATGAGGCACCGTGACTCCTAATGGGGACAGTGCTGTAGAGATTTTAAATTGTGATTTAGTTTGGGTAACTTCATCCCTACTTGATGATCAACTTCAATGTCAGTTTACTCTGGTATCATAAAAATGTCCTGTATTTACGAGGTTTCCCAGTAAGATAGCTAAATATTTCTTACTAAGACACTAAGAAAAACCCAGGACAGATTTCTTAAACTGTGTAGATATAATTTAATGGTTGCAATTATAGTGCCTGACAGAAAATCTTGATAAACTCTAGATTAGGAATGATTATTCATGTTTAAAGTTTCTCATCCACTGATTTCATAATATTACAATTTCTACAGATGAATTCCATGAAATCATAAAGAAATATCTCCTTTCCAGTTTAATTTGCTTCATAAGGCAAAGGATACAATGACACTAAAGCTCTTCCTAGTATTGAGAAAAGTAAACTAGCTGTTAGAGAAGTTTTGAAACAAGATACTTGTTCAGAAAATAGTTTCTTACCACTGCCACCATTTCAGCTGCAGTTCCTCTTGAGCATCTGATTATAGGAATAGCTCCTAATAAAAGATATATTGACTTCTACTTGCATTATAATTTTCAGATTATAAATTAATGTATTTTTCATGAAAATAATTTTTAGTAACATTCTAAAAAGTTATTCTAAAGTGGACAATATAAACATATAGTAAATTTCTCTCCTGCAGTTTTTATCTATGAAACAAAACATGTAGTATAGAAATATTAAAGTTTTATGAAAGTTAAGTGAATACCTCATACAGGAATTTATGAGAACAGTGTACACAAGAAAGACAGCTGATGTGCTGTGAAGGTGACAAACTGTCCCATACAGAAGCATTAAAACTTACTTTCAGAAGGCTAGAAGTCCCTTGAAAACAATAATAATAATTACTACACCACTGCCACCACCACAGATCAGTTACACCTCACTGCAGGCCTGTGTTATTTTCAAAAGCACATTTTCCATTGCCTTTCAGGTTTCAAAATCTTTAGCTATTGTTTCTCACTTAACTATATAAAAATGAAAATTCCAATAACATAGAGTTTAAATGACTGAGTAAAAGAAATTTAGTTTGCAACATGCTAACATTGGAAAGAATTCAGTGTGTCCAAGGGAACAAACTGCCCCTTGGTGATCCCCAGCTCCCCTTGTAGGAACGTTAACTTAGACTGACTGATTTCAGTGAGAAATGTCACCACTACGAAAAAAATGTATGAGCTAGTCATCAAAAAAACTCACAATAAAAAAAGTAAATTTAATATATCTTCCCACTGCTTGAGTTATTTCAGTTAGATCTCTGCAGGGTTTGTGCAAGGTTTTCTTTAACTTTTTCAGGAGGTTTTCTTTTTTTTTTTCCAAGAGCTACAAATCCAAACTCAAAACACTATTGATTTTCACTACAAACTAAGACTTTGTAAAAACAGTGAATCCAAACCTTTGCATCTCAGTATTCTTCTCCCATTGCCACTGAACATTAAGACTCATCTCCCATGCAGGATAGCCTTTATTGCCCTTTGGCAGACGTATACCAATATTTTGAACAAGATTAACTCACCCAGCCAACTATTAAGATTTCTGTCAGAGATCTAATCCTGCCTTTAATTTGCTATATGATATCCTAAACTTCTAGGTATCTCATTGAATATGGATCTTTTCTAAAAGGAAAACATATGGAAAAGATGCTAGAATTTAAAAACTTACCAAGTGTGACAAAAAAACAGAAGAGGCTATCAACAATAGTGTCCATTACAGTTTCCATTTCTGTGTCCGTTATATCTGGTCGGTTAATGGCTAAAACAGTGTGGAAAAGAGTTAAGAATAGGTTTAGAGAAGTCTATGCCACTTTCAATACTGAGAAAGCGATCCTCCCCTTACTTAGTGGCTGCTAATGGCCAGCAGGTTTTGTCAAAGAAGAGACCAAACAGTGAAATGTCCTTCTTAGCACATTCATTAGTTCCTCCCCGATTTATTTTTTTGAGAAAAAATTAGAACTTAATTATTGCTCACTGTACAAGGTCAAACATGACATAATCTTTTCCAATTATCCCTAACAATGCATACTGCAATTTCTGGATTGCATTATTAAAAACCTCCTAGAAAACCACGTTAGAGAACAGAAATACCCATCCACTCGAAAACCATTTTTCAGATGTAAAGTCCTCAAGAATTAATTGTGTAATTTAAAGAGAACTATTGTCTGAGATTATCTTTACTTAAAGATTCTAAATCCTACCTCTTCTAATGGAGATTCCTCTTCTTTTTGCCTTTTTAAAAAAAATATATCTACTGTCTAAGTTAGGGGTAATTCCCAAGTTCTAAAACATTGCACACTACAGACATAAAGATTTCCACCACTTACTGAGGTCAGAACAAGAGACATGTAGCAACGTTTCTCTTAAATAATTAACACTGACAAGTATATAACAACCAACAGGAAACATCAAACCTAATTTTATCACAGGTCTCAAGTCAAGCACTAACTCAAGATTCATGTCATAAATCCCATCCTCCTTCGCTTTATTTTACCTTTAAAATGTTCTCACATAATTACTTGTCTTATACTCTTTCTTCAAAAACGAACTTCAAAGCTCAGAACATTACTAAGCTTTCCATCCCAAATTTATGCATGGCCAGACAAAATCATTCTCTAACTTTAAAGGTGCTTTTTTTTTCTCCAGTTTTTGTCTTCTAAGAACTTTAGAGAGATGGATTACTTTAGCCATCTCTGTCAGCAGCTGCCAAACTTTTCATTAGGCTGCTAGGCTGACAGCAGCAATAGAAGCCACCTCCCCCCAGCATTTTTTCTATTCTGAGTTCAAGTTTCTGAACTACCAGCACCAAGAAAGGCAGATTGCTCCCAGTATCTATTTTTCTTTAATGACAAAGCTTTGAAATTAACTGGAGCTATCATTCTGTAGTTACCTCCAACTACTGGCGTACCAGTTTACAGGGGAGAAAGAATCTTATTTCTATACCCTTGCCTTTCTCAATTTTAAAATCTAATTCCCTTCCTATTATTAGAATGGTCAGAGTTGGAAGGGACCTTAAAGATCATCGAGTTCCAACCCCCCTGCCATGGGCAGGGACACCTCCCACTAGAGCAGGTTGCTCAAAACTCCATCCAGCCTGGCCTTGAACACTTCCAGGGATGGGGCATCCACAACTTCCCTGGGCAACCTGTTCCAGTGCCTCACCACCCTCACAGGAAAGAATTTCTTTCCAGTATCTAATCTAAATCTTCCCTCTTTCAAATTTAAAACCATCACCCCTCATCCTCTCTACATTCCCTGATAAAGAGTCCCTCCACTGTTTAAGGCACTCACTTATGATGCTGCAGTAATCTGCATACTGTCAGTGCCTTCTAATTTTGTGTAACATGCACATTTTATGAGCACATTCTTTTCATTTTTTTTTGTACCATAGCAATCAACATAAACATTCAATATTACTGCTCCTTAGGTCAACCTTTGAGAAACTCCAATAATTATTTTTCAGCAAAGTGTTCTATCACGTTTTCTCAATATTCCTCTCTCTGTGTTGTAACAAGCTTTTTGGCGATGCATCTATTACATAAAAGCAAGCATAGGTCTCCTACGTTTTCTTGTTGTTTTACAAAATTGATCCAAATTCGATGCAGAAGCATTCAAATAGCATCAAAGAAGATGCCAGGAACATCGACTCTATACCACTATTATTCATTTACTCTTTCTTCTACAGTCATAAAAAAACAGAACCAGTCAGTCCCCATGCTCAAAGATGAGTTAAACTTATTTATTCTGTTTTTAAGCCAATTCCCAAAGCCTCTCAGTCATGGAAATGCCGTAACTTTTACAGGTAATCTATTCTAGTATTTCACTATCTTTAATGTTAGAAAGTGCTCATAATATCTGACCAGAAACGTCCTTGTTGCAATTTAAGCTCATCACTTCTTGTCCATTACTACATGGACAGCGAGAATGTGTTATCTCCTTTCTGCCCGTGAAAGCCTTTTACATAATTGAGGAACGTTATCACGCTTATCTGTTCCAACATTACCTCTCTGTAAATGCAGTCATACAGCCAGGAAATCAGAAAACTGAAAACTAGCCTTTTTTGTTATATTTCTTCAGATTTCACCCAGCGAGCTCCATGCGTGGCCACAGACGGCAGCGCTGATGCAAGAACAGCAGCCCTCTTCCATCACCGTCAGATTCACATTGACTTATGTAGCTTATGAAATTATATACAAACTGGCAGTTTCCTGCTACAGTTACTCTCCAGAGGCACAAAAGACTACTTTTTCTTTGCCACTGTGCTCCTACTGCCTGCCTGTGTCGTGGCAGATCCAGAGTTCACACAGCTGGATGGATCGGCCCAGTGCTCTAATGGAAAACTAAGCACTCGCTGTGGGCGATTAGATTTCTGCTCAATCAACTTTTGGAGACAGCCCACTTCTAGACTGGGTTAAACATAGCGTGAAACCATGTGGCGTGTGGCAAATTTCAGTAGCCCAAGAGAGGAAACCAATGGATGTAAACCATTTTCAGTCATTTTAAATCAAATTCCTTGTTAGCTAGTAGGAATGTTATCAAAACAGGCGGTCAGGTACCCTTACATATACACAAATACATCACCAAAAAGTTATTACTAAACCTCTTAAGATCAGGTTTTAGTTAAAAAAAGTTGCTTTTCAAACAAAAGTGCCCTTCATTCTGACAACAGAATCAATCCTCAGTGTGACAGTACTCAGCATTATGGATACAGCTTTAATAAAGGTGATTAATTTAGAAATTGGGCAAAAGAGGAGAAAAACCTCACTGTTAAATGGTAGATATATGGAGACTTCTCATCTCCACTTGGTCATTAGTGAGTATTCAGTGCCTCCAAATAAATCACAGAATCATAGAATGGTTAAGAGTTGGAAGGAACCTTAAAGATCATCAAGTTCCAACCCCCCTGCTACGGGCAGGGACACCTCTCACTAGACAAGGTTGCTCAAAGCCTGGCCTTGAACACTTCCAGGGATGGGGCATCCACAACTTCCCTGGGCAATCTGTTCCAGTGCCTCACCACCCTCAGAGTAGAGAATTTCTTCCAAATATCTAATCTAAATCTCCCCTCTTCCAATTTAAAACTGTTACACCCCTTGTCCTATCACTAGACTTCCTCACAAAGAGTCCCTCTCCAGCTCTCCTGCAGGCTCCCTTCAGATACTGGAAGGCTGCTATAAGGTCTCCCTGGAGCCTTCTCCAAACTGAACAGCCCCAGCTTCCTCAGCCTGTCTTCACAGGAGAGGTGCTCCATCCCTCTAATGATCTTTGTGGCCCTGTGCTGGACCCATTCCAACAGCTCTATGTCATTTCTATGTTGAGGACTCCAGAGCTGGACACAGTACTCAGGAATTAATTGTGTGACACTGTGACCACACTTAAGTAACGAGGAGCTGCTGCTAAACAAGGTTTGTCTTGCCTCTGACATTCACACTTCTGCCGCTTCCCTTGCCTGGATTTGTAGATCACACACGAGCTGGTATTTTCTGTGGAATGAGTCAACTGAATAAACACTCTGAGGCTCCAAAATTACTGATTCTGATATAAAAGGAGGAGAAGATGAGGTGAAACTGGAGCAGGGACAGCAAGACAACCCACCCTGTAATAGCTGGCCATCTGAGTAAGAGGGGCAGGAGAAGCAAAGTGACAGTTCTCTATGGATTTAGCATATTGAATGGGTCAGGGGAGCACAAAGACCAAAGGAGGGAGGAAAACCACATGGACAATTATGACAACTAGTAGATATATCGACTTGCCCTGCTGCAGCAGTGCAGCTGTAGACATAACTGACGGAAGGTAGCCACTTGGTTTCCCTGCGACCTTCCAAAACAGCTCCAATAGAAGTCCCAATAAGAGAAAAAAAGATTTCTATGAGGCTGACTTCACTTGCAATGCTGAGACTTTATGAAGAAGCTGATATGCCTGGCTCAGGCGCTCACAGAAGCAATCAGCATTTCTCATTTTCTAGAATGCCCTTTTCCAGATTCTTCCCTGCGCTACTCCAGCCCCTGGTCCTAACCATCTCTCCTTGCACACACCCTGTATTTCCACATTTTGAATACAAAAAGCAGGTACTGACTGGTCACTGTCTACAAGATACAAGAAACCGCAGCAGTTAAAGTCACCTTTCTTGCTTTGCAGTCCTTACAGTAACTTTCCAACTGACTGTTCACACAGAAACAAACCACTTAGTTCCTTAAGAACACAGAAACAAACCACTTAGTTCCTTAAGAACTGCAGAGGGGATTATGACCAAGGAGTGGTGCGCAAACACAGCAGTCACCCACACTGTCTGTCTACGTGTGCAAAAAACAGAAAATTTTTCCTATATTAAACAGAATCATAAAATGGTTTGGGCTGGAAGGGACCTTAAAGATCATCGAGTTCCAACACCTGTCCCACTAGACCAGGTTACTCATTCTATGTATAAAAAGACCTTCTACCCCTGTATGTCTATCCTGCAGTTTTGCTTTACTAAATTTTTTATTTAAAAATAGGTAACTATTTTTCAATATTGCAATAGCCATCTAGTAAAGACGCTGAAGTTAGTATCTAAGAACTGCTTCCTTTATGACTTTAAACTACACATGTAACAGATTAACCTGAATTCTGAGAAGATCAAAGCAAAATAAAATTATTGCCTGGTATTAGCTACAACTTCAAAAGTAAATTTCAACGAATTTTATGTAAATTTTACTTACCACGATATGAAACAAGTTCTTTGTTTTGGTTACACAATACGAACATGTCATCTTCTAAAGTGATAAAATTAAGATATTGATCAAACACCTAGAAATCAAGGAATAATGGTCAGAACAGTCCAGAGTGATGCAGAAAAAAAAAATCAAACCCAAACCCATCTCTGATTTGTTGCTCCTCCTTTTTGAACCTTTTACAGAACTACCTACTAAAAGAAAACATATCTGTACATTCAGGAAAAAAAAACCAAACCACAACCTCTCCATAGCATACACTGTTAATGGCACATCACAACAGAAAACAGATTTAAGAAAGTCAGTTCACAGTGCTGCATTAATTTACTCCTGCTGAAGACTTAAGGTTTAAACAATACTAGTAGTTTTCATTTAATTTCACCAGTTTCTCTCTCTCGTGCCAGCAGTACTAACAGAAGTGAGAAACAGTGAATATATTTAGGTACATATGAAAATAATGAGTTAATGTGTTGCAGGTTTTGGTACAGGCACTCAATAAAACTAAGAGAATACCTGACACGGGGCCATAAACCATGAAGGTATAGGATTGCACTGGCAGGATGTGTATGCATGGAGCACAAACCTCTGCAGGACGCTGCCTATTTCAAATGACCACTGCACTCATACCACACCTTTTGTGTACTTAGGAACTAACCCCCCCTCTACAATATATGTAATGCAGGTACTCATTAAGCTGACAAGATAGGGAATATTCTGAAACCACCGTATCTCCCCTTACTATTGACTACAAGGTCTTGGGCTTTTGACTAAGCTGAAGCACAGTACTGGGCTGCATCACTGAGATGACTACAGATTTGCTTTTTTCCCTCCAGTAAATCTATGCCTGGCACTGGATCTAGCTAAGCATTTGTTTTGTTCATGATTCAGTCAGAAAAGCTGTATATGGCACTGAAGTGGCCACGTAAGAATGTTGTAACACCTGTAATGGCAGTATCTTTACATTAGAGATTTTCTTACCTTTGCCACTTGAGTTACTGCATTAGCACCTATGGCAGCATTTGCAATATCTTCCAGTTTACTCCTCGAAATGGCAGAAATAAAGTTTAAATAATAAGATTCATAAAGCTGGTTTCGAAGATCCTAAAAGGAAGAAAAAACACAACCTTTTTCCTGAGTAAGTTCTAATATATTTCTGACTAATAAAAAAAAAAAACAACTTACTTTTACTGTGTGATGTTCATAGAATCATAGAATGGTCAGAGCTGGAAGGGACCTCAAAGATCATCAAGTTCCAACCTCCCTGCCATGGGCAGGGACACCTCCCACCAGAGCAGGTTGCTCCAAGCCCCATCCAGCCTGGCCTTGAACACTTCCAGGGATGGGGCATCCACAACTTCTCTGGGCAACCTGTTCCAGCGTCTCACCATGTTCCAATTATGCACATTCAAATGTCCAAATTTATGTCCAATTATGCACATTCCAATTATGCATGTTCAAATGTTCCAATTACGCACATTCAAACTAGATTTCTGGAATGTTCCTACAGCCCTGTAGGCAGTGTATTGGCTACATAACTAGATGTAACCAACCTAACACAGAACTGCAAAAATCAGATAGCTACTACTACTCCGCATCTTACCACTGACCAGAAGCACCCTTTGCTCTTCTTACCTTTGAGGAAGATCTCAGCCCTCCATCAATTCCTCCCACAGAATGTGAAAAATTGGGGTTATCCTAGTCCAGTCCTCCCTGCTCCCCTCAGCCCCAGCTCAAAGCAGAGTCAAATAGAGCAAGTGGCTCAGGATTGTGATTCAGCTGAGGTTTGAACATCCCCAAGGATGGAGACTCCACAAACTCTCCAGGCAATCGGTTCCAGCACTCAGCCACCCTCAGGAACACAGCTTTTTCTTGCCTTTAAATGGAACTACCTGTATTTTGATTTGTCTCCCCTGCTTCTTGTCTTTTCACTCCCCAAAACACAGAAGACATATTTACCCTTCTAATTTCTGGGAAATCAAAGTTTGGCATGTAAAAATTTGGGGAAATCCTTTTATGACAAATACGTGCTAATATACAAAAAAATGCAAACAGAGGTGGTTCAGACATGACTGAGAAGTAGATACACTCTGCCTCTCTTGGGTCCACTGATCTGAAACATAAGACATGGCAAGTTACCTGGCACATTCTGTCAATATTTTCTTCTGTTGGCATTACAAAGTAAACAGCTGGAACATCTGGAATAGCATCCCGATCTGAATGCAAAAGCCTGAAAGTCAGAAAAAATACATCTCTAATGTGTTTCTCCTCTGACATGTGCACAATTATTTAAGTTAAAGAAATTATTTATTTCTACAGATACATTTAATTTCCTACAATTTCTCCCAGATTTTAGCAAGAAAAAAAAAACATGAAAAACCAGCAAAATTGCATTTGTATAATTTTTGGCTGAGTATATTAACAGAGGTCTCCAAAAGTTATTCAAAGCTTCAGAAAATGCTTTGCAAATCTTCAAAACCAAATTAATCCACTCAGAGGAAGGCAAAATACTTTACCCACAAGGTTTATATACCAATTATTAATTGTTGACATGCTAAGAAAAAACCTGCATCTCTCACAGTATTAAATTTGCCTTTCCTCATCAAAACAGGTGCTGATACGTCAACGTGTTAAACTGTGTTTCCATTTCTAGACTTCACTTGGCAAAAGTTACTAAACTTTTGAAAAAAAATAAACGCATACTCAAAGATCCTCTGTGACTACTACCACAGCAAATGAATGACAATGAACTCAATAAATGCAATCTGGAAAAACAGAAATGGGAAATCTCTTAAAATAATACTTAAAGATTCCACATCTTTCACAAGAAACAGTTTAAATCTATGTCTAAAAAGACAAGCAGAGAATATGCACAGTCCCATGAAACAGTTTACGCCAAAATAATTTTAAAATATACAAACACAGAGGGAATTGTACAGAGAGACTTCCCAAAACACCTACTGGATAATTTTTATTTTTGAGCAGGGGCGTCCTCAGTAAGAAATCCTATGGAACAATGTTCGGAATGACTTTCCCACTCCCTGATTCTGAACAATACCACCTGATTTTAGAAACAAGTCAGGGTATAATCTTTATTTTAGTAGTTACTCATCAAATTATTTTCAATGTTTTGTTTGTGATTTTGGGTAAGTAATTTCTTTTTAGCAAGTTAAAAAAATCTTGATTATTTTACTTACAGATGCAAAGTGATTCCCATATCTCTCAGCTCTTTCACTGACAGCAAAGGTGAGATTATATCTTGGCCAAATCTGTCATAAATGAGAACCTGAAAGAGATGTACATCTTTTTACAAAGTGGTGTAAAAAGTGGATACAGTAGAAAACAGGATACAGTGGATAGAGGAACTGAGGTTTAAGGAACTATTGCCCTAACCTGAGAAGTGGTAAACATTTACCAATTTATAACATATCATTAATTTGTCATGGACTTCCATTTGTGCTTACTCATACAGAAAAAAAAAATGAATGAAATGAAACTCAACGATACAGGGAAATAAATTAATCACTTGCAGTGCTTGCAAAGTGTCAGTCAAAGAGGAACCCGCTGCCAGAAATTCATTATTGTAAGTGCAGATTTCCTCCGACTGCTTTTGGGAAGAAACAAAAGGAGAAGCAGAGAGGAGAAAAACAAACTAGCAAAAAAAAAAAGACAACAAAATGGATGAAAAGCCAGAATGTATGCTCTCTAGCAGCAAAAACTTTTACACAAACTACTTTTTAAAGCTGATAAAGGTTAAGGTTATCATTAGTTCTTCCCTTTCTGTGAGTTTCTTTCTGATTCTGTGGGTTCATCTGTAAGGTATCATGTAAGTTTCTGCCAACAGGTATCAATGAGACCTAAATATATTTAAAAAATGTCCTGGGTTGCTCATTAAAATATTGCCTAAAGAATCAGCCATTGGGTTTTCAAACAGCCAATATCTCAAAAAGGTATTTTTCTCACCAATTCTGCTATTCAATTCTGTATATTCATAATACATGGAAAAACTATTTTCTACAAGCTAAGAACTTAGAGAAGATACTCAAGCTAGAGAATTTGAAAATCTGAACTTTTAAAAACACTATAAAACCATCCTGTTCCTATCAAATACTTACCTTCCATACTGGTTCTCCTGTGCTGTTTTTAACAGGAGGAACATTGAAGTTCAGCATTCGTTTCAAAGCCACTGGAAAATAAAGCACAATAACGCTTTACTCTCTTTAGACTTCAACATTACCAGGATTTTATTATATATTTCATTTGAGAGGAAAATCATCATAAAATATAAATGAAATAAGTCGCATTTTCATTATTTTTATGAAGCTTTGACTGACAAGTGGCACATGTCAGCTAGAATGGAACTCAATGATCCTTAAGGTCCCTTCCAACCTGAACTATTCTGTGATTCTATCAATTTAAGGATTCTGAAAGACACCACAAAAGAATGAAGAAAGAATCTCTCTCCTCGGTTACATGGGCTATGTTCTGTCACAATTTGCTTTAAAAACAATTCCAGTATATTCCAGAAGGTGCATTCTGTACAGAAGGAACTAGTTTGCTTTACTCCCCTGATCTGCTTTTCCCACAACGCAACAGCACACACACAAGCAAAAAGCAAAAAATACCTTTTCACCTGACTAACACTGATACAGATTTTGAAACATTTTGAGAACTCACAGGATGAAACTGCTGCTTTAAGGGCTACAAGTATACCCTCATTTGCAGCAGGAAAATTCTTTGAAACAGGAATGAGCTTTCATTTAACTTCACATTCAACACAGAAACCTTGCAGATTATTTCACCTACCTCTAACTTTAAAATATATTAAGTAAGGAGTCTTTCCTCATTTACCTGATTCAACAATACACCATGTGCTGTTCTCCCACCTTTGACTAGAAGCAAAAGACTACTTGCCTCAATGTGAGTTAATGGCTATTCTCTTCAAACTCATAAACAAAGTCACCACGAAGCTTTGCAGAGGAAAAACTTCCAGAAACCGGAGCAACATACACCACTTTGCTCATAATTGGAGAGCAGTAAAAATAGTTAACTTCTAACTATTCATCTGAACGAGGCTTGTGAATGTACCCAGCACAATTGCCCTGGGGTTTACAGTATCACAGGACAGCGCGGGTTGGAAAGGACCTCAGGAGATCTCCAGTCCAACCTCCTTCTCAAGCAGTGTGAGCTGCGAGGCCGGGCCAGGCTGCTCAGGATTTATCCAGCCAAGTCTTGAAAACTCTAGATATGGAGATGCCACAACCACACCGCACAAACGGTGACTGTCCTTGTGGTGAAAAAGATTTTCCTTATATCCTGTTTGAACATCTCATTTCAATTTATACTTGCTGTTCCTCACCCTCCTGCCATGCACTGGGAGCCTGGCTCCCTCTTCTCAATGCCCTCCCCACAGGCAATGGGGAGCTGGTGTTAGTTTCTTCCATGAAGCTGCCTTTTATCCTGCAGTCTCACCTCAAAGAGCAGCCCCTGAGCACCTTGGTAGTCCTTTGCTGAAGTCCCTTCAACTGATGAACACCTCTCCTGTAATGGCAGTCCCAAACCATTCACAGTGTCTAGGTGTGGTCTCCTTGGGCTGAGAAGGGGGATGATCATCACTCCCCTCAATCTGCTGGCCGTGCTCCCGTGAGTATGGCTGAGGATGCTGCGACGCTGGGGCACAGCCTGGGCTGATGTTCAGCTTGCTGGACACCGAGAGCCCAGGCAGCCCTTTTTGGAGAAGTTGCTCTCCAGTCTGCCAGCCTCCTGCACTGTCCCATGGACGCTGCAAGGTGTTCTCCCTTTCCATTTACATTTGTCATTGCTAAATTTCATACAGTCCCTGTTGGCCCATTCTTCTTGCCCATGTAGGTCCCTCTGAGCAGCAGCTCTGCCCTCCATTACATTAACCGATTCCCCCAGCTTCCTGTCACACACTTAATGAGAATGCACTTTGACACTTCGATTTTAAACAGGACAGGGCACAGCACGGACCCACGTGGTGCTCCAGTTGTTACCAGCCTCCCAGTATAGTATGTCTGATTAACCACAACCTTCCGAGCCTGACCATCCCACCATTTATTTTTTTTACTTATCTAGTTGTCCATCTCTCCATCCCTACATCCTAACTTAGATACAAGGACACCATGTGAAAAGCCTTGCTGAAGTCAAGGTAAATGAGAGTTTGCTCTCCTGGTGCCTACAAATCCAGTTCATTGCATCACTGAAGGCAATCAGGCTGTCAGGCATGATTTACCATACATAAATCCATGCTTGCCTTCTGCTTCACTTGATGAGAAATATTTTCCAAGAGTATTCCCGCCATGTTTGACTCCAAAGTGACACAAAGGCCTGGGAGAATTTGTTGGTGAAAACTGAGGCAGAGAAGGCACTAGGTACCCTCAGCCTTATCTGTGTCCATCCCCACTAAATACTGGCTCCATTTAGCAATGATTGAACATTCTTCCTTATTAATTTTTTCACTACTAATGTAGTGGAAACAGCAGAAGCTCTTCTCATTTCTCTTGACATCTGCTTCACGTCCCAACTCCAGCTGAACTTTGGCTTTTCTAACATCATGCATCCATGCCCAGGCAACTTTTCTAAAGTCCTCCTTTGCATTCTGCCCCTGCCTCCTCCACCTTTTCAAACCCTGTTACCAGCAGTGAAACTTGCTGACTGGAAGAGGCAAGCAGGCACTGAGTGCTGGGTCTCGGGTCTCCCTGGAATCCAGCCTTCTTCTTCCTTAGCAGTTTTTTATTTTTTTTAAATACCATGGAGCAATCCTGAAAGCTGATTACAGACTGCTCCTGCAACCTTCGTTCCCTCACCACCGACGACACCTTCCACACAGTCCAGCCATGAGCAATTTTGTATAAAGCTGCACGGTTACGTATTTTGATTCTACTGGGTCTGAAGCAGCTGCTTGGTAGAGTTCATCATTTTAACTAAAACTTGGCATAAGCTCACTCCCTATTAAGGAAGCCAGTAATCAGACTAGTGATGTGCTGGGCCAATCTTGACAAACTCTCAGCAAGTCTCTCGGTTTCCTTTTATTTTTGTATTTATATTGCCATTTCAATTTCATTTAGGCCGAAAACTCTCTGGGGCAAGGATCAGTTCTTTACCGTGCTTGCACAATTATACACTTTGATTGGTTATGAACCAGGATAAAGATCATAAGAGATGGTGAACACCCATGGTAATACAAACACGAAATTATAATCTTTGCCTTTTTCTGTGTATCTTTTAGTTGTTCAGTCTACTTCTTTGTGAAGCACCCTCCAATGGAAGACAACGTGGCTTCGGTGGAAAAGATTGACTGAAATAATCAAGTAGCAAGGTGAAGCGCAACAGAAAATAACAAAGCTGTATGGAAGAAGTACGCAAAGGCAGCAGCCTTTAACAGAAAGGTAGTAAAGAGAAAAAAAAAAGTAAAGGACTGCAAAGAAACACCAAATAGCACTATTAATGGTAGACGGCCACAGGAATGAGATTACAGCACGTAGACTTCTGGTAAAAACAGAAGGTGGAGAATACAAGTAGATATTCACAGTCCACACAGGAACTCTGAAGTGGACTGAGATTTTCAGGCAGATCATTTTAGACATTTCATGTTAAATAAATGCACCCAGAGTACTCTATACCACCAGAATGATACTGCAGCTGTCAAGGAGAAGGTGACAAGATTACAGCTCAAACTGCTGGCAAAAACTTCAGCAACGAAGGGCACTTGGGGACCACGGAGCACGGTTCAGGCAGGAGGCTCAAGGCTGCATAAAGCAGCACCAAGGCAGGGAAGAGCGAGTCAACAACACAGTAATGTGTAAGGAGGGGCTGAGCAACTAACCTGCAGCCCAGAGAAAACCTCCTGCATAGAATCACAGGATGGTCAGAGTTGGAAGGGACCTTCAAGATCATCAAGTTCCAACCCCCCTGCCATGGGCAGGGACACCTCTCCCTACAGCAGGTTGCTCCAAGCCCCATCCAGCCTGGCCTTGAACGCTTCCAGGGATGGGGCAGCCACAACTTCTCTGGGTGACCTGTTCCAGTGCCTCACCACCCTCACAGTAGCGACTTGCCTTCTGGTATCTAATCTAAATTAATTGTAGTTGTTAACTGTGTATTCCCAGTTTCTTGAGAATTCTCAGTCCACACTCCGAGGCCCCTGCATTGCCTTCACAGCAGCATCACAACAGCAGCTCTGTTTTTAGAACTAGAAACGCAGCTGTATGGCGGGGAGAGCACAACCCGCCCCCCACGCCCCCTGAACCCTCCGGGGGGGCGATTTCCACCCAACGGCGGCACCTGCGG
>VXBW01005228.1:779480-845578 GCA_013400375.1 Thinocorus orbignyianus | reverse complement strand
CCCCCAGCCCCCTGAGAGGCTGTGGCTCCCGCCCGGAGCCCTGCAGCCGGCCCTAGTTCTGCAGGGAGCGGGAAATAAGAAACTAATCTTAGGATTTAAAATTTGGGCTCAGGTTGAGAGCTTCCGAACGAGAGGGCGGAGCTCTTCGCCACCTTTTCTCCCCTGAGCAGAAAGGCAGAGGAACGGTGGCTCCCCCTACTCTCAGCCTGGATGGATGTTCAGGAGAACCGAGAAGCTCCCGGGAACGCAGAGCAGCTCCGGGACGCTGACACGAACTGCTTGGGAAGAACTGATGCTTCAAAAACAGGGAAGGCATCGAGTTTTAATGAGTTGCTGGAAGTACTCCAGAGTCTGCTTGGCCCAAGGGGCAGCCTCCCTCAGATCCTGCGGGGGAACAGCCCCTCACCCTATAGCTGCACATATGCAAACGTATAGTGACACATAGAGGTGTGGACCACGGAGAAGGAGAAGAGAGATGACACTTCTAAGAGTTAAAACCCAATGAACCAGCAAAACGAAGTCACTGAAAAATGTTTGGTATTTATTACAACAGAAATTCAGCCCTTTATCGCGCTTTGAATGTGACTTAATTCCCACAATTCGGCATTATTTTAGCATTGATGCTACACTTGTCAAGTATAAAGTTGCTTGAAGATGCAACATTTCAGGCACTGATCCTGCAGTTCAATTTCAAGCCAAAAAGTATTTACAAAATTTCACTTTGTCTAGCATTCTAATTACAGTAAGTTTAACAAGAACATTGTTTATGCAGTACAAAAAGCAGAGGGTTGCAGTTTTTTTTTTTAACAATGACAATTGGCAATGTTTTTTCTGTATATATACGATTATGACATCTGAAACGTTTACATTTTAATTTTTTTAAATCAAACTAGCAACTAACTCCCTGAAGTACAAAAATAAACCCTAAATTTTAAAACGCTTTCCTCCGCAATACAGAATCAAGATAAACTTTAAAAGTGTATTTTGGAGCCTCCTTCTATTTGAATGAAAAGTTTTTTATACTGTTTGCAAAATGCACATGCAGACTTCAAGCGTGAATTAACAACTAATACTCTGCCCTAGATTTTAGTGTACCTCTCAAAATTCCCAAGTCATCCAGTCCCAAGACCTAACATCTTAACATAAAGTCATGGTCTAAATCATTGTGTGCTGCAGCTTTAAGTATATATTGATATTAATTTACTCTCCTTTTGACTATATTTTACTCATAAACTATTTAAAAACACTAATAGCTTCTTGTTCTTTTAAGCATTCTTTCATGAGTGGAAGCAAGTCACAGAAATTTCTTGTGCCTTGGCTTTTCAAACATAGATCTAAAATACTTGGGTTTGGGTGTTTGTTTTTTAAGTTACACATGCTTTGTTGATGAGACCATCCTAAACCCACCAATAATAACCCATTATTGTTTACAAGAAAGTGATCACTCTACAAAATAGCCTATTTGATGTGCCAGTTCCAGGTGGAAGCTTAGGGTTTGATGCAGTAACTGCAGGGTGAAGCTCTTTTGCAGCCCTTTCTGACTGTGTTTGGCCAGAGTTCTTGTTTGGCCCTGATAAATACATATTATAGAGGTTACATTTTTTAATGAGACTTAATACAAACCAGCTAACGCATATACATTTATTGCCATGTTACAGAAATACAGAAAGCAAGCAACTTCCCTAATTTCCAGATGTGCCTCATGTAAAGTTTACGTAAAGTAGAAACTACCTGATAATATTGCACTTCAGTGACCTGCTGGAGCAGTTAAAAACCTGATGGTTGTTATAGTTACAGAAAGTTTTCTTACAGTTTTTACAGACAAGGGATCCCTTTTTGTGTGCTGTCAATTGCTAATGAACAAGTCAGCTTGTTCAATGGAACAATAATGAATAGTGAAGAGTAAACTGAGGTCTATGTTGGTCTATATAAATAAGGCTGAAAATGAGCAGAAGAGAGACATTTCTTTCCATTCCATTTCATTCCATTCAGGAATACAACTTGAATATACCAATGATTATATTAAAATGTCTAGGTAGAACTGACCAAACTAACAAGAAAAGAAAAACAACTTGTCCTGGAATGTGTATATCAGTATTAGAAAATGGGAACAAATTCTGTTGAAGAAAAATCTTTTCAAGCAGTATTAGAGACTAGAGAGTTTTACAAGTTCATAGAATCATATAGAATCATAGAATGGTCAGAGTTGGAAGGGACCTTAAAGATCATCAAGTTCCAACCCCCCTGCCATGGGCAGGGACACCTCATATACTTGATACTTGAAGTTTCACATCTTGAGTTTTAAAGTTAACTTAAAATTTATTTTACAGCTGACAAATAGGTTAGTTCTACTTTTACATAAAACCTATCAACTGCTGAATTCAGAACTAATACGCAATAAAAACAGAGTTGACGCCCTTTATCTCAGATGTTTTTTGAAGCTTTATAGTAATATTATTTTTTTTTTCCATTGAAGGTTTTAAAGTGCAATTTATTTAGTTTCAAGTTCTAAGCCATTTCCCTTGCCATTGTAGATACCAAGAGTCCAAGAATTGTCCTTTTAAATTATCCAGACTCTGCTTGCTACTTCTGTAAGTCATTTATTTCCCATACAGAAAAAACCCATAATATTAGGTTATTAACTGCATGAGAAAAAGGAACACTGCACTGGCCACACCAGTCATTTTTGAAGTATAACACTCTGTCTGCAGGAGACTCACTGCTGTGTTTAAAGAATGTGAACATACAACATGAACCCTTATTATGCAAATCAATTTTTAACAAACCGCCTTCCTTATAATGGTAACAGACCATTCTGAAGGGTAAGAATATAAAGTTATAAGCAGTATGACATTTAAAAATCATGCAAAGACAATAAGCATACAATATTACTGGCTAAAAAAAAAAAGAATCAGAAGAGAACAAGAAAACACTTAGTATACAGACAAGTCAAACAACATTCTCCAAGAGCTCATACATTTATTTTTAAGAGGACTTTAATATGCTTTTAGCTCAGAATCAGAAAAACACCACTAGGCCCGTCCTGATTCCAAATATTCCTAAATTTCCAAAGACCTTCAATGAGATCAGATTCTCTTAGCTATATAAGAAATAGTGAGCTATGCCTGATCTAAGCCTTGCAGTTATCCAGCAACGTGGAAATAACAACAATAAAAAATTTAAGAAGTAGCAGGCACACTTTGGTTCCCCAGTGATTGAAATAGGTCTGTATAAAAGGACGTTAACACCTCACCCAAGATCAAGAAAGAGCAGCTGTAGCATTTTAAGACAGATTCAAAATAACTGCATATCATAAAATGCAATTTAAATAACCATCTGCCTCTTTGTCTTTAGCCTTTACAGCATGGTCTCAAATTTAGTGAGTCTTGACTGCTACTTCCACAGTTCTTTAGTTGCAGTACCCAGCTATGTAACTAGCATTTAGCAATATCATTTGTTAATCATAGGAACTTGTAATGAACCATAACCCAGAACTTGAAACCAGATTAGTTTGACTGTTGTTTTCAGAAGCACCTAGCCATTTATAATTTACTTTCTTACTCAAGCATTCAAAAGCAAAACAATCCTGCTTTGTATTTTCAATTAAAAGCAAGCTACATTAATAAAAAAGTATATTACTACTTTTCAGTATTTTGAAGAATATACGTGTGTTTGCCTGTGTATATATCTATATACATTTATAGCACAAGCTATGTTTGGGACAGTCTAGGTGGTCAAGTTGACCGGGAGAAATAGCAGTTTCAAGAGAGACCACCTACACGAGTTTTTAAAAAAAACCTGTACTCAGATACCATTTTCAGTTTCATAGTTTTAGTATTAGTAACAATAAAGTGTTACCATGTAGAAATTTCACTACTTACCATTTACGGCTCAATGGCATTTATACAAATACTGCAGAATTGAAATGTATTTTATACAGTTGAAGTTGCTCAGAACAGAAAGAGTTTAGACTACAAGCTAAAAAAGTGTGAGGCACTGACAAGTTGCTGGTGGATTTCCTCTAGTTAAATAGTTCTAGTGCACCTTCCTGTGAAAACACTGACTTCCATTAAAAATAAAATAACATGTTCTAACGAGTAACAAATTCTTACACTTTCATACTCAAAACAACATTAAATCTAACCCTTATATTTAATTTTGAAAGACCACTTATTGTTGCATATTAAAAAAATACCTCTATCTTTTTACTGTTTTGGCTATAATTAAAAACTAATGTATAGCAGTAGAATGCAAAAATGTGTGCAAATGTCAAAGATTTTGCTGAACAAGAGAAACTCAAGTTCAACCAGATTTTGTTCTTGGGCCTTATTACTTACCCTAGGTTTTCTTCAGAGCTTAATTCTATTTGAACGCACTAACCACAACAACCTTAAAACACCAAGATTCTGAACTTTCATAGGTCTGTATGAATCTTGAAAAGGTAAATGAATCCTCAATGTAAAAACAGTTACTGAAAAAATATACATGGAACACCTTTGAGACAAAGCTTTACAGCAGTTAGCATAAAAACGCACCTTATTTGACTTTGATAAGTAAGTTAGTGAGTATGTAATACAATAAACAAACTTACCTGGAGAAAACAGCTAGAATGTCACAGAGTTTGGGAACATTTCATAGTGTCTAGAGCAAAAGTAGACATTTACAGGACTTCTCTAAGAAATTGCTGATTCTTAAAGCAAACTTCAAACAGGAAGATGATTCAACAGATAAAGCGTATTTTCTTTTGATCATTGTTTTTCATTTTACAACATCCCTACACTTTGCATATCTTTGGGGGAGAAGTAGGAAAAGGTCAAGAGTATGCTGTCCAAAAACACAGTACCGGTTTGCAAGCAGACATTCCTGCAGAAAACCAAAGTTTCCAACATCATGTTTAGTAGCAAAAACATTCTCTTTCGGCTCTTAGCGTGTTTCTGATGGTGAGCTCCATTCTATTTTTAAACTGCTCATATGTCTTTGTTATAGGGAGCTCTAAGCAATTAAGGAGTCTCTTCCCAACTGGATAACTTTTCTGCAAAAATGTAATAGTAGGTTCAGGATCAAAACCAATGGGCGGTATGGAATTAGAGCCTGTTGCGAAGAGCAGAATATCCTCCAGTGTCACCACTGACTCACCACCTAAAAAAAAAAAAGAAAGGATTAGGTAGAATCATAGAATGGTCAGAGTTGGAAGGGACCCTAAAGATCATCAAGTTCCAACCCCCCTGCCCTGGGCAGGGACACCTCTCCCTAGAGCAGGTTGCTCCAAGCCCCATCCAGCCTGGCCTTACACACTTCCAGGGATGGGGCATCAACAACTTCCCTGGGCAACCTGTTCCAGTGCCTCACCACCCTCACAGCAAAGAACTTCTTCCTAATATCTCATCTAAATCTCCCCTCTTCCAATTTAAAACCATCCCCCCTCGTCCTGTCACTAGACTTCCTGACCAAGAGTCCCTCCCCAGCTCTCCTGGAGCTCCCTTCAGATCCTGGAAGGCTGCTCTCAGGTCTCCCCGGAGCCTTCTCTCCTCCAGGCTGAACAGCCCCAGCTCTCTCAGTGGTATCAGTTATTGCCTTTTACCCACTCACCATTATCCTGCTTGTTAAGTGTTAGAATGGGAAAAAAAACCCCAAAATCAAAAAACAGCAGATCAATACCGTGACTGAATATGCAGTTACGTGGCCAAGTAGGAAAAAATTTAGGAAGAAAAACCCATTTGGATTATTTCTGAAAAATGTTAAATGAATAGAAAAGTAACTCTTTCACTCTTTTGCAAGAAAAGATGACTGTTTTCTATGTTTTTTGACACACATCTAGGAAGTTCACAGCAAAGCTAAGGAAAAGAGGGAATTAAAAGATTTTTCTCTACCATTCAAGTTATTTTGTTTTGTTTTAAAAAAAAAATAAAAACCTCACAGGAATTCTAATACTAATCCTTCAGATTTTTAGCCCTTTTAAGTCTGATTATAATAGGGCAACAGCTTCAGAAGTTGTAGTTAATAAGGAAGAGAAAGAAGGAGCAATTAGGAAGTGACAGCAATCTCAAACACTTTATTTACTCCACTGAACTCTAAAATGCAGCCCCTGTATGTATAACAGCAGCTCGGTACTCTCAACAGGGAAGGAGGAATAGAAAAAGAAAAAAAAAACCAAACCCACAACTTACTTTCCACATCTTGCAGATAACCTATCCAAAAATCATCACTTTCAGCTTTATTTACTCTTGATGAGGAATGGATTGTAAAGAGATCGCAAATAGTTTCTGCTGAAAGTCTTTCAGGTTTGTGGCACAGGATACTAGCGAAGGCATCTGGATGCATCTGCATTTTCTCCAGCACACCAAGAGTTTTCAAACCTTGCCTAAAACTAGGAGGGGGAAAAAGAGAGCAAGCATGCATCAGAAAGCCAGCAGGTAAACAATCATACACTGCATTTTATAAACCTGTAAGACTGTAGAAACTGTAGTTTTGCCATCTACAGTCTCCAAAGTACTACTTTGGCACTGAAGTAAGTGTACATAATAGTCCCACTTTATTTGGGTCTTGGAAAATGCGTTTAATTCTCATTTTAACAATCTAAATGTTCCTGTGGAGCTTTTGGGGCAGATGAAAGAAATACCAGTGATACTCAGAAATTAACTTTATTTCCTGATACTGGACTGTATGGGCACAACTTACTGTTATTCAAGAACATACTGAATTTCTCTCTTACAGATATTCCTTTAGAGAACACAGTTTAAATTCCTTGACCCTAGGCAAAAATGGGATCTCTCAAGGGATAGCCTTCACTGGGCTTCTGCAACAAAAAAAATTCCACTAGTTACTGTGCACTGGATAAGAACATTTCAAACAACTGCCTTTACAATTTAAACGTGTTAAATCTGAATTAAAATGTTACTTAATTTGTTTCCTCATAATTTCTTAGATAGCAATAGGTTGAGTCTGGAAAATTCCAAATGAACATGTGTAAAGTGCACAGTCAGTGGTTCAAAACACGAACAGCTGAAGTGACCAACTACTTCCTTTCAGTCCTTGGTATTGACAAGCAAATTCTTGCTCTACTCACTTTTGCACATTTTAAGTCCATCTCGAAAAATGCACAAACCCAGTTTCCCAAAATCAAACAGGCTACTTATTTATTACCTTTCACTTTTTAACTGACTAGTCTTAAAATATGATACAGATTGGTCAAATCTGTCAGAGACCCTTGACTTAAGGACTAATTTCTCTCAACTTTAAGAAATCCTCACATTCAAAATTAGTTTTTCATGGCTCTCTGAGTCAGTCGATTCAGATTTGTCAAATGTAACACCATAAATCCAACTATACTTGCTGAAAAAATTATCATCCAATGCCTTTTTATCTAGCAGATGAAGAATGGAAATTGAAAGTAGGGTCAGAGATAAATCAAAAAAAGTAGTCAACAGCTGCAACTTTCCCAGCTATCTGAAGTTATCACTACCTCACCAATGCGATGCTGAAGTTCTCAGCAGGCCAGCTTACACTTGTGCACATTCTCGCTCTCCTAATGGCGCACACGAACTCCCTAATTAGAACTCTGGAAAACTCATTTAAATTCTAAACTTATGTTTAACACTCCTAAAACATAAAGGCTCTAAATTCAAGCAATCTGGAATTAAAAATGAACACAAGCTACAGAATTTTTTCTAGTGCAAAAGTCTTTGTCATGCTATAGTTTCAAACTATGAGTCTGCCTTCTTCCTAAGGCTGAAAAAGGAATGTGAACAAGGAGAAGCAGAATGGAGCCGCTACATAGAAAAGTAATTTCAGCCTGACATTTTAACTAACTAGTGAGCAATTGCTGTGTAATCCAACAAAAATCACAGTACCTTTCATTGCTTATAGTGGAGAATAAAGAAGAGTATGTTAAAGTTGGTTTCATTACTATATCCATTATACATATAATAAAATATATTACAGTATATTATTTAGCAAGGAAAAAAGTCCAAGAAATTTGAAAACCTAAACAAAACAAACCTTTCTAAGGGTGAAATAATCCTCTTGATTACATGATGAATCAGTATGTCATTCACCAGCGTTTTCTTATCACACAAAGATGTTACAGGTCTTAAACATCCAGCAGCAGCAAGGAATTCATAACAGTCATCTATTGCAGACTGTAAACTGGGCAAACTATCTGCATATTTTATCTGTATCAGAAGGAAAAAAGTTAGGATTTTATACACACACACACACAAATGTAGTAAGCAAGTTTTTAAATTTGAACTAAAGTTACTTTCAGTAAGTCCTCCTTTATCTGAAAATACAGTCTTGAACAAGAATTTGCCAATAAGTTTTATTTACCATTTTTATTGTTTGTGCTACATCAACATCAGCAACATCTTCCAAAACTGGCTTCACATTCTCTGGACCATAGACAAGACAATTGAACAGTGTTTTGGAAAAGAAGCAAGGAGATGGGCCACCGTGAACCAAAGAAACAGCAATCATTTTACCAGCTTCAAAATAAAGATTCTCTTTTACAGCTGCAAATGAAAGAAAAAAAGTTACTATACACACAGAAAAATAATTTGTGATCCTCAATTTTTAATAGAAAATCTCATAATGCAGTTCCATCTCGGAGATACAACTAATGAGGTTTGCCATCTCCTGCTGGTTTAACCAGTAAGACCAGTATTTACACAGGAGTGCTTTTTACAATATGAGTACCATATTCCTTTACTTCAACACTTCAGTCACTGTCAAGATTTGGGAGGAGATGCAAGCTCCTCTTCCATTTTCTAACCAATGCACATTTAATTCTGAAGCATAAGAACTCAGAAAAGCTAACTTTGGGTCTTTAGGGAGGTGTGCTCCCAGAGATAACGTTCTACAAATTTGAGGAAAGGAAAATAAGTAACAGAAAGTCAATCAGAAGAAAGAAATTCATTAGTAGAGAACAAATACATTAAATCAAAAAGTTCCAAATCTAATGATATGCTGTATTTTTCCCTTGGTTGTCATCAACTTCTCCAACTAAACCAGGATTTTTTTTGTTAATCTGCAATCCGAAAGCAAAAGAACACAACAGCCAGTTTCTATCCGTGAGGACTGTAACTGTGAACTGGCAATCACACTGGCTGAAGATTTAAAAGCCTTTCAACTCACATAGTTCTTAATGTATTTTTGAACAAAGAATTTAATTACCTTGAAAGTCAAGGGACAAGTTCTTTGCAGAAGACCCCTCAAACAGTGATGAATTCTGAAGGTGAAGCATTAATAACTGAAAGAAACGGTGTTTTGATGCAGGAGTATCTGTCTTTGACCTATTTTTGCAGTTTGTGAACTTTATTTTGATGGTGTTTGTAGGACTGAAGTTGCGCCGTCTAAATCCTTTTAAAGCACTGTTCCAGATGTTATCTGCATTGATGTTAAGAGTTGTAGTTTTTGTATTGACTTGTAGCTTTAACTCCTTCAGTATGTTAGAAGCTTCCCTTCTTTGCAGTCTTAAATACCTACAAAGAAATTGCATATGTTTTCAGATTAAATTTATAATTCATAATAGCAACAGTTATACAGGAAACATCCTAAGATCTGTTATAAAAACCACGTATTTAAAACACTTTTTTACTTTTTTTAGGTATTGCCTAAACTATCAGCAACATTTTCTGGTGTAGATTCTTCAAAATTCAACTCTGTGGTGGCAAATTTTCAAGTACCTCAAAGAACTAGAGAAAAACCTACAAAGAAATTGCATATTTATTACTATAAAATTAATATTTTTTTAAAATTAAATTACACCAACATAGTACCAAACAATTCTGACACCATCATTCTAGAATTGAACAACGTGAAACAAGTGAGAAATTGAAAAGCTTACCATGTTTGTGTTAAAGAGATGTTTTGCAACAAAATCAGAATACACTGACAACTATTCACTAATTTTGTCACTATAATCAAAAATACATTTCAGTAGGAAGAACTGTTGCAAGCTCTCATTTAAACAAAATAAGACTACCTTGTTTGTTTTTAACTTCCAAAAGGACATGTCAAATTTGAAGAAAGAAGTTAGGATTCTTGTTACTCCCCCTTTTCTAAGGAACGGCTAGCCATTCCTCTGTAAGGACAAATACACGTTTCTGGGGTTTGATCCCCCTCACTACCTAACCTGAAAATTCTCAATGGGTTGAGAATTTCCTCCTCACTCCCCTCTATCATTTAGAAACAGCAGAAGCTTTTATCACGTTATAACTTCAGCTCTTCTATGTACTCATTCCATTTTTCCTGTGACCATATATACACACACAAATATATATAGCCACTATATATATATACACACACACACACACCATGTTCTGTAGGAAATATGATATAAAGCCATGTGCTAGATTACTCTTCAACGTAAAAAATAGAAGAAAATACTTTTTCCTCAGGGAACAGTTCCTGTCTGACATCAGTGGAGACAAGGACATCGTCAGTGTGTTGGATGCCGGGCGTTCTCGGTGCGAGCAGGGTGACAGATTGTTCTGGCCTATTACCTTTGGTGATCTGCAAGTCAAAACAGTATTTGAAGACATACAACAGAACATCACATTAACACTTCTTATTTGAAGGTAGCAACATCATTTCCTACTATTTCAGTACTGAATCTAATTCGTATGTTCATTTACACGAAGTCCATCAGGGCCTGCACTGTAATTTTAAAAATAATAATTCAGTATTTTATTATGTGGTGGTTATAGGATACATTTTTAGTTCCATTCCATATGTGAAAAGGAAGTGGTGACTGATACAGTAACTAAACCCTAAAAATATTAGTATCTACTGACCTGAAAAGCTTTTATTACAGCAGAGGAAAACACTATTTATATAAACATCTCTAAGCTAGATTTCTAGCACGCTATTTACATGGAAAAACACTAATAAGCAACCTTAGCTTTAAATTTTGCCATTTTTCCATTTGAACTAACCTCTAAGATCCTTTTAAAAAGGATCTAATTATATCAAACTACATGTCACTGAATGTGACTAACTACAGCAAATTTACAGAGTTCACAGCTTACTTGCAAAATTTCAATCAGTAAACTTTTCTCCAATTTTAGTCAATTTGCAATTTAGTGTAGTAAGTTCCTCCTATGGAATAAGCCATCACCTCCTCATGTTTAAATCCTATTTTATGTTATAATAAGCCTTTGCTTGAAAACAGAAAATTACACACTGGAGTAGAAAATTGTGTTGAGATCCAGGTGACTGCCGAGGGCACTTAGGAGATGGCTCTTCCAGCAAACAAGTTGTCCCATCGGTCTTCTCAGAGGCAGCCAAAGAACGCTTTCTCTGTTTGCTATAGTTCCCTGTATGATTAAATTACATTAATTTAGTGAATTTGCTAGCTCTAAAATACACAGTATCAAAATTTATCACTTGAAGAAGTCACTGTCACAGCCATAACCTCACCTGATTTTGCTACGATACTTCTGCATTCCAGGCACTCCCAGTTTTGCTCCCATGACTTCATAGCTGAACAGGCCAAATGAGTTCCACGGGAACCACAACACTGACAACGCTTTATTTCCCATTTACTAAAATGAAAAACTTAGGTATTTAGAATTATACAGATGAATAAGGCTAGTTAAAACAAAGAATAGTAAACAATGAGTATAATGCAGACACCCAAGTAACAAAGCATAATTTTATCAATCTGGCAAGGCTGTGTATAATCAAGGGGAACTTTCTTCTGACCAAATGTACTCACAATTCCTGGCTGCAACAAGAGAAAAAACAACCTACCCACGTTCCACACCTTATCTTCAAAGAGGCTACGAGTTAGTGTGCTCCCCTGCCTATAATTCAACAGCTTGCAGCCAGAGTTTTCTCCTTATGTTGCTAGGTGTTAAGGCATTAAGTATTCTAGCAATTATTAAATTGTTGCATTAAGCTTTGAATAAAAGACAACATTAACATGTAGAATAACATGTGCCTAAGTTATGTGGACGTACAAATTCTACTTCAGCTCTGTATCCAATGAGAACAAGGACAAGACATCTGACAATCAATTGGTTTGGTTTCCTTGGCCTTTTATAACCTGATTTAGAGAAAATTAGTATTGAAGTATTATTATAGGAAGTAAATCGAACATTTTATTTGGACACTGTGGGTTTCTTGGCTCGACATTAAAACCTTATGATGAAAAGTATTAAAGGATTTAAATAAATAAATAAAACCACCAGAGAACTATTACATCCTAGGTTATACCTTCCTGCACAGTGTCATACCTATCAGGTTCATTATAGTCTCTTCCTTTCTTGCACAGACACCTTTTAACGTCACAGTGTTGGTAACACTGCAGTAAGTCTTGGTAAGCGTTCTCTTCAAGTTCCCAAGATGCATCCCTATAATCGAGGCAGAAGATCAGCTATTACCACTGTAGTTCTGATTGCTTAAACGGGTTGCTCTGTCTTTGGAAAAGATGTATATAATAACCACATGAAAGTACTTCAATCACATAATGATCTAGGCAACAACTAAACAACTGAGAGAAGGAAGAAAAAAGCCTAAGAACAAAAGCAATACTATAAAATATACAGACAGACTTTTTCTTGTGTACAGTTGCTTTGGTTAAATTATTTGCTATTTTTGGCATGACCTGAAGTGCATGTTTGCTGATTCATATTTCCACTTTTTTTTTTCTCTCGCAGCAGACATGGATATTTGTTTTGGCAGTCTACTCAAGTTACCACTGAGAATGGCCTCATGAAAAGCAACTCAGAATCTTCCAGGCCAGTAGAGCAAAGTTTATCAAGTATTTTGACTCTTCTTCCTCTCCAAAATCTTGAGCTTCCACCTCTGGAGGGAATTAGTGGAAGCCTCTGAAAAGACTAGTAGTTATTAAAGAATAATTCTTCTAACAGAGGAACATCGTCTGATCAGTCTGTCTTATTTTGTCTTACTATGAAAAACAGCTCAGAATTTTAGAAGCAGTTGTTCTAATAAACCTATCCCTAGCAATCCCTTGGGAGAAAATGGAAGCTGTATGGTGATGGCTGAGTATCAGTTGATTATAATACTGTCTGGACAGAAAGTCAGACAATTTAAGAACTAGAGCAAAGAAAATACCCTTCTCATCAACCTCTATGTTAACGTGAAATTATTCTAAAAAATGTTTTGATCGTTTAAGTAGCTTGAATCATGGCATTAAAAATTACTTTACAGAGCTTTCTGCTTTATTTTCATGATGACTAATTTGGTCTTTGACAATTTTTATGTATAACTAAAAGGAAACAGGCTACGCCTTACCGAACGAAACAGTTTTACTATTGAAGGTAGAACTGAGGTTTCACATATTAATAGATGCAGTTCTATAGAATAAATACAAAGTGGTTTTAACACTCTAAAGTTTTTATAGAAGAACGATTATTTACAAAGTTACTTACTTTTCTGGAATATGTATGCCCATTCTCAACATTTCTTTCTGAAATTTGTCCTTGTTATTACATATTGAGCACCTAAAGAAAAATATCCCAGCACTCAAAGCTTGGTACTGTGTCAAGAAAAAAAAACAAAACAAAACACAACAGAAACCAAACCAATTATTGAATTACTACCATCCTTAGGATGTCAATAAATAATGCCTTAATATCTATAACCCTTTGATTCATGGATACTGCCCTGACATGGATGTTAAAGTGCTATCAATCATGATGTCATCTGACATTGAAGTGAATGGCGAGCATTTTCTGTTCCTTTAAAGGACAAGAGCTCACATACTAGAATCAGGTCCACAAACAAAACACAATCCTTTTCAGTCTCTCTCTCCAGATCAAGAATGGGTTTGCAAAAACCACCTTGTAACTTCTTCCAGTTCTGGATTTGGGCAAAGAGAACTGATGACAGATAAATGACATTTTTAGCTTTTAGACCCTGCACATAAATGATTTGCAAGAAGACAACTACCTAGGTTGGACTTTAGTCCCTAAAAATAAGTAAAGGCATGAAATGTATCACAGATGCAGAAACATGGGAAGTGGGAGGGTGGAATTAATAGCATTTTTTTAAAAGAAAAATACAATCCTTGTAAGACTCCTCTCTGAACCAATTTTAGCATTGTCCTTCAAACCTTGTATATATTTCCATACCTACTGCCTACAATAACCCTAAGCAATTTTACAGAATTTTAAGCCACTGTTCCATTATTTTTAAACATAACAGAAACATGATCTGGATGCAAAGAGAAAAGAAAGGGAGAACCTGTTACCTGCAAGCATTCTCGATGAAACCAAGCGTTTTTACAGCAAGGACTTTTCAATACAGCGTACGCTGGAAGTTGCTCAACCAAATCCAGGCATATTGTACACTGTGAAGTTCCTCTAGATTCATTGGAAAACTTTTGGACTGGTTTATGTTCCCAACAGTAAGATCTAAAACCAATAATTTAAAGTTCTCTTATCAAAACTACAATTGAAGAACATTCCTCAGCAAAATTATAACTGTTGTATCTGTTATATCTGTTTTTCATGAATAAATGTTGTACAACAAGCTAAAAATGCAGACACATACTGGTTTTGGCTGGAGTAGAGTTTATTTCCTCCATAGTAGTCTTTCTGGCACTGTGTTCTAGATTTGTGACAACACGAGGATGTGTTTGGCTGAGCAGTGTTTACACAGCGTCAAGGATTTTTCTTTTCCTCACACTGCCCCACTTGGTGCAGCAGGCTGGGGTGGCACAAGAAGCTGGGAGGGGAAACAGCCAGGGCAGCTGACCCCAGCTGACCAAAATGCATGTTTTATGCCATGATGTCAAGCTCAACAATAAAACTGGGGACAAACAGGTGGAAGGGGAGATGCTTAGAGTTACGGCATTTGCCTTCCCTAGTAACTGTTAAACATGACAAAGCCCGTCTTTCTTGGAATAGCTGGGCATCTGCCTGCTGATGGAAAGCATGCGTGAATTCCTTATCTTGCTGTGGTCGCACCTGCAGTTGTTGCTGTACCTATTAAACTGTCTTTGTCTCAACCCATGAGTTTTTTCACTTTTACCCTCTGAGTTGTCTCCCCATCGCCCTGTGGGCAGTGAGCAAGTGGCTGTGTGCTGCTCTGCTGCCTGTCAGTGTCAAACCACAACACACAATACACATGTAAACTTGCACCTAACAGAGCAAGTCAACGGTAAGGAAGCGTGTTGCCAACTGATGCTTTGTAAATTAGAGAGATCATATACCCCGGTTCTCAAAACCTGTGGTCCAAATATTATGTTTCCCCTCCTCAGAACTTCAAGTTTTGCATATATTTAATATTACTATGATGTTAAAGAAGCAATTTTGACTTCGCATATTGATTCCACAGAGTCTAGGTAGTGTGATAATTTTTTTAATTTAGCATGGTTTGAAAGAAAGACAGTCAAGAAATGCAGCTCTAGAAGAAACCTTTCTGAAAATACATTGTTTTTTACATGTGCTTGACTTAATACGAGTCATTTATTTAAGAATTTAAAGTTGACTGTCAGGCTTCAATCCACCCACCCTACAAACTCAACTTGTGGCAGAGTATGATAACGGCAGAATAAAACCATTATCAAAGGCACTCAAGAGTATTTTGACTACAGCCAAGATGCTGGACAGATGATAATAAAAGAAAATAAAGCATGTTTTAGACATTTCTCCTCAGTCCATCTCTAATAAGCAGATTTTGAAGTCTTGTGCTTTGAAATACAACAGAATGGCATAGTCTGTTTTGACTGCCGAGAACGACAGGCAGCCAAACCATTGCCATTTAATCAAAGGCACAGGAGGCAGACCAACAAAAACCCAAACCCAACCATTTCACAGTTTATTTCATCGTTTATGATTTAATGCTCAATTTTATAAACAGTTTAACTACTTGTAGAAACATTAAATTATATTTTTAAAAGTGCTGAGAATATAGTTTGTAAGTACTAGGTATGTAATATCACTGCTTGGCCTTCGTGTTTTCCACAAATCAGGTATTTTTTCTCAGATAAGCCATTGTTATAAATGATATCTGGGTTACCCAGTGACAACCTGTATAAATATAATGAATTGAAAATTAAAAAGCAACAAAATCCCAGAACTTACCTGAAGTCTTCCATGAACTGGAAAATACATTCTTTTTCTTTGCCACAAGGAAAATGGTAACTTCGTTTGCATTTGGGAACTACACATCCAATTGAAGCACCCTTTTTCCTACAGATATTACATTTCTAGGAATAATTTGGTTTAGAAACAACAGAAAATTAACGTTTAATTTCCAAGTAAAATTACAGGAATTAAACCATTAGAAAAATTATAAAGTGTATATGAAAGAATATTGGCCAATAGATTGTAACAGTGACAAGACTGCTGCGTTTTAGCTCTGTTTTGAAAAACAAAGTTATATACTTATCTCATAGACTTTTACTATCTATTATTTTATATGCACGTTGACCTATGACATGTAAACCAAAATGTAAGTTATTTTACCAGTACCTACAGTTTAGTTGCATCTACAAAATTACACAACGTCAGCTCGAGGCTCAGCATAATGTCATGAGATATTACGCACATGTAATTTGCTCTTACTCATTTATCTGCAACCCAGGAAATTTTAGCAAGCTTCTGCAGATTTTGTTGTCCCTTGTGGCTTCAAGGAAGCCAATATACTTGTTACTTAAATATAAAATTCAGATGTTTGAATAGGCTCAGTACACTGCCCACCGGACAAAGAACACAAACCCACAGGCAACACTAAGTACACTTAGAAGTATCCTTACCAGTTTTGCAGCTCTATTTACTTCTTTCCTAATATCCGCGATTAAGAATCCATCTACACCTTCATCTTCTTCCCCCCTCTGCCAAATGCCACTTGACATCAACTATGAAAGGAAATTAAGAATTTTGAAACATTCACCTATGTAAAGATTTAAAATTACCTACACTGCATTTGCCAAGAGACTAGTCTAACAAAGCTTGCGTGCCAGCGTTTTAACAATTAAAAAACTGATCCAAAACTTCTATATATTTTTGCCTGATATGATACTCTAGGGAATGGTACCTAGTAACACAATAAATTAAGTATCTCATAACATCAAAGCTTTATGCAAAAATGTAGAGCCCAAGATAGTGTATTCTACCTTCCTTTTGGAAGTATATGGAGTATTAAGACAATTGTCAAACAATTACTTCAAGCATATAAAGCTTCAGATGAAGTAAAATTAGTTTAGTTAACATGAATGACAATTGTGCTGTGGAGATAATGAAGCACAGTAGGAAGTATCTGTACTGAAGTGCAACCTGAGAGGAAAAATAATTCACTTTAGAGGAGGATTAAATAAAAACAGAATGAAGTAACTAGGCAAGTCAGAACAGCCTGATGGTAATTTAGCTTGAAATTACCCAGTAAGGTAGTTACATCACAAACTTCAAACAGCTACATAGTTTCACAACATGATGCCTCCTATACTCTTTACAGACTGATTTCAAGTCCTCATTTTATGATTTCAACATGGCACCATTTTTGAACTAGTTTTATCAATATTTTAGTCAAATAAATTTAAAAATTTATGCCAAAACCAATTAAGGATCTATTTTTTTCCAAATGCGAGTGAGACACTTGGCAAAGAAAAATGAAATTGCACCACTAACTGGCCTCTTTCAAGAAGAGCTCTTTTCTTATATAATATTAACTATATTTAAGTAAAATCACTGGTTTGGCTTTGTTGTTTTTTTTAAAAAAAAAAAAGAAACAGGGACCAAAACCTACACAAGGACTGCAGGAAGCTCACAGTAAAGTATCTTTTAATTCCTAAGGCTCAGTGTTGCAAGCATGCCATTTCCTAGCTGTTCTGCTCCATCAGGAGAGGACTTTTTCCTTCCACTTCATATGGCCTTGAGTATGAGACAAAATTGTAACAGATCCCAATTTCCTTCCAGCAGCTTAAAATTTATTTCAGAAAAACAAATTCTATCTTTATGTAACTTCAGAAAACCTCTACATTGCCCAGTCTTTGAAGGACTCAATATCCAACTTATTAAGCCATCTGGATTCAAACACAATCTTTAAAGAACTTGTTGAGGGAAAAAACCTCAAACAAAACCCCCTAATTGTTCCCAATATTTTTGAAACTGCGTTTTAAACTTGAAGAAAATTCCAAACTTCATTTATTAATAAACAAAAACAACTTTTTTTTTTTTTAAGATAGTCATATTAAAAGACCTGCAAAAATGTAGGTAGTTTATGCATATCTTTAAGGATATGAATCTTGGAAAATGTCCAGTCTCATAACAAAAGATAGTCAACTGTAATTTCTGTAATTTATATCCACGGCTTTCTTCAAATTATAAGGTTTCACTAAATAGTGATACTGCAGCTGTTTATGATCAGCAGGGTACATATTACTAAATTGAAAAGTAGGACTATTTCTTAAGTCCTTTCTGTGTCCTATATAACATCAAAGAATAACTCACAGCCAAACAAGAACTAATGAGGAACAGGAAAAAAAAAAAAAAAAGACAACTTTGCTCTACTTTTTCTATAACGAGTGGAATTTTCACTTTCCAAATTTTGAAACTACACTTCTCTTATAGAATTGAACATGTGGGAGCAATCTGTTCCCTTTCTCTTAAAATGTACCTTCCTTGCTTTGGTAGGTTGGGAGAATAAACTAATAAATTCATTGAAATAGATCATGAACAGAATTTAGCTTTGAATAAAGGCTTGCTGAGTTTTGTAATTTATTTAATCTGCTGCACCTGACAAGCACAAGCCTTCAAGGCTACAAGTTAAAGCCAACAGCTCAAGCTCAAAGAAAACCCGCTTGGACAGGCAATTACTATTTAATACATGTTGTGTGCACATTTTTTCCCAGTTAAAACAGACAAGTTCCAAGATTGATACCACATACTTACCAAGCAGTAATAATGAACAGTGAGATTGTACGCCGCATAGGTCCTTTTTTCTCCGTACTTTTCTGGGCAGTCATCTGTCCGTCCACAGAGAACACAGACTGAAATAGAGAGTCACATTGATAATCATGGTGAATGTACTAGAATGACTATGGATCAGCTGCAGAGCAGTACCTTCCGTCGCTTTTAATTGCATGCATCTTGAAGTAGATCACTGGAATAAAGGACAGTAAATATCCCTTTCTTAACGCTGAATTCCATAGTAAATACAAAAGAGGGTACTATTTGTTCCTTCTTTAGTTTCCAAAAATAAAATACTTCACTGGATCCACCTGCCTGTTGATTCAGCAGAGGTCTACCACCCAAACTAAAGTCACATGCCAATTGTACTCCCAACTGACTGAAATGTTCTTCCCAAAACACCTAAAGATAATTACCAAATGGCCAACGATATCCAGATGGGTGAAACGTGTCATCTAATTAGTTTGTACATATTGTACATAAAGACATCACTGTATTAGAATCCACAAAGTAACTGTTTCTTCACATACCTATGTGATACCATTCATATGCTTTCCACAAAGGCAATCCTGACTGCATCAAGTCATGTGCTACCAGTGCTTTTAAAACACATGCCAGTTTCAAAACATTCAGGGCCTTGAGACAACACTGTAATCAGCTAAAACCTTAAGGACTTCCCCATTTCTGCAGTTCCTAGCCCACTAACATACTTCTGAAGACATTTAGTATCTTCCTTTAAGGTCCCTTCCAACTCTAACCATTCTATAATTCTATGATTCCTTTAAGTCAATATATAAAAAAGATATATTCTCAATTTTCTAACATCTAGAACAGCCATAGCAGTGATGAGAATAGAGGCACTGCTCCAGCTTAAAGTCTTCAATGACACATCTCAAATACAGCTGCTTGGTTTGGCAGCTGGATTCACAAGGTTACCCTCCTAAAACATCTGAAGAAAATACTCTTTTAAGATATTCCAATTATAGGAAATACAAGGAAGTTTACAAGTTATTCCTTTTTCATTCCCTGACACAATTTGATCGTTGAAAATTCACCTGTTCTTTGAGCCCAAATAAAGCAGGTTATAATTGGCACTATATATGCAGGTTAAAGATTTCTATAATTATTTAATAAAAACCTTACTTACATGGGTTTGGAACATCAAAATTACTGTTTTCACTCATCCTGAGTTCTTCCAACTGCCTATCATGAAAAAGAAATGAGGTGTTAAATACATCTAGTGCTTTAACAGTAACCTTTATAGACTGGTTTTCCATTTTGTTTTAAATTGAAAAAAAAAAGAAACAAACTTGTTTAAGTAAGATTGAGAACAAGAACAAAGTAATATTATAATTAACTCTTATTGTGAGAAATGGGGGTTCAGGAAGCAGGATGCAAATGTTCAGAAAAAACATTCCCAGACCAGTGAAACATGTAGCAACTTTTAACTATTTCCCTAAACTATCAAACACGATAGTTTATTTTCAAAAGAAAAAATAAAAAAGTCCGATGCAACAGGTAGTTATGTATAGACTTAATTGCACAGAAGAGTTTGTAGCCATTTTAAATGTCAAAAATAACGATCCAGGGACAACAAAGGAAGTGGCAGTGACTCCTGCTCAAATAAGGATTGCATTAATATAAGGAACTTGGAAGAAAAGAAAAAAATAACTGGGTAGGATAGTGACATAACTACAAAGATATAGTCTCTATTGTTTGGAGAAAATGCAGGATCCTGGCCCAGTCAAAAAAATCACAATCTAAGACCAGAGGAAAAAAAAGAAAAATAAAGAAAAAAGGAAAAAATTGGTGAGAATGCATACAGAAGATTTTACACCATTTAGAACTATGTATTTTACATTCTGAAGTGGAGAGTAATTAATTTAGAAACACTGACCCTGCCTGCATTTCTTCAAATATCACATGCTCCTAAAAATTAGCTCCCCAAAATGCACTACCATTGATACAGCAGGAGCTGCCTTTACTGTGTGCCACACCACGCATCCTAGCCCACCTTGGGGAAAAAAATTAGAAAAAAACCCTGTGTTTCTATACCACAACACAAATAAGATGATTATTCTTGCTCTAGTGCAAAGTAGAAGCCTTTTAGGAAGGTATCTGCAGATCTTTTTTGACTTGCCTTCTCTTAAGAAGCTGAAGAAAGCATTACACAAGTTTTGGACAAGAACCGTGGGTCATTGCCTGCAGATCCGTGTTTGCTCCTAGGACAGCAGACAACTCTCCAGAGGCAAAAGGAACAGGGATCAGCCAGGAGCCTCACCAGGAGCCTGAGAGACTCTGAGCTGGGGCAGCTCGGTTATTTACAGTCTAGATGACTGCCAGGGCACAGGCTTCAGGAACCAACCTCAGGCTAATCTAAACGGTTGTAAATAAAATATTACAGCCATTTTACTAGAGTTTTACAAAAGGAGTTGCAGTGAAAAAGGAAAAGGGGGGAAAAAAAGAAAAAGAAAAATTAAAAAAAAAAAAAAAAGAGGGGTGAGGAAAGCAGAAGTCTCAGACATAAGACAACTGATCTATGCCATTACACTCGGCGAGAGAACCGGAGTAGCTAGTACACAAAGACCTTTGCCAGAAAACAGTCTAAAAGGAAAACAAAAATCACCACCACCGCAACCATATTAGCTCAAGAGGCCCTCAGGAGCATCCACTGCACCAACGCTCAAAGTGAGTGGCTACAGTTCTCCCTGAAACACACTTCCCTCTTTCTACATTACAAAAACAAACAAACAAGTTAATATTTCAGAGGGTACAGGGGGCAGAAGACGAGCCTGCAGCTCACACACATTGCCTTCTCTTCGACATTTCCCACAAACAGTTCCCGTCCTGTGTTTCACAGTTCTGAATCCAAAGGGAAAAACCTTGGATATATAGCCACACAAGACCAGATTCTCATCTCAGTGTGTTGTAAAATGCGGCTGGAAGCAAGAAAAGCACCTTCCTACCTTTCCCTGTCTCCAACAAAACAGGAAAAAAAAATAAAAAATAAAAAAATCGCTATTCCTCCCCACCCCCACCCCAATCCCTTCTACTTTTCTCAAACTCTTTCAGGGAAACAAACCTGGAATTCAAATTTGCAAGTTAAAAGAGATGCGGCAACGACCCTGCATGATGTCCTACCGGGCTTTCTCCGGGAACAAAGCAATCCCCTGGGAGCCCCTTTGCGAGACAGGGACCCATCAGCACCCAGCGATCAAAACCGAAGTGTAAATGAAATGTACTCAACCTTGCCTAAAAAGGCTAAAAAAACCCACCAAAAACCAAACAAACCAAACAAAAAACCCAACAAAACCCCCATAACTCTTTAGTACTCCAAAACACAACGTGCTTTTACGAGTTGTTTTTGTTTTTAACTAGAGGATAGGAAAAGAAAAACAAAGCAAAACAACACAAACATAAGCAAAAGGAGGCAGGGTTTCGGGTATACGTTTTCTCTGGGATACCAACAAAAGAAAGGAACCTTCCCAGATCCCACCTGACCGCAGACAGGACGGTACCTCAGGGTCCCCGGTTCCCCTCAGGGTTCGGTGTCCTCCAAGAAACCCGTCCCTCAGCACCCCCGGCACCTTCCTGGGATCCCCAGCCCGATCAAGGTTCGGGTGGCCGCTCACTGCCCCAGTCCCACACGGGTTCCGAAACCTTTGGGTCGGCAACAGCAGCTTGTGTGGAAGCAGCCGCGCAGCGAGTCCCCGTCCCGCCTCTCCGCGGCTGCACCGGGCCAGCAGCCCCGGGACGCCGCTCGGCTCCCGCCCGCTTTACTCTCGGCAGGGGGGGCAAGAACAAACAGAAACTCTCTACTTCGTTATTCCGCTCTCTCCCGCCCCCGGACAAGCGGCAGGAGCCCGGCACCGCTTGCTCCCCCACAGCCAGCCGCTCCCCTCCCCTTTACGGAGAAGCCCGGGGGCTCCCGCTCCCCTGAGGCCCAAACCCCCTCACCCTTCGTAAGGCGGCACTCACCTCCTTGCCTTGCCCCTGGGCTCCGCCAGCCAGAGGTTGGCGGCGGCGGCGGCAGGGCAGAGCCTCAGCCCACCGACAGCTACGCTCACCGAGGCCGCCCCAACCGACCAAGAATTCAAACCCCAACATCCGCCGCCCTCCCGGAAGCACAGGGCCCGCCCAACAGCCCCAACCGGCAGGCCAGCGCCGCCAGGCTAGAGCCGCCATCCCGGGCGTCGGGGCTTGGCCGGAGGGGCCGGCGCGTCCTGACGGATGTCGGTGTCTTACGGGACTGCCGGGCGGCTGGGGACACCGTGGGGAAGGGCTGTGGCCGGAGGGACAATTAGAAAGCAGCCCTGAGGGAAGGGACTCGGGGGTGCCGATGGANAATTTCTTTACTCTGAGGGTGGTGGAACACTGGAACAGGTTGCCCAGGAGGGTGGTTGAGTCTCCTTCCCTGGAGATACTCAGGGTGAGGCTCGATGAGGCCCTGGGCAACCTGCCCTGATTGGGGGTGTCCCTGCGACTGCAGGGAGGTCAGACTAGATGACCTTTGGAGATCCTTGGATGATTCTATAACGTGCAGGCGGCATGGCCTGTCAGTAACCCCTGTCCTGGCGGGGTGCGGGGACTCTGTAAGGTCTGCCTTCAGTCCCTGAGAACCGCATAATACTGGGTGTCTCTTCCAGAAGACCTGTTTTGAAGCACTTGCCTAAAAAGTTTTGGGTGGTTTTCTTTGAGAAATTCACTTTTAAGTTACTATCTTACACAGCTTTATAGAATCGTAGGATTGTCTAGGTTGGAAGGGACCTTTAAGATCACCGAGTCCAACGCTGACGCTAACGCTGACAAAAACTCATCAGTAAACCATGTCCCTCAGCACCGTGTCTACCCATCTTCTAGATACCTCTAGGGATGGTGGTTTCACCACTTCCCTGGGCAACCTGCTCCAATGTTTGATTAATAATATGAAAGTAAACATAATGCACCTTTGCCTCTTACATAGGCACCAAAAGCTGTAACTTCTTTTCAGAGTTGATCTGGGAGTGGAAGTACGTTAGCAGAGACTCGGTGATACTGGTGTTTTCTTTCATTGACAACAAGGAGTACAAGTGGGGAAAGCTTTGCCTTAAAAAAATCCTTCTGCTACGGTAATCTCATGTGACAAGAGGGAAGTAAATAAACTTGTATAAACTTATTCTTAAACTCACACTCCCCTACCCAGGCACACTTCTGCAATACCTGGTCCAGACCTGTATTTCCCCCCAGTAACTTAACTGTCAAGCCTGGAGTCTCTGTGGTTCCTGATGCCCAAACCCAAGCTCTCTCCAGCAGCTGGGTCCCAGAATTCTTGCCCTGCTCGCTGGTTACTCTGGCTTCAGGCTGGCTAGAGGCACACACAGACAGAGAGCTTGCCCAGGAACTTGGCTGGGCAAGTGTGCTGACCAGCAGCTGGTTTTCACACACTGGCGCTGGTAGTCCCACTACCCCTATATTTTCCTGTGCTTGTTCATCTTCAACATACCTTCATCCCACCGTTCTCTCATCTTTGGCTTTTCCCCTAAAGATCCCATTTGTATAATCATACAAATGCACTAAAATAGCCTATAATGACTTTTTTCTTTATTGAGAAACTTGTGATAATCTTCCTTGCCCTTCATCAGCTGGAAGTTCCAGATGAATCTCCTCAAGACTGTGAGTGCTTCCTTCCATTACCTATCAGTGGCCTGAGACTTCTGGTCTTTGGAATTGTTTCCTTGATCTCCCAGGTTTGTGTGTCTGGGGCTTAATTACTTCTCTGTCTTCTTGTCCAAGTCTTACATTAGTTTTCCCAGATGTGCCTAAGTATGGTGGATGTCCCTTTTATCTGATAACCGACCTATATGAAAAATCCAGAATACATTCCATCCTCATTTGTGGATTTGAATATCCATTTTTCAGGAAGTGTAGAGTATGGTTCATGCCTGTGCCTTCTCTGGCTTGCTGACTATTCTCATATATAAAAGGAAGTGTCACACTGCCAGTGGGAATGACAGACTTCAGTGTTATCTTTTGAGAGTCAGGGGTTAAACGCTAGCCTCCCACATTCTGGATAAATGTCCCAAACAGTGTTACACTGAATAAAGAAAGTTGTTTATCATCATCGTCGTCGTTATTATCATCATTATTATAGTCGTTATTATCATTATTTCTTTTTGTTGTTGTTATTATTACACTACCTTGATTTTTTTTGTCATGTATACCATTGTGTCCTCTACTTTATGTTGATAATTTCCAAATACAGGATATTTCATTTTGGGTCAGCTGATACGCTGTTACATTTTTAAAATTATTATTATCAGTCAGAAAAAAACCGAACATTTTTGTTTTCTTTCATTCTTTATCAGTCGTTCATGTAGTCCTTCCCAAAAGGGAGAAAAAGCTCTAAAGGAAGAATGTATCTGTGTGCTCTGCTGGTTTTTATAGATTTTTTTTTAAATGAGGCAGCCTCAAACGTTTTTCTGCACTTATGTAAAATTCTGACAAGGACATTTCGTCCTCCAAATATCTGGAGTATGGTAGGATGTCTGGAACTCCACATCGCATCTAGAGGTGCTCAGACATAGAATTACAGAATGGCGTGGGCCGTGGGCAGAGCATAGGGCAGGCTGTGTGCCAGGGCATAGCTTGTTAAGTTTTTAGAACCTCGCCATGATGACAGTGTTTTATACTCAATTTGCATGGTTGTATATTAATAAAATTAAAAGAATAACTTACCAGGTCCTCCTTGTTCTTTCATTGTTTTTAGGAGAAAGTTGGCCAGCTTAATTTATTTATTTATTTTCCCCATAATGGGCTCTCTTAGTCCCTTTGCTTTCACATAACCCTTTGAAAAGTACTAGCTCACTGTTTACCACAAAACTCAAGTCCCTGGTTCTCCCCTGTTATCCGTGCTGGTCTTTAAATGTTTTGATCTGAAACCACTTCTGACTGTTCTCGGTGTCTTTTAAACTCAAACATACCACCTCTTGGCAGCAGGATTTTCCTCACAAAACAGCAATTTCAGGTCTCCCGGTACCGGGTTGCTCAGATAATAAGCAGGTATGTGAGCAGGAGTGGTTAGGGGTGATATTTCTCTTGCTGTGCGATGGTGTGGCTTCACCCTGCAGAGCTCATTCACTGCCTCTGCTGCTGTGTTCATTCTGGGTCAGGAGCTTAATGTCTCTATATAAGTGCAATACCACTCTGTTCCTCTCCTTGGCCTTTCAGACACAACATAAGCTAAATTGCTGATAATTTTTCCTTCCTGAGCTTAAAGTTTAAATGGTGCTTCTCTTTAGATGTATCAGAGCACCACGGTCCACGATCAGCGCTCTGCCCAGGGCAAGGCAGTTGCGTTGGGCAGATGAACCCTGGGCAGAGCAACTGTCATATTGAGGTGACAATGAGTACAGACCTTGAAATCTGTTACCCTTCCTGAAGCTGAGAAAGCTCTTAAAATTATTTTTCTACATGTGATGACCAGTTGTAGTTCATGTATATATAGTGTTTTTACTTGCTTTTTCATTGAGATTTTTTAGGATCATTGAAAAGTTAGGTTTTCCTTTTTAATCCTGTAAATAAGGGGCCAGAAAACTTCCACTTACCACCTCACAATCCAAGTGAACAAATTCTAGCCTGCAGGTGCAAATGTGCTGTTTTGCTTTAACAGCTTATGTTTTGTTTTATGTTTGAAAGTTATATTTAAATGTCAGTTAATACTTGCCTTGCAGAAAGCCTTTTGTAGAGCTATTAATTGCAGACTGTGGGTGATGCAGATGATACTTTGTGAAGCATTTGATTAAGATGCAAACAGCCAGCCACAATATCTTCAAAAGGGTAAGATACAGCCTGTTATCTGAAGGACAGGAGAACACTCCGGGTATTATATGGCTTCTTCAGGATTCTGAATTTTTTTGGGTACAGAAAAATATTTTTGCTTTAGAGACTTCTAAAAATCCCAAAAGAAAATTGTATCATTTTTGTACAGTAGGTAGCTTTAAAAAAAATGGGTGACTGGGAAAATGTTTTGGTATTCTACTGCCACTTAGTTCTTTGAAGGTCAAAGTCCTTCTGTATTTCTTATATCTTTAAAACAGTTTAAGGTTTCTTGAGGTGTTCATCTGAGCTTACAAATATTTTACATAATGTGGGAGATAGCCTTGCTTATGAAATTCCTAATTGATCTCAGGCAAGAATATAATCTGTAAAAGTTAAGGAGAACATAAAACATTTTATTTGAGCATTTAAATAAAATATACTTATTTTAAAGGGAGACAGGTAGGCAGATAGACTATAGTCATCTTACTTACCAAGTGAACACTGAAGAGCCCATGTCAGTGCTGAGTGGAACACATTGCCAGGATGACTGCGACAGGCGAGCAGTCAGTGGATGCAGAAACAGAAAATTCTCAAGCATCTTGAAATCAACCAGAAGTGTATGTCAGGTGATGGCTTGTCTATTTGAAGAATAAAAGGTTTCTGTCTGTTCCCTCCTTAGCATGTTATTTCTACTAAAAGCTCATGGAGGACCCTGCTGGAGAGGTGATGAGTCCTAGTTTTTCTCTCAGTAAAATAGGACTTGTTACTGTTTTGCTGATCTTTAATGAGGACATCAAAAAGAGCCTCAGGTTTTGGAAACAGTGAGAACACAGCCCTGCATTGTTATTGAGGGTTGACTGTTATTGAGGGTTGACAGTCATTTAGAGTTGAATTTATATTCCTTTCACCTAATACCCAGTCAATCATATTTTCTTTTTCTTTGGTACTGATTTTCCAAACATCATCCACAGCTAAGACGGAGAAGACCTTCACAGTTTTTATAGACACAGGGACAGAGCTTCTCACACCAGAAAGGAAGATGCCCAATCAAACTTAAGTTGATTTAAAGACATGTTTTTTAAATACCTTTGGGTTTAACTGTGACAATGAAGTTTGCTAATTTGGGCTTCTCAGACTATGGTAGATCATCCTTCCATTCACCCTGCAAACCCTTTGTTTTCAAGCATGGCCCCACTCCTGTGGTGTACCCCGAGGGAGGACGCAATTATCCTGTGCTGCACAAATGCCTTTGAATTACATATGAATGAAGTTCTCAGCTCCAAGATCCAGAACACCCGTTTCAATTTTATTGTTTTATAACACCAAGTCTCTTTTAAATATATTTAGATGCTAATATAGGAATTTCAGCATAAAAGATTAGTTCTGGAGTTTGGGAAAAGACAAAGAAAAACGGTGATGGCCTCAGTGAACTGCCTGCTGACTGTATTTCACTTAAGTAAAAAAGCAGGAAGGTATCAGGGGGGTATAATATCTACATTTTTTTTGCCTCAGTAAAAAGTGTGGGAGGGAAGGGCCTGTCCAGTGCCCTCCTCAGGTTGTTGGAAAGGTGTTATGGAAACACTGGATGAGCTGTCACCAGCCAAGGAAGCATTCACTGGTGACAGATGAGCCTTGATTTTGTATGTGTTACTGATGGGGTTTTTTTGTATTTACAGAGAAAGGAAATTTGATCTTAATCCTCTTCATTATTTCTTCTCAAGTGCTGAGATGAGGTTAAATTCTCAGCTCTGAAATGGTTAGACAACTGGAAATCTTGATTGTTTTAGTGATTATGATATATTTTGCACCTGAATTCAGCTGCACTACCCTTCTGTAAGCATTCTGTGTTTAATTTACTGACTTCCCATTCTCCTGAGATAGACCTTCTTTGGAGGACACAAATAGTTTGGTTGAGATATTGTCTCCTAAGTGTTATCTCATTGTAGAAATTTAGAGCTGAAATTCACAATCCATGATTATCCAGACTTCTCACATTCTGCAAATTGCCCAAGATCTGAAAATTGGCTAGACAAAAGATTAAAAATAGCAGGAGGTTATTTAGCTCCTTGAATACATTCCTTTATTGGATCACTGTCAAGGGAGTACAGCCCTTGCTCTTTTCAATATGCAAATAGTTACAAATAAAGAATTTTATTATAAAATTGATAGTTTAAAAACTATAAGCAGAGAAAATTGTTCCTATTAAGAAGTCTGATCTACTGTTTAGGCATTTTTCCTTTCTCTAAGGTATGAGTGTAAGAGAAGAAGAAGGTTCTGGTATACAGCTGTAAGGGGTAGAACTTAAAAGGTGAATAGAAAAGTGCCAGTACCTGCCATTGGTCTTTGTGATACATCAATACAGCTGTGTTTCTCACAACTGTGTGCTGCATGGCTTACCATGAAAAAGATGGTACTGTATTTTTTTCAAGTTCTGCATTTACTGTGTTGAGATACATCTTATTTATGATCAGTCAGAAGAGAAGTCAACTATTCCTCATATCAAACTATTGATACCAAATTATTAGTTAGGTGCTGTGGGGGATGTAATACAGACTAAATGACTGCTCTCTGCAGTTGGGCTGCAGTTGGCTCGTATAAGACCTGAAGTTATCCTGCATCTCCATCACTTGAAAATTGAAAGAGAACCTTTCCTCTATTTTTCAATTTGATAATCACGGCTGAGAGATAAGTGTCCTATGAAATTCCAGCATCTTTTAACTGTTTAGCTAACTGAGTCACTCTCAGTTGGTTAGAGAACTATTTGAAGATGCTCTATTCATCCATAGGTGTTGACAAGGACAGCATGTAGAATACTACACTCCTGGAAGTGGTGTACTGGACACATGTAATGTCTTGGGAGAATGAGTGCTAATAACTAAGAATTGCTTCAATCCAGTGAATTTTCATTAGTACACTTGTCAAGGGAAGGGAGGTTTGAGTAGGAGAGGGGTCGGCTGTACAAATTCTGTGAATTGACTGTAATTCATTAAAACCAGCAGAGGGTAAGTAGCCTCTTTTCCTTAGGTCCACCATATTGCTTGAATGTATTGTTGTAAATATAAAAATAAAAAGTAACTTTTGATGTCCACACTCCTCCAAAGCCCCAAACCTTCACAATGTTAAAATTGCTTTCGTCTGTAGTTCCTTTGATTTTGATCACTATGGACTTCATTTTCCTTTTATTGACCCCGAATAAACATGCTGCAGCCTGGTGCATATTGCTTTCCAAGCCTCTGAAACTTTGCAAGCAGACTGACGTTTTAGTTGTTATGTAAGCAAGAATATCCAACGTGACTTCATGTGGACTAGGAAATGAGAGTCACTGCACTTGGGATTTGAGATTGCTTTTTTTCTGTGATAAGGCAGATTACCGGGGAGTGGCAGTGTAGATTTCTTCATGCCCGTGCTGCCATGCTGTTTCAGTTGTATACTAGTGGGGTAAGCTGATCAAGTTCTAAAGTCTTAACGAGTTTTCTATTGCCTCAGCAGACTGCAGAAATGTTTACTTGTAATGGCTGAGGTGGTGGCTGCAGTGATATGGCTCCCTCCTCTATGAAAAGATATCATTCCATTTCATATGTCATCACGGAGTGCCTATCACCACCAATTTCTCACTGATGTCAGCTAATGATATCCAAGGAGAAAGACTTTCCCTCCCTTGTCCTGGGGGAACCCTGAAAGGAGTGGCTGGGGAGCTCGGGCTCTTTTCTGCGCTCTGGCCAAAGTGGTCTCATTTCCCTCTGTTTCAGCTCCCCAAGTGGAAACGGATACACTTGCCCAAGTCTATGAAAAATTATATTGACTCTCTTTGCAAGACATTTTGAGCACCATCCTTGGAAAAGGTATGGGCATTACTGCCAAATGATTTTACAAAGATTAAAGTTTAAACACTTCAGCATAGATTTTGAAACTGAGTTACTTCGATACTAGAAAAAGTGTAAAAGTGTTTCGGATATCAATCAAATGGCTTGCTGTTGTTACCTGTTGTTGCTTCTTGAAGAGTCACAAATTAGAATTAAATCTTGGAATTGAGTTCCCTACTGAAGCAGTTGCAAATTAAAACTACAGAAAATCACCACTAGATGGAGTCAATGATTTTCTAATTTATTCTTCATAGCTCTGGATATAACAGACTTGCAGAATGATTATGATCACTGAGTTGTTAAGTGGAATATGTTAATTTAAGTAGCTCACCTGTATCTTGTTATAATTGCATTATCTGTTCTTTAAGTTTTACAATTCTATGATTTTTCACTTCATCTAAATTTTTTTTTTTTTTTTACAATTTGATGCTGAACAACAATATTTTAATAGAATTCCTTATTAGACTTACAACTACCTAGCCCATGTTCTTGTGGGAGACTTCAACTTACCAGATACCTGCAGGAAATAAAATAAGCAGAGAGGAAACAGTCCAGGAGGTTCCTGGAGTATGTCGGGGATAACTTTGTGACACAGCTGGTGAGGGAACACATGTCCAGACTGGACCTCTTGTTTGTGATCAGAGAAGAACTTGTGGGTGATGTGGTGGCTGGAGGCTGTTTTGGGCACAGTGATCACAAAATGATAGAAATTTCAGTTCTTGGAGAAGTAAGGGAGCGTGGGATGCATCAGCACAACTGTGACCTTGGTCATCTGGAGAGCAGACTTTGGCCTATTTAGGGACCTGATTGACAGTCCCTTGGGAGGCAGTCCTCAAGGGCAAAGGAGTCTGAGATGGCTGGATATTCTTCAAGAAGGAAATCTTAATGGTGCAGGAGCAGGCGACCCCTATGTGCCAANTTTTTTTTTTTTTTTTACAATTTGATGCTGAACAACAATATTTTAATAGAATTCTTTATTAGACTTACAACTACCTAGCCCATGTTCTTGTGGGAGACTTCAACTTACCAGATACCTGCAGGAAATAAAATAAGCAGAGAGGAAACAGTCCAGGAGGTTCCTGGAGTATGTCGGGGATAACTTTGTGACACAGCTGGTGAGGGAACACATGTCCAGACTGGACCTCTTGTTTGTGATCAGAGAAGAACTTGTGGGTGATGTGGTGGCTGGAGGCTGTTTTGGGCACAGTGATCACAAAATGATAGAAATTTCAGTTCTTGGAGAAGTAAGGGAGCGTGGGATGCATCAGCACAACTGTGACCTTGGTCATCTGGAGAGCAGACTTTGGCCTATTTAGGGACCTGATTGACAGTCCCTTGGGAGGCAGTCCTCAAGGGCAAAGGAGTCTGAGATGGCTGGATATTCTTCAAGAAGGAAATCTTAATGGTGCAGGAGCAGGCGACCCCTATGTGCCAAAAAACAAGACGGTGGGGAAAATGACTAGTCTGGATGAAGAGAGAGCTTTGTCTGAAACTCAGGGGCAAAAACCAGGGTTTATGACCTTTGGAAGAAGGAACAGGTCACTCAGGAGGACTGTAAGGAGGTTGTGAGGTTATGTAGGGAAAAAATTAGAAGGGCAAAAGCCCAGCTAGAACTTAATCTGGCTACTGCTGTAAAAGACAGTAAGAAATACTTCTATAAATACATTAGCAACAAAAGGAGGACTAAGGAGAATCTCTGTCCTTTACTGGATGCTGTGGGAAACACAGTGACGAAGGATGAGGAAAAGGCTGAGGTACTTTCTGCCTTCTTTGCCTCAGTATTTAATAGTAAGACCGGTTGTTCTCTGGGGATCCAGCCCCTTGAGCAGGAAGACGGGGACGAGGAGCAGCGTGAAGTCCTCATAATCCAAGGAGAAATGGCTAGTGACTTGCTGCATGACTTAGACACACAAATGTCTATGGGGTGGGTGGAATCCACCCAAAGGTAAAGAGGGAGCTGGCAAACATACTCATCAAGCCACTTTCCATCATTTATCAGCAGCCCTGCCTAACCAGGGAGGTCCCAGTTGACTGGAAGTTAGCGAATGTGATGCCCGTCTGCAAGAAGGGCTGGATGGAGGACCCAGGGAATTGCAGACCTGTCAGTCTGAACTCAGTGCCAGGGAAGGTTACGGAGCAGACCATAATGAATGCCATCATGTGGCACATACAGGACAACAAGGTGATCAGGCACAATCAGCATGGGCTTATGAAAGGCAGGTTCTGCTTGACTTAGCTGATCTTCTATGACAAGGTGACCCGCTTAGTGATGAGGGAAAGGCTATGGGTATTATCTACCTGGACTTAAATAAAGCTTTTGACATCACTTCCCACAGCATTCTCCTGGAAAATCTGGCTGCCCATGGCTTAGATGGGCATATGCTTTGCTAAGTAAATAACTAGCTGGAGACTGGGCCTAAAGAGTTGTGGTAGTGAATGGGGTTTAGTCCAATTGACAGTCACAAGTGATGTTCTCCAGGGCTCTGTGCTGGGGTCCCTCTACAGAGGGAGCGGGACAGGCCAGGCTGATGGTCCAAGCCAGTGGTATGAAGTTCAACAAGGCCAAGTGCTGGGTCCTGCACTTGGCTCACAAGAACCCCATGCAGCACTGCAGGCTTGGGAAAGAGTGGCTGGAGAGCTGTCTGGCAGAAAAGGTCCTGGGAATATTGGTCGATAGCCAGCTGAATATGAGCCAGCAGTGTGCCCGGGTGGACAAGAAGGCCAACAGCATCCTGGCCTATATCGGGAATAGTGTGTCCAGCAGGACTAGGGAAGTGATTGTCTCCCTGTACTTGGCACTGGTGAGGCCTCACCTCAAAGTACTGTGTCTGGTTTTGGGCCCCTCAGTACAAGAAATACATTGAGGTGCTGGGATGGGTCCAGAAGAGGGCAACAAAGCTGGTGAGGGGTCTGGAGCACAAGTCTGATGAGGAGTGGCTCAGTGAACTGGGGTTGTTTAGCCTGGAGGAAAGGAGGCTGAGGGGAAGCCTTATCATTCTCCACAACTATCTGAAAGGAGTTGTAGCGGGGTGGGGATTGGTCTCTTCTCCCAAGTCACAGGCGATAGGACAAGAGGAAATGGCCTCAGGTTGCACCAGGGGAGCTTTAGGATGGATTCTAGGATAAATTTATTCACCTAAATGGTTCGCAAACATTGGAAAAGGCTGCCCAGAGAAGTGGTCAAGTATTTAAAAGGTGGAGGTATTTAAAAGATGGGTACACATAGTGCTGAGGGACATGGTTTAGTGGGGAGCTTGGCAGTATTAGGTTAACGGTTGGACTCAATGATCTTAAAGGTCTTTTCAAACCCAAATAATTCTATGATTCTATGATTCTATCCAGTATCAATGCTCACATTCTCTAGTCAGGTCTCTAAGTTGTTCTTATGATTCTCTTCAATCCTGCCATTTTAAAGGTAAATTCTGTTCTAGTGGTTTTATAATTTTTATTAATTATAAATTGATAAATAGGATGAATTCATACTTACAAATTTTAGTTCATGTTTAAATAAAAATACTGCTATACACTGTTCTGAAAAGCAACTTGGAAATCATCAACAATCATGAAATCCCAATTTTTAGAAATAAGCTGTGCTAAATTTACCAGCACAAGATTATTCCGTCAGGATCTGCAAACTCCACCTCAGGCCAGGATTATTTTCATTTCAAATGTCATCCAAGTGAAATTGTAATAATTTTTTTCATGATGCATTACTTAGAATGGTCTAGCTTCCTTCTCTGAAGATAGGTAGCCAGCCAAAAATTTCATTCATTTTCATTTCATAAAATATAACTTGATTTCACTGAAGAGTGTTGAGATATGCCAGCTTTCTTCCCGTGGGCCATTACTAACATCTCACTTGTGAAATTGCGCAGAATATACAGCCATTCTCAACTTCATTTTCTGAGATTTTTGCCCTGCAGGCCAGCCCATTGTGGTTGTCTTTTGTACAAAACAAAAAAGGGAGAAAATATTTCCCTTCAACCACGTTGCTCTTCTTGGACAGCAAGTACCAGGCAGATTTTTTGTAACTTGTTGAGGAAAACCACTTCATTTCTGGCAAAACAAGCACGTGGCAGTACTTAAAAGGAACATTTTCACTATTTAGTGAATATAATCACTAGTTCAGAGCTCTTACCAGTGCTGGATCTCTTCTAACACAGCTCTTACCTTATTTTGTTTCTTCTGTTAATAATAAGAAAAAAAGTAATTTAAAAAAAAATCTCATATTGCATTTAATTTTTATTTTTTTTACTAGGCACTTTAGTTAATGCTTTCAGGATATTACTTTTACCCAGCTCCTTATAATATTCATTTATACTAATAAAGGAATTATTAATGATACAGAAAATAAAAAGTAACAATTTTGGATATGAATGCTACATAATGAAAAAAACCCCAGAGAAAGATATCTATTACTGAAATATTATAGGAAAAGCAATGAGAAAAATACAACTTTAAAATCTACTGTTGGCTGTAACTATACAAAATTATAACTGCTTAAAAAAGCAGATGACTTGCATCTTATTTTTAATTATCCTCATCAAAAAAGTGGTACCAAAAAGAAATTAAGAGATTTATGTGAATGTCTTTCTTGCATGCTTTTCATCATACTGTGTTCTGTGAAAAACATTAACAAAACTGACAAAGAAAAGAAAACTGGACTTTTTTTAGCCAAAAAGCTGTGCTTTGTTATCATCTAAAATCTGAGCCCTGTTATTGCTATGCACTATTACTGTAGAACTCAGTCATATTCAAGCCTATCTATACATAGCTTTTTTTATGCAGGTTGTTGAAAGCCAGACCGAGAACTTATCGAAATTCTGCTAATTATTTTTGGTCAGGTATTGTCCAAAGCACAATTATTTTGCATACTAAATTCTTGTTCTTTTAATCAACTGCTGCTGCAGAGCCATAGGTTTAAAAATACACAATACAATTACTTTCATACATAATGATGTAGCGAAGACTTTAATAGTTTGTGGTGTCTTTTCACATCTAAACAAGTAAATGGGTTTATGCAACAACTGTGTTGAATAAAGGTCACACACTAACAAATGGAATGGAACACATTAGAATAAGCAATTTATATAAGCTTAATTTTGTAAAGTTTACAAAGATTATTTTTAAACCATATGTAGGCTCAGAGTCAGCTATATTGTGCATCTGATGATATAGTCATCTCTTGGAATAGTTTATTTCACTATCCAATTAATTTCAGAATTATACTCTGTGGAATTGACGTGTTGGCTTTATGCATTCATAGCTGTTATCAAGAACTTTAATGGCTTACTAACCCCCACCTATGAATAAAGCTTTTTCCTTTGTAAATCTGGAAGGATGTGGTGGAATAGAAGCAAGAAGGGTTTTTACACCTCCTCTTGTCAGTCTGAATGATTCACTAGTCGTGGTAGGCTGTGTGCTCTATATCAATACAATTAAATAATCAGTACCTGTAAGTTAAATCACTTCTCACACCCACTAGTAAAAATATGACAATAAAGCTATTCCCATTATAGTTTTCTTTTTTCATTGAAAGTAATTACATATAGTTTAGAGACTACAGCTACAAGACATAAAAAGATACCTAAAACTTTTTATCTATAGATAACAAACTAAACAGAAGAAAAGATACATTTCTGTAGAAGTACAGTATGTAATTTTTACAGCGACAAGACACTGAAAGATGGTAAAGCATCTTTTGTTTATTTAATTGTAGGCCCTGTAAATGTCATTAAGAAACTAGACAAATAGTATTTTTGATTTGAGAATTAACTGCACAATGCAGTAGTTATAAAATGAACATACAAACATTTTTTTAAAAAGGTGAAGCATTGGTTTAACACTTAAACTCATTCAGTAGGAAGGTGCTTTCTCTTACTATGAGATGCATGGCTAGATCTCCTAATAACCCGCGTGGGGTCTTGACAGCTCACAAGCTCTGCTAATTCCATGTCAAACCTATGGTCCCTATATTAGATTTCCATTAGAAACACAAGTGGCAACAAAAGTTTTTTGCTACCTGTGCACAGGATTCTTTATCTAAAATAAAGTTGTTACCAATGTGGTAGCTATAGTGTAAAAAATAGCATTATGATTCATAAGAATCAGTATCTCTGAACTTGTGACTTTCTTAATCTACTCTGAACTATATCAGGCACCATGAAGAGTCCAACTCACTGCTTTTTAAATTTGTTTTCAAAAATGCCTTAAAGAAATAGTGAGAAGACAATAAGGTTAATCTTGACAGGTTTATGTCCTACAATGATTTGTGCTCTAGAGGTGGACAGGCCAACCAGAGGCTCTCTACACCTTAGAAATGCAGATAAAAGGCAACTCCTTTTGTTGTGTTTGAATAATGAGTACCTAAGAAACCTAGCTGAGCTCTTTTTGGCATCATCAGTACCAACTTACAAAACAAAGAGTTTCAGGGAAGCTCCAGGTGTGAAATGTAGATGTTCAGTATTAGTATTTTAAGGTTACATGTAGCATTCACCATGCATGAAAGGAAATTACATATATTATGCATTGTCTTTTTGGTAATTTAAGTTGTCATTTTAATGGAGGGAGGATAATGAAAACATCAACATGATACATCTGGCTATCAGTGAAGAAAGGCTAGAAGAGGCATTTCAAGGCATTTTTTTGCAGGAGGGTTTCATTTTACCTTGTAAACTCTTGTATATACCTCTGTCACCTTTCTATTATGAGGAAAGGTTTCAAGTCTTCTTTAAGGAAAGAATTCAATGTTGCCATTTTAGAGTTTCTGTCCTGTCAGATTTAGAAGGACCATAAATGTCTAATTAAAAGGCAGCTGAGTTTCTTTCTCAATAAGAATTCATATTGAAGTTTATCAAGCAGGGAAAGTGTATGAAGAAGTTACACGGCAGGACAAAAAACTTTGAGGAATACATCTTGAAAGACTCCTTTTGTTGGCTTGCAGTGAAATGGGCTGCAGACTTTACGTACTATTGCATCTATACTCAATGAATAAATATTGCATATATATTGTATATATGTTCAATGCCATTTTAGAATGCACAACATGTCTTCACTATTAATAGAGCCCCAGGGAGTAGGGTGGCCACACTGGAGGCTTTTGGGACAGTGTTATTAGTAATGACACATTATGGGAGATGGACTACAGGAAGTTCTTTTCTTTCTTTAAGTCTGGACATCTAAGGTAACGGCAAAAGTTAGTGCTGATTCTAATACTGGTGTTTTAATTACTGAGTTCACAGCTAATCTGAAACGAACAGGCAGAGTTAACATGTCTGATCGATTACCGCTGAGGATGCCTGCAGACTAGCCGCAGAGTGCAGCACTGGTTACTCCAAGACTGCAAAATGCCCTCCCTGCCCTGCCNGTTGGACTTGGTGATTTCGGAGGTCTCTTCCAACCATGAAGATTCTGTGATTCTGTGATTTTCTGAAATGCCATTCTGTTACCTGTCTCTTAGGCAAAGTATATAAGCTACGAGCCAGCACCCATAATGCCTTCTGAGACTCTAAGAGCCAAGCCATTCATACGCACGTGGAAGGCCTTTGACGTGCCCTTGAGCCCTTCCCTGGGCCCTGAAGGTCCAGTGACATACCATGCAAATACAGGTGTGCTGAAGTGGCCTTTGCTCCTCTCTAAATCCGTGCACAGTGTTGCTCGGTAGTAGAGGTCAGTGCAGGGATGTAAAAAGGAAGAGAAAAGAAGGAGGATGCTGAGAATTTCTCTTCATATCTACCACCAAAGATACCTGGTGGTATTTCAGAGTTCTCTCTGCTGAGTTTCTCACCTTTGGCAGTGAGATTCACAGGAGCTTTATGTCAGCTGCTGTGCACTGACCGTACTAATTGGGATAAAAGGTCTTGTGATGAGCAGACACAGGAGCAAGTGAGGGATGGCCTTGGATGCCACAGAGAAGGCTATTCCCACAGCTGAAAGCTGCTTTCACTTTTGCTTCTCGTTTTGTGTGTGTGTGGAGAAAAGTGCTTTTCCCAAAATTGATGCTGATGGCTGGGCTACCCTTTGACACGTCCTGAGAGAAGGCAGGAAAAAGGTGGGCTCGGTTCGTCAGCAGAGTAGCGTAACAGGTACAAATAGTACTCGAAACACGTACGATTAACCGTCACTGATGAAAGTCTATTGGGATTGAGTTGGGGTGTTGGATATGGGAGACTGTTAAAACAAGGTATTTAGAAAAGCTGGCAAGATTTGCTGGAGTGGAGGCTCCAGAGCACTGAAGCCACAGGCTGGAGGAGGATGTGAGCTGCAGCTACAGCAATCCATTCAGGTGTCCCATTTCCTGGAGTGGCTTAAACTGAACTTTGCTCTTTTGATAGATTTTTTAAACATTTGTCTTGATCTTTCCAGTATTAAGTGTGAGACACATTTACATCAGTGTGTGACTCATATCAATAATTAGATCCTTACTCACACAACTTCGTGAGTGCTCTGCTTATAATATTTAAGTCAACTATTTCATCTCTGAGACAGAAAAAGTACTGTGAATAATTCTGCTATGCAATTTGTGATTCTGTTGTGTAGGTCTTTGAAGTGATTTTTCAGATTTATTTATATATCAGGTATTTCTCTTGATGCTTGCCAAAATTCAAGGTATGTCCTTATATGTTTGAGCTATAATTTGTATGTATCTCTTTACCTTTTGTTTATTCAACAGCTAATATAAGCAGAAGGATACAAATTAAGTTTTTAGCTGGAGTGCTGGCTGATTAGTTTTCCAAGATAAAGACATCACTGCTATTATATATGGTTTTAAGATGCACAGCACTGGTGATATTTATGAACACATGGTAGGTGTGCATAAATGAATATATTTGTGTGCATGTAAAGTGGCATTTTATTGAAGAATCTGAGGCAGGTTGTCATGGAGATTAAAAACTTCGAAATGCTCTTCATTGGTGTTAGTTGGTTTTGCTGGGCATAAGAATATTGGTTCTGCTAATTTGGCACTTTCATTGTAAAAACACTTTTACCTGTTCTGCAAAGGCTGTTCTAGCAGGCTAAGTAAATAAAGACCTGAGGAGCACATTCAACTTAGGGAAAATAAACAGTGATCTATTTCTGAGCAACATTACAATTTTAGTTTCTAATCTGTTAAGATGCTTGTCTTTTAGTTGTGTAGTGTTTCAGGCTATTTATATGGTGGCAGAAAATTGCCAACTTCCCCCAAACCTTCCTACCCTCTACCAAGAAAAGAATAAAGTTCTTGTCACTGGTAAATGAAACTATTTTCTTTAGACGGAAATGATATAGAAATGAAAAGCGTTGCATATGTTTTGTTAGCGTTTGCTTTTACAGTATTATATATGTTTTTAGCTTTCTCTGAATGAAAAGCTAGGAATTTTCTGTGCTTCCTCCTTAAGTAATTAGAATAAAATCTTACAGACAAGTTTATCTTTGAAGAGTGTTGTTTTCTGCATGAGATCATTGATGTGTTGCAGTGAGTCTGGTTGTTTTTTAACCAATAAATCAATGAAAATGCTGCAACAAGCGCTGCATACGTACACAACATCACACACACTCTGAATGAGTAATACAGTTTTCATAACAGACTTGAAGTGATGACTATTAGCTAGAATTATATATATTTATATTTAAACTGACACTACAGAATTCTTTTGAGTCTTGACAGATATGTGGAATATTTAAATGGAGTAATTGTAGTTACCAGACCTCCTGGGATTAACCTGCTGGAAAGAAAGTGACATTTTGCAAAGAGAAAAATGAATTTATAATGTGGAAAAAAGCTAAAAATGGGGTTATGGTGTGCCTGTTTATAACCATTCAGGAGGAAAATATGTTTACATGAAGTCACTAATATGCTGTAGCGATATACTTCACTTACACTTAATTATAGAGGGGCTTTGAAAATAACTTTTTGGATTCTGTGTTTCCTGAAACAGAATAAGCCAGATTGAAAGGAAACTTATCAGTTATTTTACTTTTGGTGCATTCGTGCTTAGGATTTGATTCTGTGCTATTTGTATTTTCATCAGGAATAACTCTACTAAATTCAACATGCTCTATGCTAATACAAAAGAATTACATCCAAAAGAGAACCAACAAGTACAAGCTAAGGACAACCGACCTCTCCAAAATTACTTTTGGATAAATCACACTCTTTCACTTATAAGAGGGACCTATTCTCTCAGGCATACACAGATTTTCAATTAGAGTAGTTTCTTTAATGACACACACTGTCTGCTGAGCTCTCCTGATCTGGACTTGAATAGAATCACAGAATCCTCACATAATTCTAGTTGGAAAAGACCTTTTGAGGTCATCTGGTCCCACTCAAAGCAAGACCAACATAAACAGGTCACTCTGTACCTGATGGAGTTTTGAGCACTGGTGCTGCCACGGGTTCTCTGGGAAACCTTTTCCGCTGTTTGTCTACGGTGAAAATATTTTTCTTAACTAGTTGGAATTTCCTGTGTTGCAATTTGTATCCACCACCTCTCATCCTATGATTGTGCACCCTGGAAGGAGTTGGGCTCTGTTCTTCCACACCCTTCTAGTAGGTAGTTGAAGACAGCAATAAGATCAGTAAGGTCTCCCCTTTGCTTATTCTTCTGAGGACTGAACGAACTCACTTCTTTCAGCCCCTACTTGTACACCATGTGGCCTGGTGGCTGGCTGGTAGAGACAGCCAGTGACCATGGAGATTGTGATTGATTGATAAGAGCAGGATAAGAAAAATTCAGGATTAAGTGGAAAGAGGTTGTTACCGAAGGAAGTGACTAAGTAGGAGTCAGATCAGCCGTTTCTTTAGGGAATTGCAAGGGCCTTCATGTCAGGCCTATATCTAATGCAACAGATAACGCCACCCAGGATTTGGCAAGGAAAACTTAGCCGTAACAATCTATGAAATTACAACTTAAGAGAAATATTACACTCATGGTATTGAAGTGACCTTAACTCCTGATCTACTTATGTACTATGGTATTATCTACAGCATAAATAAGCAAGGCACAGCGTACGACGACTGTACCTTCGTACACTGTAGAATTTTCATTTCATCACAACTTTTACATTATATACAAGAAATAGAATGTATTTTTTATTAATTTAACATATTTATCAAATTTTCTCACCATCCTTCAATTAATCAGGACACTGTAATTAGTTTTCTTCTCCTCAATACTTCAGGCTAATCAATTGATAATGCATGACTCAGATGAGGTGAAACTCATACATGACTCTCTTCCTGTTACGTACCGTTTAGCAGCTAAAACTTCAAGCTGCTACCATTGCTCTTCCTGTAACTATGGTTATTAGTTAACTTCAGCTTCTATTACTAGGAAAATAATTGCTGTCACTAGCCTCTTTTACCAGCAAAATTTATCCTGTTTTTCCCACAACACAGTCTTTCAGCTCTTACTGAAAGCTACACTTGCCCAGAGACAGTACCTGTCACTATGCTCTTTGGTGTCTTTCTCTCCTTGCCCAGGAAACAAAATAGGATTTAAAGAAGTACATCTGCACTGCAAATCGCTACTGTGAGCCATGCAACTTCTGAATTAAATGCAAGCATTTACAAAATATTTGGCCAAGTATTTCTTGAAGGCAGTCACATACAATTCCAGTTAAAGTGCTTACCCCTTCCCTGAGAAGTAACCATGGTAAAAGAGTAAGGTAAAAAAGTAAGGGGAAAAAACCCCAAACATGCAAAGTCCCCTTTAAAATATTTTATTCTGTTCTCACACTGTCTTCTATCTTCATCAGGGTAGTGTCAGCACCTTGTAGCGGTGCATTAAGCTAAGTGTATAATGAGTGGTTCGTTCCCTTTCCTACCTTCTCCTCGGGGGGAGAATTAAATGTGCACTCATACATCCTGTTTAGGTGGAGTTATATTTTTTAATTTTTTAGAACATTTATGCAGAAGGTGCCTCAACTGCAGAAAGTTGTCAGAATGAAGGACTCCGGGGACAGAGAATTACAGAGCAGAACATTATTACGTATCCTAGTAACTATTCGTTTAACCCTGTCTCAGCCTATGCAACCACAAAGGGGCAGAAGGAGGAATAAAGGCCTATTGCCCTTATTTTCTGAACCTGGATGTGATTCTACAAGGCAAACATTGAAATGCTTAACTGTTGGGAGCTCAGCTGGACAGTGGGATCTTCTCAGGTGTGTGGAGGAAGGCAGGTTACATCACCTCACTCGCAAGCTATCCTAGGAGATATCTTCTCAGGAGCTACACTCAGTGGAGCCAAGCCATTTTGGAAGAGGGTCTGCAACACAGGTCTTCACTATTCAAGGAGAAGGTCCTACCTGCAAGCCAGATGCGACAGGTGTTTTTCTGAGTTCCTCTTGTTTGAGACTGCTTTGCACAGATATTAAATCTTCATTGGAGATGAGAAGCTGGGCAAGGAGCTGAAGGCTGCATAGAGTTCTGCAAAATGTCTGTCTGCCAAGCACCTGTATATTAATGAAGTTATAATAAGACTTCTGTCTTTTTCTGTATTCTGTCTTTTTCTGTATTTTTGTCTTTTTTATTGTCACTGTGAAGGAAAGGTAACATTGTAGCAAAACTAAAATCTTTAGATAAAACTTAATAGATGTCTCCTTTTCCCCATTTTATTTCTTTCATGTTTTGCTGAATATTAGGAGAATAAAAGACAAGGAAAAGCGGGAATTGTTTGCCTAATATGAGGAAGAGAGTTACAAAATGAGCATTCAACTTGAAGAGAATGTCAGGGAACAACAGTACCTTCTACTGCACTCTGAAAAATTGTAAAAAGTACAAAGGTTCGTAACATATTGTAAAGAAAATTCTTTAGAAATTGCTCTGTTATCTTGGAGGTAACAGACACACCATATGCTGTGTCTGGCAGTTGCTATGGCAACTACTTTTAAAATTTAAGCATGGGGAAACTGTTGCCTAAAATCTCCATGACTTGGGGCCAAATCTTGCGTGATGCTGAGCACCAAGGGAAAATAAAAAAAGACATAAAGGAAATCTGAAAATATCTTTCTTGTTAGCTTTTGAATTTTTTTCTCTTGAAATACTTCTTACTTGTTTTGGGAGATTGCAAGCCCTGGACTCCTGATTGCAATATCTTAAATTTAATGCCGTGCAAACTATTTGCAATGAAAAATAGGAAAAAACTATTTATTCATAGGGGCGTTTTGCATAAAAATTGAGATATTTATCTGAATGTCATCTTTTTGGCACTGTTTTCTGTTGCTTGGGAGTTCTTGTGTAGAAGTCAAATAGTGAAATTCTTGAAGGAAATAGATGGGAAGGTAATAAATCTAAATAATCTGCCAGTCCTTACTGAGAGCTTATTCACACTTGTTTCTGCGGAAAAGTAGTTTCAAGCTTTGAATAATTTTTTCACTATACCACCAGCAGCCTCCATAACGTACTTCTGAGGCAAAAGAGGCATAGATTATGAAAAAAGGATGCTTCTAGGGAAAAATCAGTGCAAATAAAATTAAGAAGATATCGTTTATCTTTGCCTAAAAAGGTCTACTAGGCCATGTTACAATGAATGCTGTTATTAACAAGTTCAGCACCTCAGTAACTGGGTTTCTGTGATTAAGCTGCATCATATATTCTGGCTTGCCGATGTGCCTTCTACACGGCATCCTAGAGGAGTCTGCAAAGGAGACACACAATTTAACCAAAGCAGAGTTCTGTACTGGAGCTGTTAACAGAAACACCCATACAGATTGCACAAGGTGGCCTGGAGTCATTTAGCAATGGTCACAGAATCACAGAATGGTCAGAGTTGGAAGGGACCTTAAAGATCACTGAGCTCCAACCCCGCTGCCATGGGCAGGGACACCTCTCCCTAGAGCAGGTTGCTCCAAGCCCCATCCAGCCTGGCCTTGAACACTCCCAGGGATGGGGCAGCCACAGCTTCTCTGGGCAACCTCTTCCCAGAATTTCTTTCCGACATCTGATCTGAATCTCCTCTCTTCCAATTTAAGACCACTATGCCTTGTCTTATCACTACACTTCCTGACTTTGGTCTGATCCCAAAATCACTGAGATCAGTGGGATTCTGTTGATGTGTAATTATTTACAGTGTAAAAAAACTTAAATCTTTTAAATGCACTCTGTTCAACTGCATGGATCATTATTCAGTCTTCCTCAGTTTTTCTGCTACTCATTAATGAAGGCAACTTAATTTAACTTCTTGAAAAAGTTCTTTGATGGACAGCAGCAATAGCAAAGGTTAAGCTGTCTTCCAAGTAATGTGACATTGACTAGATTATGAGAACTGCAAATACATTCCTTTTCTGAGAAACTATTACTATGTAGTGATCTGAAATGAGTAGCAGAGGTTGGAAAGAAGTTAGGAAAAGGCTTTCTTTTTCAGCTACCAAGCCTGTTAGAGTTTTGGGCAGGGAGATGTAAAAGGATCAGGGCTGTACTGAAGGAGATTGGATTTAGTCTGACAGAACCAGCTGTTAAAATCACAGCTGGTTTCTGGACCTACTATTAAAAAGAGTTGTCATACATTTTGTTCTCTGCTGCTGTTTGCTCTCTGGGGAAATGGTGACCAGCTCCTTCTCTTCTCATCCAGGTTTGGATGTGAAAGTCACTGCCATGTCTGTGAGAAAAACAGTCCTTGCTGACTTCTTGTTCCTGTCCCTGTCCTCCGGTTCTCTCCCTGAACTGTCTGGCCTCCTGGAAATGTCTAATATTTGCTTGCCAGCACATTTCTGAAGGGGATATACAAGATTTTGCCACAAATCTGAGAATTCTAGATGCCACGGTAAGGTATTTGCTCACAAAAGCCAACCTGCTGCTGAATATACATTAAGGCACTGGTGTTCACAGTATAGCTGATAGCTGGTGGAAATGAAATAATCTGTATTGACACATTTGGAAGTTTCACATCTTTTTCCACTTAACATGCTAACGTGATAATTGCTAGACTGATGATTTTTCCAGTGACATGTCTCCTTTTGTCAATATTTAGACCTGTGTATAAAAGCTTATCTATCACACCTGGTTAATTTTCACTTAATTTAAAAATAAATGGAACATGTTTAGTTTGCAGGGTTAGCAGAACAAAAAGAGGTTTTTATAAACATTTTTCTTGAAACATTCTTTGAAGGATAGGAAAAGATAATAACAAAAAGGTACAAAATCTGGCTCAAATGAAGCTAGATTCCATGAAACAATCAATTATTTTAATGCTTAAATGAAACTAATGGAACATTGAAGTTGAGATTTCATTTCACTTACCATTTAATGCAACTGAAAACAAAACATTAAGCCAAGTAAAAATAGGAATATATACCCAATAAAATCATTTTGTACCAGACTTTCTTAGGCAGAAACATTTTTAGCTGAAGTGATTCTGTGTCTCACTGAACACCTGAATCCCCAGGCTTGATTATCCAAACAATGAATTCAGCTAGGCTTCTCTCATAGCGTTTGTTTGCTGTGCATGTGATGACTTCCACTATTAGTGATTAGGTAAGAATTCATTCGTCAGGGAAGGAACATAGGCGGTACTATTCTGAGTATCCTGAAGGAATGAGAAAACTGTGTTAGACTTAGTTCTCTTTAGCTTCAGTGTTTTTTGCAAGATGGAGCCTCAGGAATGAGTGTGATGAGACTGATCTGCAAGAACAGCTATCATGACCATGGGGTGAATCACTGGACTGTTGCTTTGAAAGGCTGAAGTAATTTTTTTTGCATTAAAGAAAGCATTTCTTCTACACGCAATTGTTGTTCCTGCTGTTGTTCTGTTTTTATAGCAGTGTCTTGCAACCATGTTCTACCTACTGGGGCAGACAGTTTATTCTCTTATCTTTAATAGCAGCACTTCTGTCAAGAGGAAATGTTTCCACCTACTTAAAGCTCTTATTCTTTAACAGTTCATAGTTTTGCTTTATTGGGGTAAACACTGATATTCCAGCCACATGACGGAAAATTCAGTCACGGTCAGCTTTTACTTGGTCTCAATTGGTATCAGATCTTACATGTAATACAAGTGTTTCACAGGGTTTTTGGTATTATACTCATGATATTGCTTTCAAATATCTTTATTTATTTAATATTTTTTACCTTTTTCTTCAGATAGCGAGAGCCCACTTTTAGTTTTGAAAGTGTTTGTCTCACAATCTGAAGAATGGGTAGTATTCTAGAAATGCGCCACTGGGCATTTGCAACATGCACCTACATATGAGAGGCAGAATTCATACTTTTTTCCACCAGGTCACCATCATTCCTAATCCTTCTGTAATCCTTCAGTTTGTTTTTTCCAATATCAGAAATATGTCATCTGCAAAAAATTTTTGCGTTGTGCATTTTCATGAGATCTAAGAATTTTTTTTCGGCGTGACCATGGTCATCACGACAGCTTTGTCTTCTTGTGCCATGCTTACTAACACACCTCTGCTTTCCTTTGCACTGCGCGGTGCAACTTGCGTGCTGAAAGTTGCTTTCACTGCGTCTGACACAGTGCTGCTCTGCTGAAAAATTTCTGCAATTGTTTCCATGCNATTCTATGATTCTATGAAATCTGGTCTTTGCCATTTGACTATATTCATGTTCTGGTTTAATGCCCATTTATTAAGTTTGATTTAACAGACACTATTTCACATATTATCTCTCAGTAGGTGGTTTTAATTTATCCTTCAAATAGTTACAATTGCTTATGAAATTTCTTAAATAGCTTGTCTTTGATCAGATATCAGGGATTCTGTATACAGCTTTTACTATTTTTTCAGCTCCATATGCTTCCTGATTATTATGCAGGCCTTTAAAATCAGAAATGTGGGTAAGTGGAAAGAAAATGTGCTTTTGCAACCTATGGTCTTGTTAGAAATATTCTGAATTATTCTGTCCTGCAAGCCTTGCAAAGGGCTTTGCAACCCTCTCTCATTCTGCTGAAAGATTATGTCGTAGCTTTCTGTAACCTGCAGCCACAGCTGAATATCTGATTCCCTGAGTGGCACTGCTTTTTTTTTTTTCCCCACAAAAATCTGGAAATATTGCCTTCATTTCTTTCATTTCTCAGGCTCCTGTGTGAACTATGAGATGCAGACGGTTTATTTTTTCCAGGAAAAAAAAAAAAAAAAAAAAAATTCACCCAACCCCTTAAATTAGAAATGTTGGAACATTTGCAGAATGCCGGTTACTTGAAAAGGTCAGGATTACAACAGGTTTCTGCCCTTTCATGTGACACTACCCGTAAACTTCTGGAGCAATAAAACTAACCTGCAGCCCATGGATCCAGCATTGTCATCTTTCAGATTTTGTCAGAGTCTTGTGATATGTGGTGCATTTCTGCATGTTTCAGCTGCTAAAAATATTGGGATAGAGGAGACTCTGTGGATTTCATAAAAATAAAAATTCCTAGACTTCCCATTTCTCAAATAAAATTAAACATATGATACAGATTTTCACAAGGGTTTTAAAAATGAAAAGTATTAAAATTTTAAAATGTGTTATTAAATGCATGTTTTAAAATTGTTATAACTTTGGTCCCAAGGCAAAGGGCAGGGAGTGGTTTGTGATGCCTGAATGCCTGTGGTTGATAATGTTGTGAAGTAGGGCACAGTTTTGCCAAGTCCATCCCATTTTTGGAACAACTCAATTTTTGTATAGGCTTGTTCTTCTGTCGGTATATTTGCACAGAAGGGGAACACTAGGACTCTGGTAGGGAAATACATAAAACCAGCAGCAGAGACTAGCGTTGCCTTAGGACTAGACAGTGTTTTAATTACCCTCCACAGCTTTGGGAAACAAGAATCTTGGTTTTGCATTTAAATCTGTTTGGCAATATGCACTATGTCTCTCAGCCACTTGGCTATTTGTAGAATTCGCTATATTCAGGGAGTTTGAACTACTTTAAAACAAACTGAGCTGAATGGGGATCTTCAACCATTTCCTGATTGGTGTGTCTTCTAGCCCCTAATGTGTCTTTCTAGGTCTTAGTTATTTCCTTTTCATAAAAAAATAATTGCTCTTAAAATTGTCTGGTTGGATTTCTTTTGTAAAGGGAGCCGAACTGAGGAGCTCCAGGCAGATTAACTGGACCGCTTCGTTTAGTAGGCTCTCTGAGCTTTGAAGAATGCTTCAAAAAGTATGGAATAAAGCTCTTTTTCTTCCTATTTTTACAGGGGCTAACAACTTCCCAGTCTTTTAATTTGCCGTCCTGTTGCATTAGAGGTCATTATCTTTGTGTTACAGTTTAGTGATTCTGTCTGAGTTTCTATCCTTTCTCTCTTTTGAGTCCCTGCTGCAAATGGCAATACAAGTAACACAGCAGAAGCTTGTATACAGACAGAAGATATAATGAGAATAGCACTTCTCGTGGGAATTAAATGCTGTGTCACAGGGTTTCATTTGCAAATATCTGCAGTGGAAAAGCATGGTTAAAAGTGCAGTCAGATTCACTGTTTGGAGTCTCTTCTCTTCTGTACTGTGCCTGCACTGTTCACGTTATAAAGCAAGAGATGCAGTCTGAGGTTGGTTGAGGGTTAGATATGTAAATTTGGAGGAAACAAGTCAGAACATAGTTTTGCAGTGAAGACAAGAATGACTTTAACCTACAACAGAATTCACAAAGCAATTTGCAAATATTGGTTGATAATATCTTTACATTACAAATGAGAAATTCAAAGAACTAAGACTTCAAGTGACTTATCCAATGCTGTTTGGCCAGATGGTGGCAAAATGCAGGTCATCACGTGGCAGTTCCCATGTGCTGTCTTCTCGCGTTGGTTTTGAACACACAGATTGTTCTCTGAGTGGAAAACCAGTCTTGCACCAGTCCAGAAGAAGCCTTTTACAACATAGTAAAAGGTGGGGAGAATGGATAGGGATAGTTCACAGGTAGAACTGCTAGTTCAGCGAAACAAGTAGCTATCGTCATAACTATAGAGAGAGTTACTAACTGGGGAAAGGAAAAAAAGAAAAGGGGATATACTGTGTGGAAAAAGTTATAGTGGCTTTTGTATGGAATTTATTCCCTTTGGCCTTCAAAGGATCTTTCATCAAATCTTCTGCTTTTTTTTTTTTTTTTAAATGAAACTTGGGAAAAGCTTAAAATGTCAATGCAGATATTTTTTCTTTTAATGACAAAGAATGCAAAAATTCCAGAAAGGTAATCTTGACTTTCAAAGAGATCCTGTCAGTTCTGTTGATGTCAGTATCAAAAGAAGTTAATAATTATCTGAAGAAAACACATTTCTCTTAGTTACTTTCTTTCTTATACAAAATTTCTCAGGTTAATCACAGCAGCAGATCTGCAGAGGTACATACCGTGCACCTTCACTTTTGCAGCACATTGTCTAACTGCTACCAAGATTCATACAGGCAATTATAGCATTATACCTTCTCTGGCACGACTAAACTTATGTTTGATAGGCTGCAAAGGGTAAAACCTAGTCGTTATCTTAAACGTATATTTCTTGTACAGTATAATTATACCAAAGGAGTGGGTTGCTTTTTTGCTATCTATAGGTCACATGTTTGGCCATGTTGTATATCATTTGAAGGGGACTATCGCAGATGTTGAAGGTGAACGAGTAACTTATGGAAAATTGTGAGTGAATTTCACTTCTGTATAAACCTCAGCATTATTACTAGATGTCTTGCGTTCCTCATGTGTTTGTTGGTGCTGATTTTGATCCGTGCACCACTTCTAAGAGAACGGTAACTCATGAAGCCACTGAAGGACTTCCCAATGGGAGTTTAATTTCTAACTGAATTGACAACAGGGTCAGTTCTGAAAATCACCTAGATGATGAAAGAAATAAAAATACCTTACCACAAACGAAGCAGTGATCATCCTTCCTTTTCTATAAGGAAGAAAAGAAATTCTAATACTGTAGTGCTCTTCGGATGCCCTTTAAAATTTCCTTCAGAATGCAAAGGGATAATCCTGTCCACAACTTCCTTCAGTCGGGATTGTGCAGGATGATTCAGACAATGACATCTTCAATTCCGCTCAACAGGAATTATCAGCGGAGTAGTGCACAGCAACATTTATTCATTTATTTATTATGTTCCATTTTACAGAAAATTTAAAGGTCTTACAGCTTAAAAAGGCATGTCTTTTGTCCATTATGTTCCTTTCAAAGCTGCATCCATGAAAAGTAAAATGAGCTTGGAAATGCTAGAAATTCAAAATTTTTCACATACTAATTTGCTTTCCTTTGGATTTTTCATAAAGACAAATCAGGCAGCACATTTCTGTGCCTTAGTTTCCTCAGCTGGAAAAGGAGGGGAACAAAAAGAAGCTGTGCTAACTCCCACATACATTGGGAGGATAAATGCATTTGCTAGGCTTGAATGGAAAGCTTTACATGAGGATATTTACAATAACCAGTGCTTTTTTTTTTTTGTCTGGCCTCTCATCAAAAGAAACACAGGGTTAATTCTAGAAGCTAATTCTTGGAGCTATGCTGTTGTATAAATCTAACCTTGGTATTATTCAGTGCTATGTTCTAAAAAACACTATACTTTTTTTTTTCTCTCTCTTTTTTTTTTTTTTCCCCCCAAATAGTACTGCACCATAATTACAATTGCTGTAGAGGCAGGAGCTAAGCAATTAAATTCCCCATAGGTGTCGCATGTAATTGTTCCTAGCGAATCAGAAGATTAAACATGGCAACAATGCACAGCACAAGATAGCCTAAACTCAGTTTTTCCTGCAGAACTGCAAATAGTAGCAAATCAAAAGACTGTTCTCCTTAATTACCACTGTATGAGGCATCAAGCTAAAAGCAGGCTCACTCCGTAATGTTTTCTATACAACTACAGTATGTACATACAATGCAAGCCTTTATGCATCACCTAATAGACAATATTATACACACAATTATTGCTAACTTTCATTTTACAGGGGGAAATCACTGGTGAGCCTGGGACATTGGCCTCTCAGCTTCCCCAGCAAGCAATGTGTTGACTAAACTAAGGGAACAGTTTTACTTCCTGAAGGCAGTAGAGACTATTTATACTTAAACACATTTCTTCACAACTTACAGCATGTTGTATTAGGTGAGAGTCTGCGAGCTGGATGGGCTGCAGCCTCCGTGAGGTTTGCAAGCTGGAGCCTGTGGAGCACTTCACCAAGTTTACACATTTTCTCTCACTCTTTATTCTGAAATCAGCCACCCTGCTGATCAGAAGTCCGTTTGGGACTTGAACTCAAGTCATCAAGAGTCAAAGAGCTGAAACAATAAAAACAATGTGGGATTCTGGGGAAGAAACTGTAATTCTTGTACATTAATGTAACATGTAGCAGCCCGATCAATATTTTTTTTGTTGTTCTGAGCCAAAATAGGTATCGGTGCAAGCTGAAATATATGTCATTATCCTCCCTACTGCTTTTGCCAGGATTTCATATAGTTTTGCGTCATTATTTCTTTAATCAGCTTCTCAAGTGCTGTAAGGCAGCAGGCTATCCCAGTAACGAATTTCTTCCTATTGTAGGTTAACTGCTTGTTGAGATTTCCATTCAGTTGGAGAAACCATCTTGCTCTCTGACATGTTTTTGCTGATTATCAGGGTTACTGGATACACTGTGCACTGAATTTTAATTGGCATCAAGCTATATAGTTTTAGTGAGAAAAATGGGAAGTGCTTTTCATGAAATCCTTGGGAATTCAAGTGCTGTCTTTGAGGAGAAACTGATTCATAAGATTTACTGATTCAAACATCAGAAGCAGATTATAAAGCAACCTTTCCATTTATGAAATGTTCACCTGAGGCATAAACAAAGGAAAGGAAATTGTGAAAATCCTTATTTAAACATACAATTATTCATGTTGTTATAGCAAGTATTATTTTAATTACTGTATAAGGTCACCAGCTGGCAAGTGGATTTTAACTTCCAGCATATTAACTTGTTTTTATCTGTGAATTGAAATGAATCAATTGCACTAAAAAATAACTCCAAACAGTTATATTTTATAAGGGTTTATTTTAGCAATATTAGTACACCAAATAACAGTTATCTTCTTTTTTTTATTTTTTATTTTTTTTACATTAATAAAATGCAATGTTGGGGAAACAAAAGTGGGAAAAATTAATTTATCAGTAAATTGTCTGGAGGATGGAAAGTTAAATAAGCCTAAGGAAGCAGATTTACACTATTTTTCATGCCAGTAACCAGAGATGCACAGTTTTAAATTTTATAAGTGTCAGAAAGAAATACACTTAAGTTGGAGTGCATCAAACATTTGTTAATTATGGCACAATAGACAATCTCATCCACCTAGGAAGCCTAGGTGCTATCTCTCCAGCCTGTAGGTATGAAATCCATTACTTCATCTCCTCAAAAAGACAGAAATTATTGTGTATCCCCTCAAATCATCACAGTCCAGCCAGCTGGGGGGACAAAATGAACTCTCTAAAGCAGCTTGTGATTCCACATATTTGCCACCAGTTAATTAAAAGGTAATGTCTGTAATCCATATTTTCATTAGTAAAAGGTGGGTAAAAGGATAAAGAGAATCATTAAGGAAAAGAGAATCATTAAGAAATACTGTAGCCAAGGTAACACCATGTTTTTGTGGAAATAAGATACACACTTTTTGAGACCATTTTATTAGTGGTGACTGCGCTACAGGAAACAGAAATTTTCATTAGATGTATTAGCAAGAAGTTGCACCTGTGCTGATTCCTTTAGAAATTTTTTAGACACTACAGAACCAGCCTAGAGATGAAACACAATGTAGATTTTTTTTCTGATTTGCATGAGGTGGTAGACCACTGTTAGGCTCCAAATAATGGAAAGAGAGGAAACGAAAAATATACTAATGAACGTGTTTCAATGAAACTCTCTCAACGCCTGAGTCTATTTTCCTTCAAACATGGCCTGATTTGTAGTTGTTTGCACAGTTATTAATAGTTTAATTTTATTAGTTCACTGCAGAAAAACCTGATTTCCACCTTGTGCAATTAAGTGATGAGTCAGACTCAATCACATACTAATCTCGATTACTCGAATGCAACGTTGAAGGTGACCTCAATATGTTTGTGACATTGAACTTATAAAAACCATTCTGAAAAATACAATTTTATATTGTGTCTTGAGAGAAGCAGACTCGAAAAGACAGAACTTCTCTGCCTCTTTCAAAATCGACGGGGTGACTACATTCAGATTCCAGTAATGCCATAATTAATGAATTTCTGGTTTTGCACGATTGTAAATTTTAGAAGTGTAGCCTGTAGCCATCTGGTGAAAAAGGTAATCTTGCAAATACAGAAAGAGTATTTTAGGATGGGAAATAGTCTAACTTGTGTGCTGAATAGCTATGTGGGAATTTGCTGCAGTAATTACCCTCCTATCATTAGTGACAAGTAATTGCTATAGCAACCCCACTGCCACCTGTCTCACACACACTCTTTCTCTCTTTCAAACACACACACACAGACACACACACACACTCTCTCTCACTACATATTCATAGTATTGAAACAAAAGCAGAAAAGACAGTAGCCTAATGTCATTTATTGAATCACTGTTTTTTCTAATCAACAAAATATAACCTCTTCCTCCCCTGCCAACTCCTCATAAATATTTATTAAAAATAAAATGTTTGTGTTGTAGAAAATAGTGCTGTTCAACCAAAGTATCTCTATTCAACACTAATTCTCTGAGGGAGAGAAGAGAGAATTGTCACAGCTTGATTTCTTTTTTTACTTCATTGCGTACACTGGGCCTGAGACTGATTTTGCAGATACGGATGTGAATTCTAACAAAGGCAACCATCGAGCATATGTAAAACTGCTTTGATATTCACAACCAGGGCAGCTGAGATTTGTTCTCTTTCATTTAGAGACATTTAAACCCACCATGTTTTCGGCGGCTTTCTGTCAGCACCAACTATTGCTTTATTGCATCAAAGCACTTATAATTCATACACATTATTTTTATCTTGTTGGCAGTGGGTGGAGACTGAAGGCCAGGCTGGCTGTCAAGGTTTCACTGTGGCATCGTCTAACCCTGGTCCTAGCCTTCTATTCTCCTGCCGCTCCTGGCAATATGAGTGGAACCTGACCTCGAAATCTTAAAAAAATCTATGAGATTCTACAAAAAAAAATCTACAGTTTCATTGTATTTGCAAGTACCAGAAGTTCACTGTTCCCTATGTTTAGGCAGTGAAAGAAGAGAACTGTTGTTGAACCTTTTCGCCTGCAGCTTACAAAACGCCAGCCTTGCACCCACAGTTACAGGCATTCTTCATGATGTGATGATCCTGCTACATCAGCGTGAAGGACATAAAATTGGCAAACAGCTTCCTAACCACTAGATGTCATCAGAATACCAATAAACAGGGCTTGGACCTGCAAATTTAAATACACGAGCTGTCTCTAACCCTGTCACTCAGCATGTTCTAACGTGAAGATGAAATAAAACAACAACTAAAATATGAAAGAACAGTTAGAAAAGGCAGGAATAGCACGCCTTGACATGAGCTATTTGTGTCCCACATGCCTATTCCACTTCTTTGATCAAAAGACACCATTCATATTTAGTTCTTGATATACGTATATTTTCCCTAAATAAGACACAGATTTTCTCATTTGGCTCACTCCATCTAAAAATAACTCTGTCCTACAGTTCTTCATGCTGCTGAGGAAGAGAAGGGAGATGTCTAGTGAGGTATAATGGTATTTAGGTTTTTTTAGATAAACAAATCACAAAATACTATTCCAGATAAAAGGTTGGATGCAAAAAGTAAATCTATATAATATTTAAATGAATTTTTTTTTGTTGGTTTTGCTTTTATTTTTTTGTTGAATAAAAAAATTATTGAAAAATTCAGATCAAGTGAACAGTAGTCTGAATCTTAAGATGACCCCACAGACTTTTAATAAAGGCACTAAAAGCTGTGTGCCTCCTTAAATCCACAGAACAAGTCATTGCATCTGCTGGCAATCAGAATGTTTTCTCTGTTTGGTTTAGAAACTCACAGGGAAAAACCTGCTTCAGATCAACTCACCATTTAGTGTAGAATGGTTGGCTGGTCATGTGAAGCATGGGTAGACTTCAGCTTTCAAGAAGGAAATCCATGTACTGTCCCTTATACTATTTGTCTCATCTATTTCTGATTAAATTATTCATTCTTTTTCTGATGTTCTATCTCAAGACAATATGGCCTGTCAAAATACAGGGTTTGCAAGCAGAAAGTAGTACTCATTTCTCAGACATGTGGAGTCCTTCTGTGCTAAATCTTTAAGCAGTATCCATTAATCTGCGGGATTTGTTGGTAAATAATGTCCTATATTTTGTCACCCATATATCTTAAATTGTTCCACACATTTGAGGATTAAAGGGAGACATTAGGTTGACAGTGGTAAATTTCTGCCTGTTAACAGCTGGGAATATTTAAAAACAAATTAACAACAACAAAAAGAAAACTCTGTGAACATGTAAAAGATGAAACGCTGTCTCAAAACTGTATAGGAAGAGCTATCTAATAGCTCATGACGAAGAGGAGACAAACAGGGTTTTTTAATGTCCATCTGAAATAATAATGTGCTACGAACGAGTTGCAGGAGAGAGAGAGCAGCACCACCAGTGCTCCCATTACCAGTGCCAGGGCTGCATCCTGCCAGTGCCCAGTACCGTGACATCCTAAGGTCTTCTGCTCTACTGTACCTTGAGACTGTTTAGCATTTTACAGAAAATACCTGTCTTCTTATGCATTCAGGTTCCTATTTTGAATCCTTCAAGAAAAGAATTCCAGAGATTTCCCTGAAGCTTACTCCTAGAAATGAACAATTCACTCCATTATTTCTGCTCTCGGTTCAGGCAATCAAATACATTTGTTTTCAGCAATGAAGAGGCATTTGCACAATTTACCTCCTGAACATCATAGTGCAACTAAAGACTCCGCTGTGATGGCGAGTATTAAAATCCAGCAGCTGCTGAAGACTCTAGTGTTTATGAGCACATGAACTTCTTATTTCTGCCCTTTAAAATTAAGAGCCTGATGTCTTCCTGATCCTACCCATGTAACAGCTCCTCCCAGAGGAGGAGGCAGAGCTTCCTGGGGGCTCTTCTAGGAGATTGTGCTCTCATGGCTTGTTTGATGCTTGCAAAAAAACCCTCAATGATGCCTTCATATTTGCTGATGGAAATAGTATGCACAGCTCTTAAGTCCATGGGCAGCAAGGCTGGTTATTTCTCTAATGAAATGGAAATAGCAGAAAAAAATATCCAGTTCACACCTGACTGTGAGTTCTGCAGACCCAGGGATCATTCTATTAAAGTCAAAGCCCATTAGCAGTGTGTAAACATCTTAGACACTGACTGTTCATGTTGAATATATTTTTATATGTTTTCAGTTCTCATTCAAGGCAGAAATGTCAACACTTTTGCCAGACAGTAAAGGGCAGACATTAAAGGGTGCTACAATCTTGAGGCTGCCATCTGGTATCCTTGAGTGCCAGTCCTGATGGAAAGGAGAGGTGATACTTAAGAAGGATGACAACAGAGAGGCAGTGGGAGGGATTGAAGGGGGGAGGCTTTGTCAGGAATTTCTGTTGCTCTTTCACATTGACTTTTCACTAAAATCTTGCACATAAATGATTTATTTTTTTTTATCTTTTTTGTTCTGAAGATGAAAACTGCTGACCTCTCAAAATCTGCTCGGTATCTTATGAAATCTCAGTGCCTTATACATGTGATTCAAATACAAATAAAGGATTGATGGCATTTATAACGTCTTCTACAGAAGGCATATTGATGGGGATTCATGAGTCACAAACAAATTGCACATGTGAAAGCAAACTGTATTGGAACACATTGCACTTCCATCCAGAGGCTGTTTTAGGAAGCTAAATACTACAGCTTACTCATTATGGGGGAAAACTGCATTTTAAATGCTGGTGGAATGTATTCTCTGACACAAATGAATAAGGAAAGTTCTTTTCCTTTTCCCCTGTTGCCAAAAAGAGGGAGAAGCACCATCATCCCAGTAGGATAGCAAATGTTTGAGAATCCAATAGAATGCAGATTGTGTTGATTCCTCCCCATTGGACTTACATTGAAAGGGAATTCTCAAGTCATTCCTAGCTAAGTAGGGATGAGGAAGTCAGAGTGCAGAGTCCTACACCTGGGACGTGGCAATCCCAGGCACAAATACAGGTTGGGCAGAGAATGGCTGGAGAGCAGCCCTGAGGAGAAGGACTTGGGAGTGCTCATGGATGAGAAGCTCCCCATGAGCCGGCAGTGCGCGCTGGCAGCCCAGAAACCAACCCCAGCCTGGGCTGCAGCAAAAGCAGCGTGAGCAGCAGGGCCAGGGAGGGGATTCTCCCCCTCTGCTCTGTGCTCCTGAGACCCCACCTGGAGTCCTGTGTCCAGTTCTGGAGTCCTCAACATAGAAAGGACATTGAACTGTTGGAANATTCTATGATCTCTTCTGACAAAGTTCAATGGTTTTATTTCCCCTTCTGACCAATCTGCTCTACCCTTAAAATATCCAATCTACATTTCCATCCAGAGACTTCTGCTGACATTCTAGATTTCTAGCTGTGATGACAGGTATCTGCAATCACTTTGCCTGAAAATCAGTAATTATTTGTCAGATAGATACACTAAATATTCATTCAGCTAATGAAGGTGGATGGTTACCAAAAGACTAATCACATTCTAGAACGCCGGTGTGTGTTTTGAACTTCTATTGTCCCTCATGATACGGTAGATCAAAATTCAGAATAAATTGTCCTTTATAGACTGAGACACTAAAGTGAGTCCTAGTATATTTACACTGGTGTAGCTGAAAGCAAAGATAGCAAATCTGGAAAGCATTGGACCAAGACGTTACTCAGATCAAAATTATGAGACTGGCTGGTGCTGCAAAATCAACCATTAAAGGTCGAGGTTTCCATTCGGAAGCATCACTCAAAATGTGAGTTAAAATGCCTGGCAAGATAGGTCATGTGGAAAATGAAGCCAAAACAACTGGCAAGGCAGTAGCAATCTGCAGATTCTTTCTATCTCCCCGCAGACTGATCATATTTTTAAAGTGAAAAACTGGGGTGTTGTGTTCAGGGGTTCTCAGGCAAACATTCTGGCACAGGGAAAGGGAAGCTGGCCATGAATTCAGAAAAAGAAAGAAAAAAAAAAAAAGAAAAAAAGAAAAAGGGGGCACTCCGTCTCACTTTCAGTGCTAAAATAGAAAACTGGGACACTTTGTAGTAGGGACAGGTTGGGATAAATTTTTATCACTATGTCACATCTTCCTTGTCTCTTCTCTGAATTTCATTCATTCAAATCTAGCTCAAGTCTTGCCCTCTTATGTCAACACGCTTATCACCAATTCCATACAGGATTTATTTTACTTTTTCTGTAGCCAGTTTCAACAACGCAATTCAGCCATTCTGAACTCAGAATCTCCCATAATTCTGCAGTCATTAACTTCAGATATCTAAGAAAACTTAAGCTCTCTCTTCAAAAATACTCCCCTATTTCAAGTTACGAATTTCTCTTCCTCCTGTTTGATCATTTTGCACTCAGGACCAGCACTTCAGCACTGAAACTTCCATCACCTGACACTTTGAGGCTGAGGGTACTGCTCTTCTCTCTTTCCTTTCCTACGTTCCCTTCCAAGATCAAAGCTTTTCCTTTGATTGAAAACTCACATTCCTTTACTACAAAGTCCACACCTCACCATATCCCTACACGTCACACATGTGTACCCCCTGTCCTGCACTACCTCTTGCTGACTGGAAAGTCTGAGCTATAGCTGTAAAGGTAATGATGAATTTTGTATGCAGGAAGATTACCTGTGTTTATTACAGATTTTGCTACCTCTTCATTCTCCCCAGCTCTCTGCTGGACTTTTGCAATATCTTTCACAATATGTCATCAGAATCAATAATTCTCAGATTTATAGGAAGAAGAACATACACTTCATTACCAAATTTCAATATCTTCTTGAGGAGAAGATGGCAAGCAGTCCCTGAAGAACTATCCTCCAGGAAACTCGCCTCAGGCAATAATAGAAAATTAATGCCAGACAGTTTCCCCAGTGATAGCTTGGAAAATATATTGGAATTTAAAAAGAAAATAACTGGCAAACCAATACTGTTATAGAAATACTATCAATTTATAATTGGTCATACATTATAAGTGCTCAAAAGTTTGATTTTCAGGAAGAACAAATGATATTCAACAAAGCTGCAGAAAACATTGATTCTCAGACCATAAACACCAGCTCTTCTACAATGGCAAAACAACCATGTGAAATGTGGAACCCTTGTGACATGGAAAACTTTAATGCTTTGGAATTCAATGGAGATAAACCCCACTAAATTCAAGCATGTATTACATCTTTACAGGCTCAGAGCCTGAGTAGAAAATGCAGACTATACACTTTGAATCTGTACAGTGGATGAGAAGTTGCACAAACAGGCACTGAATTAAGTCAAAATCATTGTGACTTTCATCCTATAGGTCTTTTATTTGCTGCTTCTATTATTTCATAGGGCTATAAGTTTTGGAAGGTACTGTGTTCAATTTGCATTCTATTTAAGAAAGTGGTTGTCCTAGAAGAGTTTAGAAGTTGATGAAAATCAATGAATATTCATCCCTGCTATGTTACCCTGATATAACCATTTAGCAGGGAGGGCTTTTTAAGCATTTCAAGAAGGAAATAAAATGTAGAAATAAATATGGTCTAACTATGCAGGTGTGTTAGTGTGGTGAGGTTGTGGAGAGGTCCCTCAGTCTTCTCCAGACTAAAAAGACCCAAGTGCCTCAGCCTTTCCTCATGAGAGATGTTCTAGTTCCCTAATCATCTTTGTATCCCTTCGCTGTCCTCTCTCCAGTAGTTCTCTGTCCGTTCTGAACTGGGGAGCCCAGAAGTGGACACAGTATCCCAGATGGGGCCTCACCAGGGCAGAGTAGAGGGGAGGATAACCTTCCTCGACCTGCTGGCCATGCTCATCTTGATGCACCCAAGAACGCCATTGGCCTTCTTGGCCACAAGGGCACATTGCTGGCTCATGGGCACCCTGTTGTCCACCAAGACTCCCAGGTTTTTTTCCTCAGAGCTGTTCTCCAGCAGGTCAGCCCCCAACCTGTACACCTCCCCAGGTGTAAGACCCTACTCTTGCCTTTGTAGAATTTCATCAGGTTCTTCTCTGCCCAAACCTCCAGCCTGTCCAGGTCCCTCCATATGGAGGCACAGCCTCCTGGTGTGTCACCCACCCCTCCCAGTTTTGTGTCATCAGCAAACTTGCTGAGGGTACATGCCATCCCTTCATCCAGGTCATTGATGACCTTGAAGAGGACTGGAAGAAGTCATTGACAAGGACTGGTTGCTCTAGCTCATCCTGCCTGAGCAAGGGGTGGAAATAATGTCCTTCACAGATCCCTTCCACTCTCAGCTGTTTTGTGATACTGTGATCCTTGCAGAGTAATTTCTTCCACTAGCTAGAAATAGCCAAGTTTTCCCACTAAAACTCTGTTGTTGCAAATTAGGATATGCAGGATATATCATGTTTATAAATAAGATCTTGTTATCACCAGAAAATAAACTGTCAGTTAATTTAATTAATTTAAAAAATAAAAACACAGCTCAGACGAAAGCGAGATTGGAAGTAGCCCAGAGGTCAGAAACTGAAATCTTTGATATATGCTTGATTATCTCAGCCTCCAACATATGTACTTGCATGATGCTGTCTATGAGTTACTGAAAATGATGAAGACACTCCATGTTTCCAGTGGGTGTAGGAACAGTGAAAACAAGCAAGGAAGTGAACTTCCTGGATAATGCAATGGAAATAGCATCTCTGTGCTGATCTGAAACTTCATTTAACTGGCTACAGTTTACAGTCAGCCAACAATACAGTGCTAGATTCTCTCAGAGGCTAAGTGGGCTAATCACAAGTGAAAACAGTATTGCAAACATTAGTGGCATTTCTGAATTTGACACTAGGCATAGATCATAGAATCACAGAACGGTTTGGGTTGGAAAGAACCTTAAAGATCACTGAGTTCCAAGCCCCTGCCATGGGCAGGGACACCTTCCACTAGGCCAGGTTGCTCAAAGCCCCATCCAACCTGGCCTTGAGCACTTCCAGGGATGGGGCAGCCACAACTTCTCTGGGCAACCTGTTCCAGTGCCTCACCACCCTCACAGGAAAGAATTTCTTCCTAAGATCTCATCTAAATTTACTCTTTTTCAGTTTAAAATTGTTACCTCCAAGTATTCAAGGACTATCTCCTCCAAGCTCAGGAATGATGCATCCTGACTAAGAGGAAGTCAGGCAAACATTCTCCTGGACAATCTCAAACAGAAAAAGGACACCTACAGAGGGTGAAAGCAAGGACAGGTAGCCTGGAAGGATTACAGAAAATTTGTCTGAGCAGCCAGGAGTCACATTAGGAAAACTAAAGCCCAGATAGAATTCAGCCTGGCCAGGGGCATCAAGGGAAACAATCTTACATAGGTAGACTTAAAGACCCAGACTCAAATGACCTATAATGCACCAAAGTACCCCTTCCCAAGATCTTGCTCACCCCCACCCTACTGGTGAGGGGGGAATTTTGGAGAGACAGCCTTGATGCTGTGTGAGCACTGCTCAGCAGGAGCCAAAACACCTGTCATCACTACTTTTGTAGCCACCAATACAAAGCACAGCATTACAAGGGCTGCTGCGAGGAAAACTCACTCCATCTGAGTCAGACCCAATACAGAGACAAACGAAAACGGTTGAGTTTCCACTGATATTTAGCTGATTTGAAAGAGTTGGGCCTGATTTTTCAGAGCATTTTAAATAACTAGCATAGATCCAACTAATTTCAGTCACAGCTGTGATCACTTGGCACTTCTATGTATCTGCCGAGGATGACTCAAATAGGTACCCAGAAAACGTGGCCATTTTTAGCAGCCATTAGCACTGTATGTGAAAATTTTGGTTGAAGTGTCTCCATTACCATCACATTAGAACTTTGTGGTAAATTCAGGTCTCACTGTCACAATTCATAATCCCTTATCCTTCACCTACCATTTCCAGACATACTCTGCTCCTACAGGCTTTGCTAGTTACATGATGGATGAAGCTGTTTTCTTTTGGTCATTACTTTCCCCCACAGTTTATCCTTGATACTCTTCCAGAACATAGTGTAGCCTACTCAATTAGGAAAAATGTGAAAAAATTCTTGCAAGAACAGATAAATAAAGACTACCGCATAAAACAGACATGTGAGGTCTGAATTAACATTGCTGAATCAACCCAAATTCTTGGGTTTTCTAAGTTTTGAGTTTCCAACATAGAAAATTAACATTTTTGCACTGTAATACACACAATTTCTGATTTTTTTGCCAGAAAATTAACTGTATAGTGACCATGTTGCATCTTGTATATAATGAGCAGGACAGAACTTAAGGAGTAAATCTCGGGAAACAGCTGCTAAGTAGCAGGCTGTGGTCTCTAAGCTGATGTTACATCATTTTCTCAACATGCTTCGCAGGTATTTTCTCACAGCAGAAGAATTCTGGGGCAATTAAGCAGGAAATAACTATAGGCATCTTGGCAGATTGCTGCCCTGTAGCTAAGGAGCCTGTGGTCTTAGCAGGTTTGTTAGAATAGAAGCAGTTTGATGCTTACGTGCCTAAATCACTTTTAGACTTGACCTAGTCTCTTTAAATCAGAGCACATCGGAGTGTATGGGCCTGTTGGCTGAAGGGTAGGGTTGAAGGATGCCTAGTGTACAGCGTCATGCACTATTGAGTTAAGTATGTCTGGTGTTCAGGAAATTGTATTGCTCAATTCCAAAAGCTTCTTACTAAGATCTACTATGCGATATTCCTTAGTAAAAAATGAACCGTAATTTCTAATCGTTCATAACTTGGCTGTATTTGGCTGGACAAAGTTGAGGTTTCTGCTCCAAAGCAAGCATGGGCTAAGAATTCCTTCTGAAAGGTTTTTACAGTATTAGCAAATCATTGAAAAATATTCAGCATCTTAACCTGGCACGACAATTTCATTCCAGAGTTTGAAAATACAGGAAATATAAATGAAAGTTAAAATTGAATGTTAAAATTGTAAAGTGTAAGACAACCTTATGTTGAGACATTTTCTAAAATTAGTATCTTTTATGTGTAGGAGCAGTGTAAAAATGATAATAAAATATTACTACTTTTTTTGTTAACCTACTGCTTCTCTGCTTTCAACCACATTAAAAAGCATGATGCAGCTTCTACAATCCTAGATATTTTTTTCTCCTATATTTTTAAAGACGTGCAAGTTAGTTTTCATACGGTCTCTTCAGAAGACAAATGGACGTTTACTTCTGTTTTCTGTGGTGGAATGTATGTCACTAAATATTGTCAAGAATGTATAAACTTGTATAAGTAACTTCAAGAAGATATTAAAGGAAAGATAATGCAGATACCTCTCAGTGTTTCAGATGGAATGGATACAATATTCTCTGTTAGTAACCTCAGCATTGTGACTTTCTCAAATGATGAGTAAACCAAAGACAAGGGAGAAGTTTGGTATGGTTGTCTTTCGTAATATTAGTAATATTAAATAATATATGGCAGTGCTGCATAACCTTTCATGTATGTTTACAAAGCCACGACATAATTGTTCAAGCTTGCATGATAATGAAATGTGTTGATGTTTACAGTTAGATGTAATAACATAAAGATGGTCTGAATATCTGCCAATGTATCCTCTATCTGGATCTTTTGGAAAATAATATAGAGTAGCAACTAATTAGGTGACTAATCTTTATGGCAAATTACAAATGGTCTGCACGATACAGACACAAGCAGACACACGTACACACATTTACATTTTTACCTATCTAAACATAATTAGGTGGATAAAGTCAGTAAAGTTTTAGTATAAGTGCCTTCAGTCTGAAGCATATTATCCTTACATAACACCTGGCTAGATTTAAATTGTAATACAATATGTGTAATTGTGAAGTATTTTATAGTAAAGTTTACATTATCTGACAATATGAAAAGAAATTTTTCTTAATGCTGTGATTTGTATGCATATTTTAGACTAGTAGTATGAACCAATCAACTCCTGAAGAGGAATGACAAAAACGGTAATTTATATGTCTGACATAGAATTTGCATAAGAATAGATGTTTTTTGTATTTCAATAAAGGTGTTTTCTAGTTCACTAAAACTAAAAGGTTTGAATGATTTTTTCTTGCAGTGACATTGTAAAGGACAAAAGGCTGTAAGTATTGTCGCTTCAGAAAAATGTACAACACAATTTTTAACCATTGCAATTAACCACAATTTCCTTACAGAAAAATGATAAATTGTGGTCTATTTAAATATCCACAAATGAATACTAATATATTTCTCTTTTCAGAACTTCTTTGGGAAAGCTTGGTGTAAGTTTTAAGTTTCCAAAGACCGGGGATTAATGTGGCCACTGGACATTTCTGAAGAAACAAACAGTTTATTAAAACCGACCTGGAGGAAACTTAAACACAGCAGGAACTTAATAACCTTTCTTCCTTGCACCTTTACAGAACCTAGAAAAGGGGACAGTGCATAAGTACTGCTTAACACATTTGATATATTACAGTTGTAAAACTGTAACCACGAGCAGCTAATCTAATTTAAAAAAAAAAAATCAGAAGTGAATATTAAGCTTCAAGGGAGCTGTGAAAAAGTGTTAGTGATTGAAGAACATGTGGGACTTCCATTCAAACAGTCAAATTAAGTGATCAGCCCCTATTTAGGAGCCTTTTCAATATATTTTATACCCCAGGGAATCTAGATCCAACCAAGAGCCATGGCCAGTGGTTGTTCTGCCTACATTTGCAACAGCTTGAGGTATGCCATCTCACATAGCTTAGGGAAATTGCTGCCAGCATAAACCAAGTAATTCCCTCCCTCTGGTCCTCAAGAATAGCTGGAAAGTGTAATCTCTCATTATCAAACCTTCTGCTTTATTCTGTCCTGCTGTAGCTCAGTGTCACTGGCCTTGTTCACAGTCATCTCGTTTTTGTCACAGATACATTTTTTTAATGTGACAGAACTGCATTTAGTAATCATGAGCTTGACAGATATGTGTCCGTAAAAGAAAAAATATAGAGGGTAAATTTGGAAAGTTTTCATCAGTTTAACGCAAAAATGTATATATTCACACATTTCAGCTGAACAGATAAAGCCTCGATTATGACATAATCCTATATATTCTTCATTTAAATAATAAAGATGGCATCCTACTTGAGGGCTCCTTGCATCCAGTGTTCATCCTCTCCATGTTAACAATTCCTTCAAATGTATTGATTTCAATAGCTTAAAATCTAATCTGTAAAATCAAACCTTCAATTTTAGATTTGTCAGCAGAATCATAGAATGAATCATAGAATCATAGAATGGTCAGAGTTGGAAGGGACCTTAAAGATCATCAAGTTCCAACCCCCCTGACATGGGCAGGGACACCTCTCCCTAGAGCAGGTTGCTCCAAGCCCCATCCAGCCTGGCCTTAAACACTTCCAGGGATGGGGCATCAACAACTTCCCTGGGCAACCTGTTCCAGTGCCTCACCACCCTCACAGCAAAGAACTTCTTCCTAAGATCTCATCTAAATCTCCCCTCTTCCAATTTAAAACCATTCCCCCTC
>VXBW01005228.1:633890-779271 GCA_013400375.1 Thinocorus orbignyianus | reverse complement strand
AAGATGTTAAATAGTACTGGTCCCAGTACTGACCCTTGCGGGACACCACTCGTCACTGGCCGCCACGTGGACATTGACCCATTAACCACAACTCTTTGACTGTGGCCATCAAGCCAGTTCCTTATCCACCGAGTGGTCGATTCATCGAACCCATGACTCTCCAATTTGGAGACTAGGAGGTCATGCGGGACAGTAGCATTACTCTATTGCTTTTTTATAAGTACTTAAGTCCATCAGAGTAAACAGATTTCATTATGGGTAAATAAGTAAGCGCTCATTTGCCACTGCAATAAACCAGCCCAAAGGTACAATCTTACTGTTGTACCATCCACTCAATCTATTGCATATTTTTCCAGCCAAGAACTTTCTGATATATCAAATTACTTCACCTGACTCTAACTAGGAACAGGGATACCCTGGTGCATTACTCTCACAACAGTTTTTTTCTCCTGTCATATAATCCTGTAATTTGTCAATTTGTAGATGAGAATCTGTGTTATTCCTCTGGATTTACTGCAGAGTGAGTTAGGAGGTATCTTGTGGACTACAGGCAAAATACTGCAGAATGAGAACCTTCCATCATGGCTTTCGGGAAGCTTTGCAGAGCTATATTAAGTAGAGAGGATGGATTGCTGAACTGAAAGTATAAAACTACTTTACAGAAAAATTGAGAAACTTCTGAGAGACATTGTACGTTTTATAAATGCTAAGTAATCTGCCCAATTTAAGGGTATCAGTACTGGATGATGATATGCAGTGCTGAACTTTCACCACTGCTCAAACTGACAAGGCAAGCCTACAAACAGCTGAAAGCCCCAGGATCCTTTGTTACTGCAAAAGCTCTCAAGCAGATTTCATTCCCTTCTGGTCTGTAGGAATACACTATATTAGTGTAATCAGTAGAAACAGGATCTTGCTTTCTGAGTAGCAGCAGAAAAGGCAGAGGATATGCTCCAACATCTCATTAGAAAGGACAGAACCAAAGTGCCATTGCTGGAAAATCTGGGAAGAACATTGTGTTTGACATTACATAGCAAATCAGAGGCAGGATCAAGACTGAAGTGAATGTTTTCTGAGAGCATTTCTATGCCCAAATCCTAACAATTCTACATAATACAATTTACACATATTTTATCTTTTCTAGCAACTTTACTCTAAAGAGTGCTTTGTTAGATATTAGTGTCATGTAAGTATAATGCATAATGATAAGAAAAACAGAAGTGGGGTAAAAAAGGTGTACCTGAATTTATATAAAAAGGTCAGCTGGACCAGACCGTCTTCCACACTTCAATTAACTCACATATGAACTCACTTATACTATTGTCAGGGTTCTATGTATATCTGTTCTTTTGACAAGTCACTGGCCACCTTGCCTTACACCCTCTATTTTTCTGAATAATATTTGATTTACTGGATGATGGTTTTAAATCCCCCAAGTTAATTTACTGGACTTATTCCAGTCTTCACTAGTTTTACTGCAGGAATAGATTGAGGCATGGGAACAGCTATCCGATTATAACATGTTTATGTTGGGAATTCTTGAAAATACCAGCTATATTCTTTCTTGGGAATTCAGCAATTTTTTTCTTTTTCAAATTGCACACACGTAGACAAATATCATAAGGAACTGCCACCCATGTAGACAACGTAATTAATACACTGTGCCTGGTATTGCATTTGCCAACCATCAGATTAACGAGAGCTGTTCAAACTTTCCCTATTACGTCAGCCATTTCAAACCTGCCATTGCAGAAAGCTGGATATTTTATACTGAAAGTCATTTGACCAACGCATTAACGTTCCTCAGAGCTGTGTGGGAATGTGTTGTGACATTTCATTAGTACTAAGAGTTAGTTCAGTAGTAGAAAAAAAATGACAGACTCTGATTAACAAGCAAGACCACACAAGTTATTTTAATATTGGATTTCAGGTTACGCCTGATCAAGCTGAAGTTTGCTGGTCCATATAGCCTTTGACCATGCATATATCCCTGGGTGAAGACAAATATTATTCAGGAATGAGGTCTAAATTGTTCATCTCCTTCATTCCAAAGTTTTTGCCTTGCCAAGAGGAACACGTGCACATCTCAGTAGATGAACTGGACTTTATTTTTTTTCATTTTAAGTGGATATCCTAAGCACCTCATCAGACGTTTCAAACTTTTGAATATTTCCTTTTGGAGAAGTGTGGAAGGTAAATAATGTCTACAAGCAAATAAAATAAACTGTTCTTCAGTGTTTCAATGATTAGGATGGCATAAGCAAGGTCTAAGCTAGAGAGGCCTGTCTGATACTGTGTAAAGGCGAGACACGAACTCAAACAAAACACGCGTAGGAAACTCATCAAGAAGGAATTCTGGTGGGAAGGTCAGCCAGGTTTCTTAGTCAGTGGTGGAAAGAGAAAAGAAAGAGAGACTGGTCCAAAAATGCTGAGAGGGATTTTTCAGATGTTAAAAATAGCAGGAAGTTCTCTGACTCTTCATCCCACTGGAACTAAGGGTCATTTGTCACATGAGCAAGACAGGTGGGAGCATAAGGAGGTGCTTCACCCCTGGAGAAAAAATGGTGTTATTTAGCATGCTGGTTATTCAGTCAAAGCCAAGGAATGGAGAATTTTTCTTCCCGATCACCTATTCCAGCTACTGTAACTAGGTTGTGGGGTAGGGAACATGGGTTTGGGTGTTCAAGTAATGCTGTTTCTCATCCTGAGATATTAACTTCCTTATCTGGAAGTGTGAGTAGATGGCAACTTTTCTTTGTTTTACACTGTACCAGTCTTGTCACAGGTAGTCAGTAAGTGATGGTTACTGGTTTCAGTGACTATTATAATGTACAATGACTATTGTAATGACTATTATAATCTTCTTATCTACTTTTATTACTACTTTTTTAAATAAAGCAATAAACCTATTCCAGTTGGTTTCTGGTTTCCATAAAGACTAAATTACAATTTGCTTTTTATGCAACCAGTCAGTAACGATGCTGTCCTAGGCAAATGATGAATAGCTATTCTGGCTTGGTTTTTAAAAATGCTGTTTCCATATTCCATAGTGAGCTCATAGAGGAACTCTACAGAAATTGGACTTAAGCTGTCATTTTCTACAAACTCATTCTATACTCAGGGGAAAGCATTATCCCAACAGCTATACTGTTACCAGATGATTTCATTAAAGACACATTTACAAAGGTCATACCTGTGTTATATCTTTCTCTTTTGCTCTTAGATATGATATGTGGGCTAAATTTACATAGAACTACACATGTATGTTCCTGAGCCTCTGCTAAACTGTTTTTTCCTAATTAAATTACTTTTGTAACCTTTACTCCTACTGTTCCATAGCACTTACTCCTTTGCATTACGATTTTTCTCTCTTGCATACTTGAACAACAGAAAGCTGCACCCACTATCACATGACCTAAATATTCACTTACAGTGAAATATTTTCAAAGCAGTGACCTTCCAGAACAGGCTACAAATTTGATAGTAAAAGCCATTCTATTGATGCTGCCATTCTATTGATGCTTCTCCTTTCCTTTGTTCCTTTCTCCTAGGGAAAGTAGCTTGGAAATACAGCAATTATTCTGCCTGGAAATTGAAAGGGATTTCTAAGCAACCTTGCACAATTGAGCTGGCACATGTAAAAACTGTTTCTGACTCACTGAGCTGGCATATACTGCTAAATCAGCATTGGCAGGGCTCCAGACAGCCTGTCACCAACACTGGATAGAGCAGAAAGTACCAGTTCTGAGTATTGTGTCCAAATTGGTTTTATTGAGTTATTTCGTTCAGTGCTGCAAGGTCTGGCTTAAGAAACCAAAGCCTTGGACTAAAAATAAAGAGACCATAGTGGAGGTAAATGTATGTCAGCTGAGCTATGGTAACTGAGTATGCTATTAATAAAAAGACTTTGCTTAAATTCCTTTCAACGCCCGTATTTTCTTACACAGACAGACTTCCAGATCTTTTACAAAGGTATGAATTAGTTTATCAATTATCTTCATGAAATAGGTCAGAAAATGAAAACACAGATCAAAACATGCAAAGAAGGATTATAAATAGCAATACCCATTATTTTCTCAGCAATTCTTTTTTTTTTCTGGAAATAAATGTTTGGCTACTTTTTAGTTGGGGACACAGGAGGTGATCCTTAGAACTGTTCCCTTTTATAGGTCGCTAGGTAAATCTTGATATTATAGTCAATTTCTCATTCAGTCATTTTCTTATTTCAGTTTAAGCTATGTCATATTTTCTTTCACTTTCCACAGATTAGGGACATCCATAGAGAGAGCAATCACAGTTCAGCTAATCCTGCAAATTTACTAATCTGCAATAATTCAGTTGAATCTGGGTGATATGCTTATTCTATACAAAGTGACACTCACTTTGGACAAGTTTTGTCCCATTTTAACTTAGGCATATAGTAAGGACCTTCCAATACACTTGCTGGGAAAAAATAACTAGGTATCCAGTGAGGTTCGTGCATTAAATGTTGTTGACTTCAGATAAAGGGAATGTGGTAGAAGTAAAAATACAAAGAAATGGCACCGTAGAATAATGAAGCCTGTGATCATGCATCCTGGATGCCAGAAAGCCTGTACAGTTCTAAAGAGTCTGTGAGGTCTTCATTGCTCTTGCTGTCTATGTAAAATGGATTAAAGATAATCTCCGTCACCTCTCTATGCTTCACTATCTTCCTTGATTGCATAGTAGGCATACTCATAGGCTTCTGGAAAATAGGAACGGATCGTAAGAAATCATCTCCTCCCGCAAAACAGAATGAACTGTATCTGAATTACTGATGTATCTCATGAAATCTGGTCCTAAAAGGCTTTAGCAATGGATTTAGAGATGGTCTGACACATTCCAAACAATTTGCTTGGTTGATATCTACAAAATTTTAAACTGTAGATGCCCATGTTATCAGCTCTCCCATTAGAGACAATGTCAGCTTCCAATAACGTGCTGGGAAATGCCGGAGTGCTTGATTGTCCCTGTCTGCAGGTGTGGCACATATTTCAAAATGGAATAAATCTTCTGCCCATAGAATAACTAAATTCACCTGGCTTGAGACAATGGTGAGATAAACGTATTCATTTACAGAATAAAAACAAACAAAAAGGCTAATAAGTATATCTTAATAATAAGTATTAAGACGATAGGTACAGAAATGAAAAGCTGATTATACCCCACCTAGTACTTCGTAGGTTCCAAAAGTTTTTCTCTCCCTATTTGTATCTATGTGTCAAGCTAAAACGTGCTTCAAGTTGTATTAATGGAAAGGAATCTGTCAGCAGGGAGTCATACTTATTTTTATAGCAGATTATCTTTGAGAGCTATTCATATTCAAAATACCCCTCCCTCCCACTCTTTCTAGTTTTCTTAATATTAACTCAGTGGTGAAAAGTTTCCTTTCATTACTCCATCGCCTTCCCTTCCCAGCTTTGAAAATGCCAAGGTCTTCTGGGCATGTTTAGATGTCATTCTAACCTACTGAAACACTCAGTGCTGCTCAGAGGTGAATCATTAACAAACCAAAAACGAAAACGCTCTTTCCTACTTCCTAAAGCAATGCTTAGTCATTGGTAACTTCATGTTTATGAAGACAAATTGTACTTTATGTTTCATATAAATGTGTAAATTGACAGTCAAATTTCTGCAAATAGGATTAGTGCTTGCTTTTGATTAAGATTGTGTCACTTTATTGGTTTTTGACTAAGACTGGGTAATAAAAACTGGCTTTGGGGTGATATTGTGCTTAGGGTGAACTAAGCCACCAAACCTGTCTTTAAGGTGCACATAGCTACTGGTGATTCTGCAATCATCTGCTGAATCTATCTACACCCACATACTTACTATTTACGGGGTACTTTGTGATGTCTGAAGTTTCTTTCCTGCAATTTTAGTCTATTTTCCTCATCATATCCAGCACAGACCAGGTTAATAACATATTCCCTTCCTTACTGCCTTCTCTCAGCCTTTTTTAGTGACTTTCTTTCAACCCATAATTGTGTACCATGTTTTCCAGATCTCTGTCCATTTTAGCTCCTCCTTTCTGGACTCTGTCCAGATGTGCTCAATTAAGTATCATTCTCCAAGACTGGAAGGAGTTCTCTAGCTGATATCAAGCAGTGCAAAAGGATAACCCAACGTGCCTTGAGCAAGGTATGAGACTTGCTGTTTCAGATTGTGTTCTGCAGAACTCTTCCCTCACCTGTTACTGCCCATGTTGTGTCTATAACTGATCATTGGTGCCTCCTTCTAAAACTTGGACATTTCTTCCTATTGAGTGGCAGCCTCTTTTCAGCATTACCTTTTCAGTTTATGAGGAACTTTTTGAATGAAAGTATGGTTTCCATGATACTTGCAGCTTCTCCTAAGTTGTGTCATCTTCAAATGTGATGTCTGTTTTCTATTTCATGATGCAAATCAATAACAAAAACACTGAACCAAACACAGGACAGATACTTGTGGAACTTGTACTGATGTATCCTTCAAGTCAGTTGATCTGGAAGGGTTTTCAGTTCACCTGGTAGTAACTCTGTCACTCTGTACCTAAATTTGCTTTTGAGGGTGTTATGGGGGACAGTGCTAAAAGCTTTACAAGGTCAATATAAATTACCCCTCTTATTATAGATACATACAAACAAGTATATACATTTTTTCAGCATGTGTGGATATATTAAGTTAATATATTTTAAGAGACAAAAGTCATAGAATGTAAATGAATGCAACTATATGAGCATTATTTTAGTTGAAAAATACAGTTAAAACCATACATATTTGGTGATACTAGAAATCTACTCTTCTAGGGCTTCCTCATGTAGTTCTTCCTGCAAACAAAACACTTACCTGAAAAAGCGAGTGTATGAAAATCTGCATCGAAATCAACTGCAGTGCCTCAGCAGCACATAGATAATCAAAAGACTAGGCCTCAAGGTTTCTAAACGAAAAATGCCAAGATTTCCTGTAGAATCCTCAGCTATTTTTTACACCTTGAGTTTAGGAAGATGTGTGTGCTGAAATCCTTTGAATCATTTCCTCTTCCTGGGACTGACCGCCTTCAAGGAATTGATTAGCAGGGCAGCAGCCTTTCAATCCCTGTTGTAAGGGACCAGCTTCAGTTGTCACTTTGACAAAAACGGTTTCTATCCTTAATGATTGCGTGACATATTGTGTAGCATGATTCATTGTAAGAGCTCTGCTAACCAATGGTACGGTTAAATAATAATCAAAACTGAGATATTTGAATTGTTTTGAAAAGATAGCTAAAGGACATCTTCCTATGTCCTTGAGAGCACACTAATGATGATCATATATAACATACTAAATGCCTTTGCAAAATACTCTACCCTGGATTAGCTGTATTCAGAACACAGACTATGATTTTGCTTTGGAAATCTTTATAATTCCTATGACCTATACAGTTGAAAAAACCCCCTCCAACCCACAGCTATACTTTTCCAAAAGCAGAACAAAGAAAAGAAATAACATACCTTTCACAAGGGACTTGGTATTATCTGAAACCCTATAATCCAAATCTCATTCTGTTTCTTCAATTGGTTGAGTGATTTCAGTAGGCGTGCCTGCAATCCAATCAATTTTAAAACAGCTGTAAAAATAGATTTCATTCACTGAAGGACATCCTACTCATGGATTAACATCAAAGTTAGTAAACATAAAGGGGAGTGTGATGAATTACAAATGTCCTAACAGTACCGTACAACTTACCTCAGTGATATTTGGGATAACTGCTCCTTTGGAATCCACCACTATTGCTGAGGAATAATATATATTAAAAAATCTTACTTTGCCTAGCAGCAGAGAGAGGTTTCTCTGCTGAGAAGATCTTGTGAAATGCTTTAATAACTGGTTTACACTCATCTGGAAGGTTTAAAAGGGTATTTACATAAATAAACTATCATAATCGGTTTAGACATATAGAATATATTATAGCTGAGATCAGCTACAGTAGCCTTGCTAATACTTTGATGTTATGGATGCTTTCTGGAGAACAGTAAAGCTAGTTCTCAAAATATGAGATATGTCTCTGAATGGTGACAGCAATCATTCATAGTGCCTTACTAAGTAATAAATTACATTTCTCTTTAAAACATGGTAAATATGGAAGGGTTGAGAGTCGGGGAAGCCTAATACAAAGCACCTTAAGAGGATCATTAAAGTACTTTGCAGTGCATTTCCTCCTGTTTTTCAATAACAAAATATTAGTATTACTCTGTGTGTTAGAATGAACGTACAAAAGGAACATCTAAACAGGATAAAAAGTTACCAGCAAATTTGTTGCTCTCAGGATTCCAAAGGCAGAGGGATCAGAAAGTATGCAATATATCGGTGCAAAAATCAAGCTTGTGCTTAGCCATACTGCAGGAGAATATTCTGATCTTTATTTAGTAAAATACAGTCACACGTATATTGTGAACCAGAAATTCTCTACACTTTCAGTCCAGTTCCTCTCTCTCTAAATTGGCAGACTCTTCAGGAGAAGTCACAGAGCTCCACAGTAAGCATACCTGAAATAGTCTACCTAGAGGAAGAGTACTTTTTCTTAATTTTCTATATGCTGATTTCTGTTCATTAGTATGAACGTTTATATGACTTTCAAATCTGAAATTCATTAAGCATTAGTAGTATCTCATGGCAATGTGTCCCCTAGGTTGAATATCTATGGCGTGTTGTGTCTTGTTTCAGTTTGTTCTGGGCATTTTTCTCTTTCCTACTCTAATGAAACTGAACTGCTGATCTTTCACATTACTCCAATTTAGCAAGCCATTTACATTTCCTCCGTAATGTTTTTTGAAACCCTTTCCTATTATTGATGTAATCTTTTCTGAGATAAGATGGTCGGGACTGAAATCAATTTAACGGGACAGCATACTCCTAATTTATATACATTCAGTATTATTTCTTTCTTACCATTTATTTACAATGAACTGCTTATTTTCATAGTTGACTTACATCCAGTGATCCCACCCCCCAAACTTGTAGTTTCATTTGAATGGAGGTATTACAGATATTAATTTGATCCAGGATTTTGAAATGCTTCTTGTTTCCAAGTCATCTCATTTTAACGTCCTACGCCCAATACTTGTTTCACTCATGCCTTGATAGAACTGCCACAGAATTATCAGTGAGGGCAGGTCATAGTCTGGACACCTCTGTCCTAAATATCCACTAGGTCTGGAACGCCTGTAACCTGCCAGCTGAAACTCCACTGGAACCAGCACCCCTTCTGTTTTGAACTCGGTTATGCTGCATAACTGCATTGTAAGACTTTCACTTTGCAATCAAATTACCTTCATTCGAAAGAAAATCTTCTGCTTCCTCAGCCTAAATATGCACCAAGACTGTGTATCTATTTACAGGTAAATATAGGAAACATGCACTAAGACTGTATATCTATCTCAGGTAAATGCAGGAAAACTTCTGCTTCTATTTCTGACAGTAGGTAACAGTTTTAGGAATTAATTACTCCAGTCAATGCCGTCCTTAATCTGCTACACGGGAAATTGCTGTTACCGCACAAACCCATCGCGGAGACCCAGCAACTTCTTGTCTGTGCTGTTTTGAGAAGGATGTATTTTAAGCATGGTTTGCCTCCTGAATCCTTACTAATGCAGCCTACCTAAGGAAAATGTTCAGTGGCAAAGGCTGATCTGCACCCCCACAACAGAGCCTTCAAAGACACAATGGCAGGTGGGGAAGGTTCCTCCCGGGCCCATCGCAGGAGCCATCAGCCCATCTGCACATGAGCAGAGGAGAACAGGGGCACAAAGGGAGGTGAGGACAGCAAATTAAGGACTGAAAGGAAGGGACGCCCTTTCAGACCTTTCCCAGGAGAGCCTGAGCTCATTGTCCAGGTGTGAAACCCATCAAGATGAGTCAGTGCTGGAGAACCTTTTGGACTGATGGGGGTTGCTGCCTAAGGGTATGGGGAACGTCATGGGATGCAGAATAGCATTTTGGGGTTGCACAAGATTTACTATGGGACGTTTAGGGGAGGAATAAAAGGCAAGAAAAGGGAGGAATTTAGGTGGTTTGAGAGCAACAACAGTGTGAAACAGAGGAATAAGGGGACAAAAAGAGCCTGCCGCATAAATAGTTGGCTGATGGGTGTGCGTGTCTGGCCGTGCCCTGCATCCCACCAGTGCGGTCTGCCCTATCTGCTTACTCAATCCCTTCGCAAGGCTTCCTCGGGTGCGGGACTCTGTCCTGTCTGTGTGAACGGTGGGTGGGTGTGTGGGGCAGCAGGTGGGGTCAGGCCCTGGGGTGGAGGGTCCATGGGCCTGAAGTGGCAGCGAGCAGAACACACGCAGACAGGAGAGAGCCTGGGAGCGCCAGCAAAGGTCCCAGCGGCCAGCGAGCCGCGCCTGGGTCTGTCTGCGCCCAAGGATGGAGACCACGGGAGGAGCTGGATGCTGGGGGGACCCGGGGGAGAGAAAGATCATGGGATCCGGGAGTCTCTAGAGCTGCAGGTCTCGTTTTCCCCCTCAGACAATGAAAATTTCACCTAAGTCACTTTATATGACTTACATAAAGCGTTCCGCTTTAGTATAATTTCAAATTCCAGGTTAATGTAGAAAAAGATATTACAGGATATATGCACAAACCTATATCCTCTACCTCACAAATGGAAAGCAGATACAATTCTGCTGAAACTTAACATATAATAAATAACCTGTATCTGTAAATTCCTTTTATCAACTATATCCTATATATGATCTAGAATTTGCTTGTAATTCAGAGAAGGCAATTTTTCTTCCCAGCAGTTTCTGCAAAGTTACGGTAAACTGAAGACCCAGTGAGCTATCAGTAGAGCGGCTGTTGCTTTAACAGACACTGAAGACCTTCATGTGTGAGGGTGATGATGGAAAAGCTAAGCCTGTATCCAATTACAGTGTCACCTTTACATCCAAGGCTGTCTGCAAACAAATAGCTTTCCTTTTATGCACTCTGCATATTCAGTCATTCAGTGATTTAAAGGGCTTGTTAAAAAGTCAGATCTTTTCAGATAACATTCCAATAACTTAAAAAGATATTTATTCATTTACAATGTTTTTGTGGGTCAAAGTGTTTTTCATTTGTTTTGAGAGGCTTAGATTTCATCCAAGTTTTGAAATGACAGATTTGCCCAGCAACAGCAATACTGATATCAGAGCATTAACATTGTTTGAAGACTCTGCCTGTGAGTACAGCATATAGTTTATATTTAGAAAGAAAATCCTACTGGGATTCCATAAATCTGCAAAATGGTCAGACTTTCATGCTGTTACGATCCACTGCACAGCAACATTTCTGTGTGTGACTCAGGAATAAAAAATGCTAGGTCAGCTTCATATGAAAAAGCCAGAACATTCATGTGAAATGTGGGTTTTTTTAGTTTATTGAGAATGAAGTTTTATTTTTTTTGTACTGCTTGTTGATCATTTATTCCTTGTTCTGTTAGTGACTTTAGCATAATAACAAAGGAAAATCAGCCTGCTTTCCTTTTAATAAAAGAAAATGTTTCATCACAGACATTCAGACTAAAGCAGCTTCTTTTTAACATTTGTAGAAAAATGAGCTTTAGTTGTATGATTTAATGGTAAAGTGCCAGTGGCTGCAACTTTAGTACCAATACATAACTTTGTATAAGTATTGTAAGGTAACAGTAGAAAAGAATTGATAATTCCAGTTGTGAAGAAAGGCATAACTACATTGCAAACATCTTTGCAGTCAGGTTGTGTCTCGTGTGTCCTTTCATGGTCAAAGGTTCACACTAGTGTCCTGGTTTGGGGTGCACGTCATTCAAAAATGAAATATTGCTGGTAAATATTTAAACAGAGTTTAAACTGAGACCCGTTGCCAATTAGATCTGACTCAAATCTGACCTACTTATGTTTGGCAGAAAAGTCGCAACAAAACTTTTTAACAAGCAATACAGATAGAGTGAGAACTCACATACTAGAATGTGTTTCTAGGTTCTATACAAAACTACACCCTTATGGCACAAGCTAAACCAGTAGTAAAAACCGAAGAGTTGCAATCCTCTAGGCACCAAGCTATTCAGGCTCTCCTGTGAATCACTGCCGGGGACACATCCCCACAGGCACACATATACGTGTGCAGAGCCAAACAGTGGAATCAGTCAGTTCCAGGCACAAATACAGGTTGGGCAGTGAATGGTTGGAGAGCAGCCCTGAGGAGAAGAATGCTAGAGTGCTTGTGGATGAGAAGCTCAGCATTAGCCAACCGCCTCCTGGGCTGCATCAAAAGAAGCGTGGTCAGCAGGTACTCTGCTCTTATAAGACCCCCACCTGGAGTACTGTGTCCAGCTTTGCAGTCTTCAACACAGGAAGGATATGGGCCTGTTGGAATGGGTCCAGCAGTGGGCAACAAAAATGATCAAATGGCTGGAGCACCTCTCCTGTGAAGACAGGCTGAGAGACTTGGGGTCGTTCAGCCTGGAGAAGAGAAGGCTCCAGGGAGACCTTATAACAGCCTTCCAATATCTGAAGGGAGCCTACAGGAGAGATGGGGAGGGACTCTTTATCAGGAACTGTAGTGATAGGACAAGGGGTGATGGTTTAAATTGAAAGAGGAGAGACTTAGATTAGATATAAGGAAGAAATTCTTTCCCATGAGGGTGGTGAGGCACTGGAACAGGTTGCCCAGAGAAGCTGGGCATTATTGCCCATTATTATTATTGTATTACTGTCACTCAGAGGCTTGATCTTATATATTTAATTCTAAAGAAACACATTTAAATGAAAATAAACACATTACATATGAAAAGGCTGGATGTCAAAGTGGTTACTGTTTTAGCATAGTCTCACTAAAAGTACCATTCATTCAACCTCTCCATTCATGGGCCTGCAAAATTTTAATGACATGAAAGAAATGCATGTCAAAAAGAAATCCCTACATCCCACAGAAACTGAGAGCTAAGCCTAAACAGTGTGAACTGAAATGTAAAAGTTGTCCTCTTCAGATGCCTTCTTCCTTCTAGCAGTGATCAAACTGGGATCAGATTGGGCTCTAACAGAGAAGAAGCAGCAAGAGCAGGCTGTTCTGCCAGGGTAGTGAGCAGGATCCAAGGGTGGCTGCAAGGCAGTGGGGGCAATGGCCTGACTGACAAGTGCCACAGTCCCACTGTACCTGAAGAAGGAGAGCAGAGCAGGTCTGGGGACAGCTAGCCAACACGTCAGCCAGCAGGCAAGTCCATAATCAGTAAGATAGGACCAAGGTCAAGCCAGGAAGTCCTGGTCAGCAGGTCAGGTCTGGATCAGTGTGGTACGTGGCCAAGCAGCTGCATGGCTGTCCCCAGGCAGGGACCAAGGGCAACTGCCCAGCTTTGATGCTGCTCCTGAGTGAAAGTGGACAGCCTCTGCTAGGGCTTCTTCAGGCTATTCCTCAAACAGCACTCTGATTCAAGGCTGCACAGCTGCACTGTTGGTACTGGCCCTCAGCCCAGGCAGCCGAAACTCCGAGAGGAGGCTCTAACATGAGCTTCCTCCAGGTCATTCTTTTTCATACCCTGATTCCAGCTAGGAACGGGAAACCAAAGATCTCTTACAATCTGGGCACTGCTAAGAGTGACTTGTCACCCCCACTAGAGTGAGCATTCATGCTGTGTTATTGTTTCCCTTAGCGACCCCGCATGTACTAAATAAGATGTGACACTTTATCCAGGTTGTGCCTGTGCACCATGTAGTGTGAGAACGTACTTTAGTCTCCTTATTATCTCTCTGGAAACCTTTGGCTATTGAAGCACTTCTGGATCAGAGATGCAACTTCATCTCAAGTTGAGAGATGTCACTAGCTGCATACAAAAGCTATGTTCAGTTCTGTCAGTCCACCTCTTTCCTAATGCTCATATTATTTTAAAAAAAAAAGAACAACAAAATCTTTTCTAAATATAAATAAAATACAATGCCCACTTATTTATTTCTGGTTGTTGCCTTCAAGTTCTTAGAATTTTTCAAGAATCAGGTAGAGGTGTGGGCTGTACAACCTAAAAGCTTTTATTTTGAAGGGAACATGTACATTGATAATGTGTTATGTAATTGAATAGAGCCTACTCTGTAGAATCAACACTGTCTCAAAAACTCAAGAGGTCATATCTTAATATTTTATCATTGTAAAGTTACTACAGCCTCTCTTTTCATTTCTATATCAGATGATGAAACAATGAAGCAATTATGACCTTATTATATGTGCTCTTATTTAAGTAATTTGACTCCTCTCTGCAGTCTATTAATCAGCTTCCAGATACTATAAGTCAGTATGATACTAAATGCATTATGGTCAAATTCACCTGAAAAAGACAGATACAACTGTCACATAAATCTTTCCAATTCAAAGTGACATCTGTAGCTCAGGGCATTAGCACCGGATGAGAGTTGATATACAATATAATTGTTTATACTGTTTTGCAGTGTAATACCAACAAGACTACACAATCAAAGCTTTCACAGACATAAACAGACATCATACACTGTAATTATATTTGTCTGCAAGATTATAATAATCATAGGTGGCAGGTATTATAAGGCAGTTCTTTTTTCTGGTTAACCCATTCAGTAGATGCATCTTACTCCAAAAGCAACTTCCAGCAAGAGAATAAAAACCTCCTTTTGCTATATTCTTGAGCTGCATGGCTGTTATAAAATAGATGCAAAAGCAAAATATTAATTTACTGATTACCTTTTCACTTAGTGTTACAATGTCTAATACCTCCTTTTGACTAAAATTTTCTCTTTCACTTTTTATCTGAGAGCTTTTCAGGAGCTTAAAGCACAAGACCATAAAACCACTTTAGAAATGATGGTCAGAAGCAAAGGTTTATTTGCCTTACAATTAGCAGTGTCATACTGGGTGATTCAGCACAAGGATTTTATCTTAAAGCTACTCTGTGCACTTCTATTTTCAGAACATAGATAGCCCCTTTTTATGCCAAATGTAACAAAACCTTCATTCTTGCACTAAGTACGCAAAAGGTACTGACATCAGGAAATGGATGAGACTGAGAGTCCTTACATAATAATACAAGCTGAATTTCCTGGGGTTTTTTCAGTCTTTTTGTGAAGAGAACCTTGACTGCATTTTTTTGTTCAGACTCATCACCATGACAGTGGTGTGAAACTGGAAGGATGTGAGGAATTAAAGCATTGGTACCTTGTGGAAGTTGGCCTACTACAGATGTTAAAAAGCTAGGAGGTGATTAACAGGGAGACGTTTGTTTTACAAAAAATGGTTGTAATTTGAGAAGTGTTTGGGGCATTGCACAGAGGAGTAACAGGCTAGACTGGGATAAAAACAAGAAGGAAGTTTTTTCTGGCTAAGCTATCAGAAGTGACATGAGTGAGACAGGAGATGTTTTCTTGGAACAAGAGTTAAAAAAAAAATCTAAAAAGCATGCTTTTACAAGTTTTAGATGATTCATTGAATTGGTCTTTATATGACCACAATAGGACAGAGGAAAGAAAAGCATGCCATTCAAAACTTATTCCAGCTAAGCTAAATGGTAATGGCCGTACTTCCATGACAATTTGTAGTGCTGTTATCATTAGGTATTTATTCAGCTGACACACCTAGTATCCTACTGTCATGTACTTTAAAAACATACATAGAAATACAGTTCTTACCATAAAGATCTTACACGAATTGGTAAGTTCAGATAAAGTAAGAGGCAAACGTGCTATGAAGTAAAAGTTCAAATACAACGGTTTTCAACACAAAAATTCTTTCTTTGCCATTAAAACAAACTTTATTAAAGTTTATTCCTAATTGTCTGCAGCTGCTGCGTTCATGATTCATTAGCTATTATCTGATAGTCATCTTGCCAGAATAGGGTTTTGTGATTTGTCTACATATTTAAGAAAACAAGCTGGCACAAAGGTTCATTGGTTTCCCTTTTGAATGAATGAGCACAAAGGGTAGGGATAAAGTAACGCCATGTTTGTGGCTTCTTTAATACCAGATGTTATCTAGGAGAGTTGGCAGAAGGGGATGCAGCCCTGTATGTTCACAAACACATCACACAGGATGTAGAAGAGTAGTATCATGTTAGCTGGTGCTTTTTGATGTTTTAAAATCTTTTCAGCACCGCTCCACGCTATCTATCCCAAAGAAATCTGGCCTAATTGCAGTACATCCTGTTTGACGAGAGATTTTCAGAGCACAGTTCTTGGGAAAATCTGTCAGTTTTCCTGAAAGAAGTGTGCCCGACACAAAATTCCCCCCTGAAGCTCTTTGAGAGACAGCCCTGTACCTTCCCACAGGAGCAAAAGAAGCAAAACGATGTACAGCCCCAAAGATATGCAAAGTTACAAATAAATCCTAATTAATTTGTAAATATTTGGTAAATGCCACCAAGGAAATTTCACGATTGGGCTGCTGCCCTTCTTAATCTCACAATGAAATTTAAAGCTTCCAAGCTATATTACAAATATTTTAATCTCAATATTTTGATAGGACTTTTAAAATAAAAGAATTGGAGTTCCGTTAGGAGATGGAAGTTCAAAACCAGTGTTCAAAATAATCTGCACCTCTGAAGGACAACAGAAGTTGTTTTTTATATTTCTTTTCCACAATATTTTGTGCATAAAGTAATCGAAGATTCTGAAGAAGGACTACATTCCTCTCTGTTGCTCATGTAAGTTATAAAACTCCTTTGGCTTTCCACTGTGCTAGTCCTGAGTACCTGCAACACCATTTGAAGCTGCTGAGGATGTGGTTGGGAATTAGGTCTCCCTTTACTACTTCGCTTCAGAATGAATGACCCTCGTAAAGACTCTGGAACAGTCTGGACAGAAATACCTTTCATTTTTAACAGATTGTGCCCAGGCTGCTTCCATTGTGCTGCTGAACACGGGGCACGGTCCCATCACCTGAACCCACCGCAGGAGGAATGTCTCCAGCAGAGGACACGACACTGGGAAGAGCTTCAGTTTTTCCCTTCCAGTGTTTCTTCCAGTTTATATTAAAGATTAATTATCTTCTCTTCCAACTTAATGTCAGATGTTAGCTATTTTGCCTGAAGAGTAAATTATTCTGGAGACTGATTAAAGCCCCTGTCTATAGTGGAAGAATTGTTAAAATGCAAAACAGTGCCTTTTAAAGGCCATTTCCTGCCCTGAGTCATTCGTGCAGGACTCCCTTTGAATTCAGAGAGAATTGCACACGTTCATCCAAGGGCAGAATACATCCCCAAGTTTAAGGGCTGTGAACATAGTAAATCCTTAAATAGTTAGCCTATATACTGTAGAAACTGTACTCGCTTCAGTATAAAGCCTGCAGTCTTAAAGTTTAGAGTCTATGAATCTCACATGTTGAATTTTTAATGGAGAATGCAGAAAAAAAAAAGACATTTACACTTTAAGTCTTCTTCTTGATGTATGGAAAAAAAGCAATAGAAGAATTCTAAATAATAGTTTCTGCTGATACTACAAACCTTTTGAAAACAGTGAAAGGCATTTTGTTTTGGATGTGCAATATTGGTTATGTGACTTTCTGAAAAATAAAATAAAAAACCTCTTTTCCTGACCATACCAGCCAGGGTTCAGTTGAGATTTTTAAGGGACGAATGTCTGTTTATTTTGTGTACATGAAGCAGAGAATATAATGACCACTGCAAGTTTTAATATGACTTTATACTTTTAAAGACAATCTGACGTGAAAAATGGGGAATAAACACTTTTTCATGACGCTTTCATCACTCAGTGGTTTAATACAATGCTATTCTTCAGCAACTTGTAGTTTATACATTTTCCTATTAATCAAGTAATTTTCATATCCTTCATTCACACATTCAGGTAAGTCAATCGGTTTCCCTTCCTAAAGAGGACATGCTTTTTCCTCAAATACGCCCAACCTCCCTGAGATGGTAATTAAGAAATGCAAAATAGAGACTTCTAGGAATTCATTGCAAAGAACAAAACGTGATATTTGAAAAGAATGGCTTCAGAATGTCATTCCCCTACTTCCAAATAACTCCATGTCATCAGTGTCTATGTTTAACTCCATGCACATTGCCATTGTATAACTTTCCAAGGACATACTGAATGTGACTAAATCTTTTTTGGTCTTTTCCTAATGTTTGCAACAGTAAACACAGTATATGATTAGTGAAAATAATAAAATGAGATATCATATGATAATGCATGGTAAATGAAACATAATCTGTCCATGATGTTTTAAATGTATTTGTGACTGGTCCCTGATGAAACACCAGTGTTGAAAGAGTGGAATTTTGGCTACAATAAAATACATAGGTACTCATTACGTGAAGGGATTTAAGATGCCAGGATTCTTCATGAAAAATAACTCCTGTCTGTAGCTGAACTAAATTAACAGAAAAGCGTGCTTGTAGACATGCTGTTTCCAACAGATGTTTTCAAGGCGTTTCAGGTGAAAGGGTTCTGTGTATGGAGAAACATTTGTATTAAGAACCACATGCAAAACAGCAGAAGTGTGTCTTGTGATTAAGATTTCTCTTAGCCATAAACTAAGCCTGATTGTATGCCAATCTGAAAGGCTGCTTCAAGATCACTCCTGTTCTCAACCCTTTCAGAGCAAGTAACTTGCCATCTGAGCCAAGCTAGATTTCTTTCTTTCCTGCATGGCTGGCCTCCCTGGCAGTTCTCACCAGGAGGATAGGCAGCCCCTGTTTCTGTTCAACTCATGGGAAACAAGTTTACCCTATCCTCACCAGTCATCTACAAATTATCATAGGATAAAAAGAAATACTATTTCAGCCATCCCCCTATTTTGAGGGTCAGAGATCACTGCCAAAAGTGAGTGTGCCGTGCTTTTCTGAACACTCAGTGTTAGGTAGTAACTCGTTACCCACCTGGTAAACAGGATGTGGATCATTCATACTCGTACTTAACTGAAATTTATTATGAGTTCCAACTCTGTGATCCTGTATTTCAGATTCATTGCAAAGACAGAGATCAGCTGAGTTGGAACCCCAAACCTGAAATTTTCACAAATCTAACTTAGATTTGAGGTTCAGGTCTAGACAGTCTTTCTGCCCCCGCTCCCTTCTCCATGTGAACTTGTGCTCTGGGACCTCAATGTCAGCCCTCCTTCTGCCCGTGTTCTCTACAGAAGCACACAGTGGTAGTTCTGGTTTTCTCCTACAGTTATGATGCTAAACAACATAAGAAACATAATATCATTTCCTATTCCATTCCATTTCTATTCCAGCTCTATCATTTCTGCTCACAGAACTGCGCTAATTATCAATGTTGTAAAAATGTTTTATTTACATCTACAACTTGCAGATCTTGTATGCACTTGCATTTTCCAAACACGCATATCACCCATGTTGTTTATTTGCATAATTATAGTATTTTACAGCATATGAACTGCTTTAATCATATTTTAATGAAAGCATTTAACTGTATAGGTTTGAGACTTTCTCATAGCTATACCTGAACTTAAGATAATATTGAAAACTGATAATTGTAAGAATATTAGAAAGACAATTTCGCCTCTTGCAGTTACAGTACAAAATACCAGCTGCTTAAGCTCATCTTTACACTTCTGCTTTGCTTTCACTTACGACACTTTTTTCTCTACAATAAATAATGTGTCTTTTCTTTCAAATGTAAAGCTTTGATCCTTAGAGAAATTAAGATAAACTGCAGTCATCAGGCTTTAGTTAGTGTCCAAATGTTATGTGAAATATATAAGTAAATATTGAGAGAAGAAATTACTCCAAAGTTAAAACATGCATGAAAGTAGCATAAATCCTTCTCTGACTCTGATATTGATAACTTTACAATTACACATTTGCTTCAATTCTCTACATGAACCAGTTTTTTCCTATGTATTTTCTGCTCATGTTAAGTCCAGTCCTTTGACCAGTAAGGAGACGGTCAGCTTTCCTGAAACAGGGAGACAGGAATGAGCTTCATGTCAGCTCTTTAGATTTTTAATTGTAAGTCTTCTGATAATGTTTTTGGAAAAAAAACCCCACATATTTACCCCCTCTCTAAATGATTCTGATACATAAAAATATCTTGCCGTTTGTGCATAAAGTATGATTAACAGCAGAGATTTGAAGGAGAGAACTGGCACACTAGAGAATTTTTATTTGCTCTGCTGAAGGACCCTGAAGGACTTGTGTCAGGAAGAAGAGGAATAATTAGCTGGTACTTTGTCAAAGGCCTGTACAACTTCTGTCAGCCCAGCTACTTCTTGGTACATCAGTATTATTATCCTCCTTATCATCATTAAACAAAATACTTCAGCACTCTGAGAACTACTATTATATAAAAACAAAACAAAACAAAACAAGCTTCTTCCATTTATTTCTAAATACTACTACATAGAGATTTTTCCTCTTTGCCAACAGCTGTGTTCTTCACAGATTTCTTTTTCTTTTTCTTTTTCTTTTTTTCTGTGTCCATTTCTGGAAATACTGATGCCAGACACTTCTGGCACATTGTGCAGCTCTAAATGGAACTGTAGCTTGGTATCTTTACAATGCATTACTTGTAAGGTTATTTGGGTATGATCATATTAACATGCAGAATAATTAGCAGCAGAGAATTGATATGCCTGTTATTATTATTATTATTATTCTAATAAAACAATAAAATCTTTTATTGCAATGGATTGCTGTATCTGTCCATTTCAGTATCACAGTCGGGGTGACTATTAAGCAGGGATTCTTTATTGCAGCGCTGGACGCACAGGGGATCGCTCCTCCAAATGTGTGTGCCAGGTAAAGTTAGTTTAACAACATATATACATGTTACTCATATATATTCCTGCTAATTCGGGGAGCTAATTAACATATTCATTATTTTTCTGAGAATTCATTACCATACCCTGCCACCCCCTCAGAACCCCCTTGTTCTTCAGAGATGAGTTCCTTCTCCAAGATTACACGCACACGTGTCTAAAACAGCTGTACCTGCCACTTACTTACCAGGCAGGCCCCTGTCTGTGGTCAGCCAAGTTACAAAAACTTACAACATTTGCTAACTCATGCTAAGAGCAGCCCAGTTATGTCAAGCAAACCTTCAAACCACACTTCAGTCTTATTCCTTAATTCAACTGTTCTCTTAACAGTTACACTAATCAGATTTAAAGCTGGCCAATGAGTTTTAATACAGGCAGGAAGAGGCTCACATTAAAATCTTACGCTGTTTCACCTCTAAAGAAACAGAAAACACTGACAGCATTGTTACATAGGATTACGATTTTTTTTTCTTCATTAAATTGGTTTAAAACACCTCAGTGACTAAAACTGAGATCCCTTATTAACGAGCATTAGAAGAAATGCCAGCCTGAGAAACAAACGCAGGGAGTTTGCAAAGACAAAGTCAGTTTTTCAGCATTCTCTTTAGAACACGAATTCTTAGGTAAAATGTTTTATAATTACCATAGTTGTCTGGTATTTAAAAAGTAATGCAAAAAGTTTCATATAAGCATGTTTAAGCACTGAAGTGTATGTACTTGAACAAACTACGCTATAGATTATCTGTCAGCACTCTGTTGTTAGGCCTGGCTGCTAATGAAATCACTGAGAATTTGGGCATGGTCTTTAACAGCCATCATTTCCCCAAACTACAGGGCTTGCCTCCCCATGAAAGAAGACTGAAATAAACCACAACTCTTCCAGAGCTTCCGAAGGCTGACATAGCTTGCCACACTGCTACACCCAACATTGCTAAATGGCAGAGAGCCACTGTAAAGGCTATTTTTACAGTATTCTTGCCAATCCTGTTTGACATAAAGACTTACTGGGCTCTCACTGGTAACAATCCCAGTCACAACTGCCATACGATTTGCTCCTGAGAGCCCATGATGTACAATGATTGTAAAAAAGGAGTGCAGTTTCCTATTCCTGAGATATGCACCTACCAAGAAGGAATGCCCTGTGCAGTAGAAATTGGAAGAAACAGCAAAAAATTGCAATGTGACTCTCAGAAATCTTTAAAAAAAATTGCAGCTGTAAATAAAACACACCACACATATCCCAAGTCAGTATATTCAAAATGAGCCTTATTTTACAGGAAAAGAGACCTGAACCTTGGGAAGTTATGGACAATCTAAGATGAATAATATTTCTTCCTTCCTGAAATACTCTTTCAACTTAAGCCTGGACAGAGATTGTGGTATAACTGAATGGATTTCTGAACAGCAAATTATGACATTTCTTGGAAAAAAGTGAAAGCCTCAACATTGAAAATTCTGGTTAGCATACAACACTTTGCAACTGATTTCTGAAAATGAAAGTAGCATATTGTATTTATTTTTAAAGATATTAAAGAAGCCATTATCACAACACTCAGTAACACATTTCCTGGTAAGGGGTTTATTTTGGCAATAATCATAATTTGCATCTGTTTAAGCTGGATCATGGGGTTAGCCTTCCAAACCCTGAAAAATGTAACATGACATAAATAGGAGAGACTCCAAATTGAGTATAATATCAACGTTTATCATCATCATGTGGAGTTTGATGAAAGCAGTTTCATATTATTGTATACATTATTTCATTGCTAATTAAAAATGTATTTCTGTGCTTGTTTATAGAAAAAAGAGAAAGGAATACAAGTGCAATGGAAGGCAGTGCAAGCTCCATCTCAATTAATGAAAAATAGAACACAAGGCTATTATTGTACTTGTCTTGGATGTTGCTACATGACTGCTGATTAAGTTATACTGCTCAAAACAAGGCAAAACACCAAAACATGTAAATGCTTGAATATACCCAATGATATTTAATAAGGCTTTCAAGACGTAGCTAATTTTAGCACAGTATACAAAGCCAAGAAGACCGGAGTGGCCAAAGAAGCCTTGGCTAGAAATTACTCTAGGGAATCAACTGGATCTGAAAATAATGCCATATCTACATTTTCGGGAGTATTTTGAAATGATTCCTATATTACTTCTTATTCAAATTTTAGTCTGAATTTTAGTCTTTCATGAAAAAAATGTTTCTGTCCTGTCCTCAGGAAGGCAGGACATCCAGAAAATCCCTCTGAAGTGTGCCCCAGTGGGGACATATGAATTTAAAGTCTCTTGCTGCTACTACGTTTAGGAAAAAGGAATGTTTATGGGGCAAAATAAGATGTAACAGTAGCAATGGCTGGGAGGATCAAGAAATGGGGGAAAGATCATTGAAAAGAAGCAAAAGCATCCTCTGGGCTCTGCTTTCATAAAAACGATATTAAACAACTCCTGTGATGGACTAATGCAGAATCTTAGGCAGTAAGGGCCACATATATCCAGCATTTTGATATCTGGCTTTGTGCTGAAAAGTTCCTGGCCAGTTGAAATCTGCTGGCTGTGGCTGCAGTTCAGTACAGCTATCTCTCCACAGACAAAGAATGCACAGCTTGTATGGTTGAACTCAAAAGTAGCCCAATTTACCAAAACATTTCTCACTGTGTCAAAATAGGTGGCCCTGCTTTGAGGTACCTGTCCCAGATTTCCTTCCACCAGCAATCCTTATGTGGAGAATGCAGCTGTTTACTCCACTGTGGCCTGAGATGAGTGCTCGTCTTGCATGTCCAGTCCTGACTGAAGTGTCAGTTCTAGCAAGATGTTTCATACAAAACCTTGAATGGAGCTGCATTTGAAATGCATTGAAATCTTGTATCATCTTCCTAGCAAGCAAGGCAAATTCACACTGAGAACAAAAGTACACATTAAATTGCAAAATTGAAGCATGCAGTTACAAACAGAAAGCACACTAATAATTATAACACCATAAAAATAAAAGAATAAATAAAAAATTAAAAATCCACAGGCACGGAAATATGGTGAAGAAAGAGAAATGGTAATTTGGGTGGGTGGCTCTGAGCAGCAGATGAGAAAACTTAAACCCATAGATGCTCTGAGTGTGAGAACACCAGCTACCAACACACAAAGCAGAACCTCCATAAATTGGTAACAATTTCCCAACAGATTTGGGATGAAACTGGGATTTAAACTTAGGAGTCATTCTTGAAATCGAGAGATGGCCAACATGCAAACACGTCGTTCGTACCTATAATGCTGGGTTTTGTAGCTTGTTGTTAGTACAGTAGATTTACAAAACATGACAATGCTTTCATAGCCACATTTCCAAACATAACTCACTGAAACATTAGGAAAAATGTCTAGTTTCTCTTTGTGAAGAACAGAGACAGGTTATTCCTGCTAGACCCCAGCCTTCCTTCTCATCAATCCACCTGTCCCTTTGTAATCAGTAAGAATGCTGAAGTCAGAGTAAACACGCAAGATTTGGCCCCAGATGATGAAGACAGTGTTGCAGCTGAACTGTACAGCTACAGTATCTTTGGTGTACTCTTCTTAGAGGGCTGGAGCACCTCTCCTACGAGGACAAGCTGAGAGAGCTGGGGCTGTTCAGCCTGGAGAAGAGAAGGCTCCGGGAAGACCTGAGAGCAGCCTTCCAGGATCTGAAGGGAGCTCCAGGAGAGCTGGAGAGGGACTCTTGGTCAGGAAGTCTAGTGACAGGACGAGGGGGAATGGTTTTAAATTGGAAGAGGGGAGATTTAGATGAGATCTTAGGAAGAAGTTCTTTGCTGTGAGGGTGGTGAGGCACTGAAACAGGCTGCCCAGGGAAGTTGTTGATGCCGCATTCCTGGAAGTGTTTAAGGCCAGGCTGGATGGGGCTTGGAGCAACCTGCTTTAGGGAGAGGTGTCCCTGCCCATGGCAGGGGGGTTGGAACTTGATGATCTTTAACGTCGCTTCCAACTCTGACCATTCTGTGATTCTATGATTCTGAGGTCTTTGCTGAAGACTAAAGCCAGCAGCACAGCAGATGGCACCAATCCGCTTCACCATTTAATGGGAAAATGCATAAATATACAAAGCCCGATGTTGTATCTACTGAGGTGCTTCCATAGGTGTATTGTTGCAGTATATAAAGGAGAAGCTGGGCAAATATTTCTAAGGACTGTTCATAAATGCCTATTCAAATAAACTTACTAAATTTTGAACAGCTATTCAAATTAACTAGCCTTATCCACCTCATTATTGGCTGTTTACTAGCAATTACATTCCTACCAGCATTGCGAAAGTACTATTCTTCAGAGAAAAAAATAAAGAAAAAATGGTGAATAGTCAATAGTTTAGGTAACTTTATTTTATTTTATTTTATTTTTTTCTTTTATAAAGGTATATATGCAATAGTAGGGTAGAAACAAGCTATGACCAGTCACACAAAATACCATATAAACAACTCATTAACAACCTCAGCCTGAACTTTGTTAGCATAAGTTGTTGTTCAAGACTTTCTAATAGCAAATAAATTTGGACATTTCAGTGCCCAGTGTTTAGGACTGGCTGGACTGTGCTCAGTTGAGCAACAAGAGAAAAACAGCAAAAGTGACTATGCCACCATTGTGCTAACAAAGCCCCCGGGTTAACAGAGGCTGCTTTGACTTTATGGCACAAATTAACGCTACCTCAGGGTTCCTTTAATTTAGGCCACCCTGCAATAGCCTCTGGCAGTCAGGGATTACTGGATGAAAGCAAACCAGTTTGCTGTGAACAGGGATTCAGGAGACCTTCATTCAACTCTTGACTGCACCACAGAATCTTTGGGTGATATTAGGAAAATTTTCTGTGCCTCTCGCTGCTGTATGGAGTAGCAGTAACATTTCCATACTTTACAAATGTGCTATGAAATAAATTTAGCATTTTCTTTGTAACTTTGTGCATAAAGCTTCAGAAGTCCGGCATCAGTTTTGTCAGTCTTTGGTTGGTCTGTGACAGGAGTCCCTAACACAGCTCAGACTGCAATGTACAAAGGATTCTTTGGTTTCTGTGTGTCTTTTTTGCAGGCATGAGAAAAGCAGACATTGACAACCACCCATAAAAACAGGTCTGTTAATAATCCTTTGAGTATATGCTTCCATGAAGTAACATATATACCTGAATAATATTAATTAAAATTATCCTGTGAACGGTTTCGTGCATATGCATGGATTAATTTTTGTGGAGTGAGGCATTCTCCTGAGTGCAATTTTACTGAGGTACTGCAGTTAACACACTGCTCATGGAAAACTTGCATGCCACAGAACTTTAACATGATGGAGTGTGTGCAAAGTCTGAAAAACATGGGCATGTTTTGAAGAGTTTTATCATTTGGATGTTTATTTGGTTACAGAACTCTCAGTTAAAACATACTATATTACCCTGTACTAAACATTTGATTTAATACAAAAATTAATCACAAAGTATGGATTTTTTTTTTTTTTTAATTGAATTTTAAAGCCAATCCTCGCTGGCATTTCAACATAGCTTGTACGCCTGAATTCCATGAAAACTGAAGGAAAATTTAGCCAAGTGAAACTTTTCCTACAGATTGACATGTTATCCTTGTTTATTCAGTACGTACTATATTAAATATAGGCAGAAGTCTCTGAAGAGAATTTTCTTGCTAAATTAGCCCATAAAGTAATGTTTGAGTTCTACAAACCCCATAGACGACACATTGTGTACCTAATGCCAAGGAAACAGAAGAGGTGGTGTTCTCAGGTATATCAAATATTTATGGCCTTACTGTAACATCAGCAGTACTGACAAGATGCATTCAATATGGTTTAGAGCCTTCATTTGGTTATTTAGTTGACATATGGAATACTCTTGTCTTTTTATCCTGGAAAGAAATATAGAAAAAATTGTCTGGGGCTCAGTCTCTCTTTCTCATAGGTAAGAAGTGGGAGAGGCACCAAAGGGAAAGCTTTAAGTTTTGAAATACCATATTTGGAGTTTGAGTTGCAGATTTTGAGTAAGTTATCAGTTAATAAAGTTTTAGGTGAAATTTTTTGTGACCTTGTCTTTATCATCCAAAGTCATCCCTGCTAGATTTCGCCAAAAATGCTGTCTCGTTTCCAGTATAAACAGGAAACACAAAGGGTACACACGTATCTGTCTGTACGCACATGGAAGTTGCATTCAGTGTTATGTTTCCAATTTGTTCCCTGCAACAACTGAAATCACAAAAGTTGTTCTATAGTTTTTTTTATTTGTCTCATTATATGAAACGAAAATAAGATAAGTTTTACCATTCCTCCGTCCTTCTTCAGTTGCTAAAGCTCAGCAAAATTCTTTATGAACTCCTGCAGGTTTTACACTGAATGGCTTGTACTTTATGAAAATGGCTTAAAACAAAACTTAGAGTCATATATACCTAGGCAGAGCATCATTATATATTAGAAAGAATCATAATGTGGCTACAGGAATGATGATTTATAACAGCAATATATGCTGTCTATAAAAAATAATAGCGCCTATATTATTTATGCATTGCCATAAGTGTACATAGACTTCAAAGTCAAGGCTCACAGAATAATTAATGAACCAAACAAGAAATATTTTCAACACGCTCAGAAGACCTAAGTTAACTCAAGTCCCAGCTGAGGAGGAAAACAACCTCAGAGCAACCAGGGGGCCACGAGAAATCAAACATGCTATGAATGGGGCAGACACAGCCCAAGTGCACAGCTGTTCTACGTGCTCACAAAAAGCTAATGCATTAAATAGTTAATCTTTCATTAACAGTGTGTAATCAGTTGGCATGATTTGCTCAACACACAAGAAAACTGGTGACTGCCCCCCTGAGAGTATAATTCCAAGCTTCAGTAGTATCAGTCTTTGAAGAAACCTTACTTCACTGTTTTAGACACAAAATATTGCAATGGCATTTTTTTGTTTGTTTGTTTTCCAGAAGTAAAAGAAGGAAAAAAAAGAGAGAAAAAAGGGAGAAGTCAAGACAAACTGATCACTTTTGTTGGGACTGAGTGAATGATCAATGCTGAGTTATGAAAAGACTGCAGATAAATCTGTGGATTAATACATTCCATCAGCAGCACCTGCCATTTCAAAGGAGCAATAAAAGGTTAACGGAACGAGATCAAGGCAAGAATATTCTTCAGCTATGATTCCTCCTTTGGAAAGATGCCTTTATTTGCTCCCTAAAGGAGGTGAGTCCAGCTCGTGGTGTTGGTGTCGATGGTATAAGGAGGAACAAGGACGAGTGAGTTGGGGGATGGGGCTCCAGGGAGACTCTTCCACTAGTTACAGCCACTGGGGTTTAATGCGATCTATAAACTCATCTGTCTGTTTACATACCAGCAAATGATACGTCTCTCTGATCCACTTACATTTTCAAGCCTAATGTATACACAGGGCACTGACGTTGTGTACACAAGACACAGAGATAGCTGGGGGCTGTGTGCTGTCCCTGCTTTCACAGCACACTGTCACTCTTATAAATAAACCATTCGCTCGGGAAAAGAGTCTGAGAGCCGGAGAGCCACATTGCGTGCAAATCCAGCTCAGTGCCTGAGCTTCCTCGAGGTTGAGGCTAATCCTAACTGACATGTTACAGTAAAAGTACTTTATAAAATCAATATTAAATTCACAGCCTTTGACATCCTGGGACATCAAAGATAAAGGGGAAATAAGCCGTGGAGTAAACAGTCCTGCAGCTATGCCAGTTGCTCAAGGAGAGAGGCAAAGGAAGACACAGGAGACCATGGGGTAAATTAGTACAGTGTTAGGCTTGTTTTTATACCAAGGTCTTGACATCAATGAAAACATTATAAAAACAGCACGCAAACTCTTACAAACAAGAAAAAAATATTAGGAAAGTCCCACTCAGTTACACATTCACATAACCTTTTGAGGTTAAAGGGATAAAATGCCATCTATGCAAGCCACAGTAACAGCTTCCTCTTTCAGTAAATTATACTTGAGAGTGATAAAATAATAAAAAACCCCCAACAATGTATCACTGAACTAAAGAATCACTGGGCTAGAATTTGAATGCACAATCATAATCTGATAGCAATGTTCCCTCTTTCTGTGCTACACACCTGTGTGCATGCTACAGTCATCCAGTCAGCCATCACAGCGTTTGTACCATGGGTGTGAATAAAAATTGTATGAGTTATTGAGTCAAGAGAAGGGCTTGAACAATGGTTGAGCTACTTGCCTGCAGAATTCCAGATTTCATCCTCCATATGTAAAATAACAGTCGGAATTAATACTTCAAAAGATAACACTGGCTTTGAGCAAGAGCAAAAGGAAGACCAGGATGAGTTCAAATCCAGAAAATATCCCTTCTCCTCTCCTTACCCTCCCCAAGCCTTTTCCTATCGATGAATAAACCTAGCACTAACTCTTGATGTAAGGCTGGGTAAGTCAAGATAGCGAGAAGACAGCTCCTTACTGGAGAATTGCATTGTGTGAGTTCAAAAAGTTCCTTGCCATTTTCTGGCTTTTGTGTAGCCAATTTGTAGCTCTAGTGACTCTTGGTGGTCCTTGCACCAACCATAAGAACACACATTTTTCACTTAAAACATCTGATATGCAAAACGTCTACTCAGAATAGGCATTAAAAGAGTTGAAAACTTAACTTTTTTGCATAGTGAAATTTGCTAAAATTGCAACTACAATGATTTGACTTTTCAGAGGAAACTTCTAATGTATTTGTAGTCATTAGAAAATGACACACAATGATTTCTTAACTTGCTCTGTCACATAATATTGTTGTCAAACATTCTCCACTGGTTAGTACTTCTGATGAGACAACTGGTATGGTTTAAGGAAAGAAAGAGAAAAGCAGTATGTTCGTTAGAATGAAACATGAAAAAGAAGGCACAATAAGAACTGTTTCTATTTAATTAATGTGTTTTGAAGAAAGAAATTTCTACCCTGAGGCTTAGGAAGACATAATTTTGTCAGTATTCAATCCTGAAGTTAGCAAGAGCTATGCACCTAAAAATCATGGAATCACAGAGCTATAGAACTGTCTACGTTGGAAGGGAACTTTAAGATCATTGAGTCTAACCATTAACTTCACACTGCCAAGTCCACCACTAAACCATGTCCCTAAGCACTTCATCTACCCATCTTTTACATACCTCCAGTGGTGGTGATCCTACCACTTCCACAGGCTGTCTATTTCAATGTTTGATAATTTTTTCCTAATATCCATCCTAAACCTCCTCTGGCACAACTTGAGGCCATTTCCTCTTGTCCTGTCACCTGTTACTTGGGAGAAGAGACCAACTTCCACCTCTCTACAACCTCCTTTCAGGTAATTGTAGAGAGCCATAGGTTTTCCCCCCAGGCTCCTTTTCTCCAGGCTAAACAATCTCAGCTCCCTCAGCTGCTCCTCCTCAGACATGTGCTCCAGACCCCTCACCAGCTTTGTTGCCCTTCTCTGGACCCGTCCCATGGAAGAGTACGCTCATCCAAGCCATGGACAGCCAGTTTCTCCAGGAGAATGCTGTGGGATATGTTGTCAATGGCTTTACTAAAGTCCAGGTAAACAACATCCACCCACAGCCCTTCCCTTGTCCTCTAAGTGGGTCTTCTTGTCATAGAAGGAGGTCAGGTTAGTTAAGCAGGACCTGCCTTTCGTAAGCCCTTGCTGGCTGCGCCTGATCACCTGGTTGTCCTGCATGTGCCATATAATGGCACTCAAAACAGAATGCTCCACAACTTTCTCAGGCACGTGACTCTGAATAGCTTTGTTGCAAATACTTGAGGGTAACAGAGTAAACTTAAGGAGAAAGAGCTGAAGGAGCGATGCCATGAAAGTAATAGACCAAGTACTGAGAATTAAAGCAAGGAGACACCTCACATCTCCTTACAGAAGGACAGACACTTTGTCAGTCATGACAATGAATATAATTTTCTCTATTTCTTACAGCTGATGTCATCATTTAGGAGATAATTTAGGGGTTGTGGTTCAAAATGATATTAGTACCAAAAAAAAAAGAAAAAAAATTGTAGCAAAGAAAATTCCAGAAAAGTCAATTCTACCATCCTTTCAGCACGTCTGTGATGCAGAATGGATTTTATTAGGACAAATAAAACCTCTGTCAGCAAATAGGATGGAATCTTTGTGCCATTACAAAGACCAAGCCAATCTTTACCCTAAGGCTACTATCTTCATCTGGGAAATAAAAAAAATGCTTACTGTCTCCTCTAAATATGCTGCTGGGACTCAGTGACCAACAACCAGCAATGGCATCTATGACTGCCTTTTTGGATCATTCATGTGCTTGGCAGCATGATAATCACGGAGTTAGGAGAGAGCCAAAAGCCGGGTTAAAAAATTTCTTGATCCATTACTTTACCCTTTAAGAATAAAGAAGAGAAATTGCTGATTGCAACTGCCACAAGTCAATGCTTTTCAGCTTGCTTTAGTCAGAGGCACATGAGATGCAGTCCATGGCAATCTGGTACCTCACAAGGCACTGAGTCTGTCTGGCTCCATGGAAGACCCATGATGAGAGATTTGAGGATGACAGAGATCTTGAAAGGTACTTCTCACAGAAAAAGGAAACTCAAGAAAAAGAAGGAATTTTTTGAGAATGGAAGGGGAGGCAGGTACTTATTCAAACAAGTTGCATCATTTCTGTTTTTGAGAAAGATTTCCTTTGTGGTGCTTGTTGTAACTACTCCTACATCCCCCCAAAAGAAAAAGCATTCCGACTGGTGTATTAAGGACTAACTTTTGAGTACTCTATCTGATGTTTTGTGAGTTGTTATAGAAATGACAAAACCAATTCTTTTCATGTACAAGAATAATACAGAATGTTTTAACAGACTTCTGATGTTCTTGAGGTGTCAGTAGTATTCCTCTTACTGGGTGCTATAGCTCATTTCATAATTTTTTTTTCTGTTTTGTATATATTTGCACACCCTACTTATCATAATCACATCTGAATAGCTCACAGCAGTGCACTAAACAATGTGAATAACGTTCATCACAGACTATTTGCATTTTCATTCTGCCAAAAGAGGAGGCATATAAGTTTCTACCTTATCTTTGTAAGGCTGATCGGATACTTTTTGGTGTTGTTTTGCTGGGATGTTTTTGGAAGGATCTTTTTGTTGGATATATTTACTTTCTTTTACAAATTTCCATGCTGCTGTGCAGTTAGGTTACAGAAGTGTAAAACAAATATAACTTCTATTTGGATGGTAGATTTCTACACCTGTTTTTCTGTCCAATTATTCCATGACAGATTAATCCTTTAGGATATTTTAGTAGATTTGATGAAGATTCATTGATGGAGACTTAATAGTCTGCAGTTTGCTCAAGAAAGTGAAGATGATTTGTATATGGTAAACTAAGTGAATATACATAGCACTGTTTTACCATCTCTCTGAGGTGAATGTGACCTAGAGGTCTATTCTTTTGGCTCCAAATTCGTATTTGGTCAATATACAATAATATTCCCTACCTGCAATTTTAAGGCTGTACAACAGTGACTGTGAGTCAAAGGAAATATTTTAAGTATGAGGCAAGCAAGTAGTTAGACCATCACTAGCCGGAGTTACTACATTCATGCCTGATATCAGTTGCATTTTAGTTGAACAACAGGTTAGCTAGAAAACACCTTGGACTACATTGTAGAGAGTCCACATTGAGGTAACAGAGACATACTGTACTTCTGCTTGTTCCTTTAGGAAATTACACTTTACATGAAATGTGTTCTGTATAATGTACTATAGTTTATAACAATATGCTCAACATAAAATAGATAAGCAATAAGCATTCAAAACATTATATTTCATTATTCCTTCTGTAATATTAAGTCTGCTGGGCTTTGTCCCTCATCTTCCAAACAAATTTTGAGTTAATATCTCAAAATTGTATCTTGACCAGCAATAAAGTATCAAATATAAAATTCCTTTAGCATGCAGAAAAACTACTATCTCCCTGTCCTCTGCATGTCCAGTTCTTTGTCTATCCTAGTAATGAGAGACAAGGCAAGAGATTCAGATATAGGATTTTGCTTGATATTGCATAGTGCTGTTTTTAGCTCACCAAGCCATGGTTATTTATGGTTCATTTCCAGGCAGTCATGCGTAAGAATCTCAGCTATAAGGTCTATGAACTGCAGTGTACTGTTGTACTACCAGCCATTTACTTTATATTCTGGCAAGACCACAGATGGAACAAAAGTGCAACTTTTCATTACTGGATATTGGTACACAGAAGTGGTCCAAATTAGCTAACACATTATAATAGTTATTAAAACGTCAAAATTTGCACATAATAATTATAAATTCATTATTCAAAAATATGTAAGACAGCAAGGCTATACATAGGGCAGCACAACTATACCCCACTATCACTGATTGTTAATTAAATAATCTGAATCTGATCTGAAATTCTTTGGCTGAGCTGTGTGTAGGAAGCCCATATTAATAATTATACTCTTTAATAACAATCATCCACTTCTACTGATACAAAAGCTTCTGCCTTCCTGCAAGGGATGAAAATACAAATAAGAAAACATTTTTCTTTTTGACTGAAATAGTCCCTGTCTTTAACATTTGGTGTTATATTTGAAATAGTACTTTTTCAGGCTGTGAAGAAAATATTATCACTTCATCACTGATGACCAGTTAAGTCATGATTCTCTACTGTGCAGACTGTTCATTGATGAAATATTAATGTGACCTCAAATATGCTGGAAAATTAAAACTATTTGTGAATCTCTCACAGCGAATCTAATTCTACATAGCATCTCTATGGTAACCGTACTTCTATAAGCCAAAAATTAGACCATCAGTCAACACTATCAGCATAATCATAGTCAAATATGTTTAATTAACCTATGTCATAAAGTGTTACCTATTTCAGCCTGGTATTCAATTAAGACAAGTAAATAAACCAAACATACATGTAGATGACTCATTCTGTGTGTAAAATGTGTTCGGATATCAAAACCATTCTTTAATCCAATTTCTTCCCTGTGTTTCCTCTTTCATTTCAGGTTCCCTTCTGCATAGCCAAAAAAGTATGAAGTCAGGAAGTCTAAGAAGTCCTTTCACAATGCATATCATTGTGCGTCTATTGTAAGGGTGCTTACTATTCATCCGCAGGGCTAGCACCAACAAGAACGCTTGCTGAAGCAAGCACTGTTGAGTATGTGTGATGACTGCAGACTTCCTCCCAAAATATGAATAGCAACAGTAAAAAATAAAAAGAAAAAGCTTCTTTAAGTGAAAAACCTGAAGCATTCTCGAAATGTTAAGCCTAAACTATGAAGACCAAAATTTCCTCCATGTATAGAAAGTAGTCAATTTTTTTTTTCTTTCACTTGCTTTTCACTTTTCTGCTTTCAGCAGAAAAGCCTCCCCTCCCATAGTTATTCCAAAAGCCAAAGATAGCTGCCCACTTTTAAGCAAAATCCAGGAAAGACTAGGTATGACTTGCTCCTTCCAGGATTAGCAACTGCATATCGGGTTGAAATTCAGCCCATGTCAGCAGATAACAGAGAGAATTACTGTTTTACATCTGTCTAGTGAGGATGGTTTCCACTCAGCTTGTTAGAAAATGTGGGTCTCACAGAACACCGATTAGGCATTGCACTTTCTCAAAAAACCCTTTTTTTTCTTGAATGTTTCATTAGGTGTTATAGAGTAAACTGGTATGGAGAAAGATGTAATATCAAAATCCCGAGATTTTGGGTCAGCGAGGGGCATGCTGAGACCTATCCTGATATTTCTGCATTTGTTGCTATGTGCACAAACTCCCTTGGTTTTAGATGCTTTTAGAGCTGTCTGTATGAAATTCCCATTGTTCTCATAAATCCCTAATTGGCCTAAAATCTCATACCAGTATCTTCAGCTTGATTTTTTGTGTCAGGTCCCCTTGGTCAGAGTGTTACTTTCTGTCTGTGATATTTTGATTTTGCTTGAAATGGTTTGTTACACTTTTCAGGGATAATCAAACTTCACTCATTCTGATGTAATAAAAATGCTGATAAAATCTTTTTTTTTTAAGGAATACAATCCTGTGTTATCTATGGGCTACAGGGATACATCATGTAAAGCTTCTTACAGAATTTCAGACCGCATTTCTTTGATCACACTACTGTTAAACAGGAAGGTAGTTTCATCACTTCTTTTAGAGTTTTAGAGTCAAAGCACTTCCTCAGAAGTAGTTTCCTACATCAGTATTTCAAGGTATTTACAGTTTTGCCAGAAATTTGACAGTGTTTTCGAGATTACTGTGCTCAGTATTTAGCTGCTTCCCTGTTGTTAAAATAAAAAGTTCTTATTGCATCTGTATTTTTGTATACAGCATAGTGGACCTCACAGACTGCCTTGAGAAAACACTTAAGCAGTTTATCTGCCAAAAGACTTAAGCCTAACTACTGCACTGCGTGGGCTTAAAGCTTCCTCAGCCTTGCATAGTGGAGAAAGGCAAGACCAGAAACTATTCTGTTTGGGGCCTCTTTGGTGAAGCAATCCTTGCTTTTCCTTAATTTTTGACTGGGGAAATTAATTACCTTTAACTTCTGGAAGTGGGATTTCTCCTTGAAGGTTTGTCATGCTCCATGACTCCAAAATCAATGCCGCTGGAAATCTTGGCACTTACAGATTAGAGTTATAATTGCATTAGCAGAAAAAAGTGTCTTTAAATGGACTATTTTGGAGTACAAGCGCTGACGTACAGAGGACCCTGTTCTGTTGTGTAACAACAGATTAAACTGACATACTGAGTACATCTGATCTCTAGAACACAATTTGTCTGAAAGTAATACTGGGCACCTGAGTATGACTTGAAACAAACAGTCCCGAACTAAATCAATACCAAATGCTGCTAAATCCTGAGGAATAGTTACCCAGCAGTATTACCCAACAGATAAAATGAGTCTCAGGAAGCCTGGATTTTCTCCTGTCTCTGGCATTGATCTGCTTGGTGTGATCCTAAGTCACCTTGCATCTCTTGTGAATTCTCCCATGCGTGACCTACCTTGCTTGTTTAGACGGGAAACTCTTTCAGTTCTGTAGCTAAGCCATCAAGGCTGTGAGTTCAACTGAGATTTCACCTGCAGTTCCTGCAATAATACATGGTAAGCTGCTCCCACTTGAACATTTAAAGTATATTAAATACAGAAAATAATTAGAAATACTAATGATTACTGCCACTTCAGATAATTAACTGAAAAGTAAAACTTAGCTGTTACGTTGGGTTTGAAACCAGATCAATAAAGCATTAGGTTAAGAACAAGGGCATTAGGAGAGGCAGCTCTACATCTAAAAAGAACAGTTATTTCTGTTAGCAGTATGTGACAAGCTCTCTCTTCGCATGTGCAGGTGCTGATTATTTATACACATGTACATATAATTACTAGCAGGTGTTGTGAATGAAGCAAGAAATTTGAAAAATGATACAAACACATGATGTGTAAGTGACTTCCCAGAGTTAAAAAGTTATAGAAGAGACTGTGTTTAAGGATATGCTTGTCTTTAAATGAGAGATACTTTAAGACCAAGGTGATGTCTCATGTTTCTTTCTTTCCCTGATGTAAGAAAATATTTGATACCGTGGTGATCTGGCACCTTGATGGAAGTGTATTTGTTACCATGAAAGATGATAAAGGTGTTTTATGTGAAGTGGCAAATTCTGTCCTACTTTGCAACCATTACACACCTTTGGCTTGCACAGTCCCTTTGGAAAATTAAATAGATTAATTTGACACCAATTATTTCAGTATAGCACAAAATTAACTTATTTCCTCTAATAATGATATATAAGTAAGCATGTATTTTAGTGGTATAAGTGCTATATTTAAGAATATGTATATGGTTAAGGATAAAGAATTATGTTTATGTAGTCCAAACATGCTTCTCTTACAATTCCAAAGACTGGTTCTAGATTCAAAAGCACCTACAGAATGCATAGTAGCAAGCATTAAACCATTTATATCTGTAGGAAACAGCTCCTGTATTTAACCCTACCTACAAACAGATGCAAGTCTGATTTAATGCCAGTGATATTCTGATATAATAGTAGCTTGTAATCTTCAGAAACAGAAAAAAAATCTGCCTAGGGACTTCAGCATATGTTAGTGCATGACAGACATTCTTTTTTGAGAGGTGTTTGTGGCATTTTCATTTAGAATATGTTCATGATATACATGACGAAATCTTCTTGGCTATCTGAAGAACAACTTCCATGTTTTCTAGTTCACCAGGGAACAAGGGAGGTGTCACATTTTGATCCATTATACAGTGCATGTTTCTGCAACCTTTTACAGACACTCCTTGTGCCTTAGGTATTACAGAAGAATGGACACTGTCATTGAACATCTTGTAGGTAAGGTATATCTGCCAAAGAGATGGTGATTTATGACAGAAGAAGACCAACCACCAAAAACCAGCACTAATTTTGTCATTTCAGCACAGCAGACCCCATGCTGTGAAGTAATTAATTATTATTGGAATAAGCAGACTCAGTTTCATTTTTAAATGATATTTTGCCTCATATTGTTCTGAATTGGATTTTCTAACCAGTGGACTATAATGTATGTCACACACACATATAGCTTGAAGAACAAGACCTTGACATCAAGGACTACAAATTGTGGAAATCATTTAGTTGGAAATATCAAAAGTTACTGTTGGAGCATTCTACATAAAATCCAAACAGGATTGTTATGCAATATAGAGGATGGGCTCTTTGAAACTGACCTGGAGGGCTTCGTTTCAAGTTAATTCAGCATAACTGAACAACAATTCAGTGGTGTTACTGATCTGATGCCATGCCCCACGTGCACACAAGGTGATGCTACTCCTAGGATTCATCAAACTAGGTCGGCAGGAAGCTACAAGGAACCTGAGAAGACTTTGTTCTCTGTCAAGTGTGTCAGCAGGAAAGGAAGCGGGTGGTGAACTACAACTCCCAGGTGACATGATGGCTGTAGCAGAAACAGTTTGATTGTTTGCTAAAAATAAACCAAATACAAATATTAAGTGTTTGATATATGTAATTTAGATTTTCCCAGTAGGAATTTCCCACAGAAAGTTTACATGGCACGCATATTATTAAAAAACCCAACGAGATTATTGTATTTGCAGAGCAGCATTCTTAGTTTTATACCTAGCTTTTAACTTTCATACATACCTTTTACTATTTTTTCTATTTTAAAATGTTTTCTGATGGAAAAATATTTCTTAATTCATAAGTATGTATTTCTTACTCTGTTTTTTTAGTTTTCTAACTCTGTTGCCAAAAGATATTTTCACAAGGTATTTTCTCTCTATTGGTATTTGTGACTGACCCTTATTCAGCCAGCCCAATGAGATCTTCATGCTGCTTTTCATGTCTTTATCTTTTGACAACAGTAAATCTGTTTTATGTGTGCCAAATGTTTTACTCTCCTCTCTCATTTTCTGCCTGAGTAAATTTGGACATTTTATGTTCAATGTGTTTAATTTTATTTTTTTTTTACAATAAGGCAATAGTTGATAAATTTTCTGAGAATGTTCTATACTGACTTATGGAAATGTGCTAGTGCTTATATAGCTATTTCTGCTTTTTGTGTTCCTCCGTTTTATAGCTGAGTCTTTCACTTGTTGATCACAGTTTTTGTTTCTGTTTTTAGAAGAAATATTCTTGTTGCTGGTTTTTTTTTATTATATTAATTGAATACACATCGCATCTCCACAGAACTATTAACTTTTCACCTCCTCCTTAAAATGAATTTGTACTGGTTAGAACTCTGATGGTCAACCTGACATGAGCAAAGGATTCCTTTTCTTTCTGAGTAACAACGTAGGCAAACAACAAGACATCTTACTGTTAGTCAGTCACCATACAGAAGAATCTAAGGCAGGAATAAAAAATGCAACTCTTAACAGGAAAAAAAAGCTTGCCATCCACGTAAAGAGACATTGACAAACCTTAAATATGCTGAAAATATCTGCAAAATCTCTATTTGGAACTGTAGACTGGTGAGCAGTAATGGCAGCATAGTTTGACAATAAAGTTACATACAAGTTGGAGAAACCAAGCGATTATTTTCAGAACTGTGTAAATGGGAACATAAAAATCTATCTTAACACTGAGCTCAAAAGCAGCCTCCAAAATATTTTCTGGTAGATAAACTGTTACAACATTTTTATTCCAACTAAGGTAATGATGGAAAATAAAATGACACTCAACACTGTCACGCTGACTGCATGCCACCCACCTGTTAGGCTGTAGATTTTAGCAGCCAGAAAAATGGCTTTCTTGGAAATACTGCTCAGAGTGACTAGTGACATGACCTCAATATCTGCCTACCAATGTTTTTGTCGTTGGGTCAGCGGGTGACAGACTGTAATTACTTTTCAAATGATGAATTTCATTTTCACTCTATAAAACTAGTATCAAATCTAAAAGAGGAATCAAACTACAGTGTCAGAAGAGCATCTTTCATTTTTCATGTTGCAAGACGCTGTTAGAAAGAAAATTTACTTTGCTTGTATGCTCTCCTGTTGGAATCCATGTTTTAAATAGAGGTTGTAGGTAGTAAGACAAAGCAAATTCTGACAGGAATATGAAGATAGCAGCATTTTATCATGTAGGCATGCAAGGGTTATTTAATGTTTTAAAATCCTTGACAATTATAATGAACAAGTGAGTGTAAATGCATACAAATACAGTACACAGAGAAGAAATTACTGTTTATACTTATTCTTTTATGCTGTAACAGCAGATAAAAAAGAACCAACAGCCTACCTGCTGATCTACAGTGCATAAATAGAAAGTTATAGGTGATTTTTCTATTCAATGTAATACATGATCTGTGGTTTCTCCATAAAAGAGTTCTAATTCCATCTTAAAAAAATTGTTTCTTCAAACAGAAATACTAAGAAATTACTACAGTAAATTTTCTAGTTTATTTTTGAAGTCTGCTCTCAGCCCCCACTGGCCACTAAGGCTATTGACAGAGTCTACAAGAGCAAAGCATTGTCCAGAGCAGAGAAGGAAGGAGTTGGGGACATTTCAACAAATCAGACAAGTTCACAGTACCAGAAGGAATCCACCCAAGGATCTGAGGGAACTGGTGCTGTGAGGCCTGCCTGTCATCTACTGTACAATTCTTGTACTAATCTCTGTGTTCACCTTCACTCGTAACTTTCCTAGAGGCACAATACCAAAGACCTGCAGATTAGTTTCCTACATTTCCCCTATAGAAAGCCATATTTCCCCTATACAAAATTTCAATTATCTTGTCAAAGAAAGGTTTCAGATTACTCTGGTGCAATCTCCCAATGGGAAAATACAGTTACAAGATTTCATTCATTATTTCCTTTCATTACTGCAGTTATTATTTTCTTCCAAGTTTATTCCGAAGCCTTACAGGCCATTAAAATGAGTATAACCAGTTTCATCATTACCCTTTTTCATGAATACCCCACATGGAACAGTAACAAGGTGTGCAGATTTGGACTGACTTATAAAAGAAGAGTTTCTATTGCATCATGATTTCCTAATTTCACTTTCCAAGACGTCTATTCATCTGCAAAACCCCCCTGTCTCTCCAAGATCCCAGAATGAATCCATACTGGAACAAGGGCATTAGTTCAGAGTTTTGGGATTCTGGGTTAGCTTTGTGATTCCATCATCACACCTCTTCCAGAAATGTTCTAATGGTTCAGTCTAGTCTGCATTTACTGACAAAGAAGTACATGGCCTTTTCATAAGCCTACAAAGAGTAAATCAAGACATAATTATAAAACTGCTGAGAAAATTTTCCTGGAGATCTGTATAATATTTTCTACAATTTAAGGGGAATTAATGATAGTTACTGTTCACCATCTGATTTTTATGACATCTCTTTTAAACCTAATTAATAGATCTAAGAAAAATAAGAGAGGAAAGCAAGATGTGTTTCCTATTCAGAGTCACCAGTAATCTTCTTTACTAGCAAGTACAACATTTCTTTACTACTGTAATTCCTCACATATGTAACACCTACAAGCACTTTAATTTCCCTGCACACCAAACTACAAGGAAAAAGACAGAACACAGACCCAGCAAAACGGGGAGAAGCAATAGATATGTTGGAGAGAAGGCTGCTATGCAGAGATTCCCTGGCAGGCTAGAGAAATGGCCTGACAGGAAAATCTTGAAGTTTAACACAGGCAAACACAAACTCTGGCATCTGAAATGAAATAGTGCCATGCAACTATACAGGCTGGGGCTGAATGGATAGAAGGAATCTTTACAGAAAAAGACCTGGGAGTCATGGCAGACAACAAATTGAGTCAGCGTGCCTTGTAGCAGAGGTCAACCACGGACTGAGCTGCATCAGCAGGATTGTGCCAAGCAGTTAGCAGGAAATAATTATTCCTTGCTATTCAGCACTCATGCAACTTCATACTGAGTCCAGTTTTAGGTTCTCCAGTGCAGGAAATACAGTGGCATACTGAAATGAGTCCAAGAGATGGCCAACAAGATGACATTTGATGTAGTATGTGATTGATGAATAGAGGCCAAGAGAAATGTGGTGTTCAGCTTGGAGAGATGGTCAAACATTACAACAAGTTACTGAAAACAGACCCTAGGATATGGGGTTGACCTAGATGACCTTCAGATGTACCTCCAAGAAAAAATATTTAATTAGTCTGTTTTCAGAGAACAGTGGGTTTTCTGGCTGTGTACCTACCACTGGATGTGTGCAGAATTTAGTCTTCGTGCAACTGGTTTATTTTGCTTTCAAAACACAACACAGTGTATAACATCATCTTCCTTCCTTCCTTCCTTCCTTCCTTCCTTCCTTCCTTCCTTCCTTTTTCTTCCTTCCTTTTCTTCGTAGACTTTATTTAGGATAATACCAGTTATCTTTTTATTTAGTTTCTGGGCTTTTCAATTATTGTCCAGATTTCAGGTATGTTATGTTTTCCTATTAATTCCTGTAACATTGAGTTCTAAGTGGCAGATTAGATTCCCTGAAACTTCACGTCATAGTACCATTTGTCCGTGCCTAATCACTCTGAAACTGTTTATGTATTTGAGCTAAAATATTACATGAATGCTGTATGCCTTAGGGCATTTTGTTTTGGTTTATTTTTAAGTTGCAGCCAGAATAGTAGAGCTTCTTGTAAGAAAACAAAGTTAAAGAAAAATCCACATCTGTTTTACGTAGCTGTTGTATTTTTGAGCTTCTCATTTAGGTGATGGTATTTATTGAGTAATGCTTCTTCTGCTGCCCCTATAAAAATCTGCCCAAATGCGACACGTTTTATAAGACCTAATATATCAACCTTGCATGTTGACTGAAATGTTATTAGAACTAAATTTGTAATATTTTACAATTGATGTCCACTGAATATGCACCATATCGGGAACCTGCTGTAGCACTTTTGCTGCAATTACTCTTACTAATTGCTTAATGGAATGGGGTTAACCTCTGGTACAATATAGACATTATTTTACTTGTGCTTCAGTGAATTACTGAAACTACATGGATGAGAAAGACGTAGAGATAAAGGTCAGACAAAGTACTTGATGAAGAACCTGGGGAGCTGGTTCTAAAAAGGCTTAAAGCAGCTAAGGGAAGTGACTAAGTAAACAGGTTAGAAACTATACAGATTGTTGAGAATTATACTATTCAGACTGAACAAAAACTGAAGACTTCCTTCCTTCCTACAGTACAGTGTATAACATAACAGCAAAATATAATGGCCTAGGAACTGAAGAGCAGGGAAGTAAGTTCTGGAGGATATGGACAGAAATATAAAGCAAATACCATTTTCAGACCATGCAATGAAATAAAGCATTACTCTGCTATGAAGTACTGATGAAATTCACAAGTTAACTATGTCTTGCACGCTGTCATTCCATATTGAGTATGACAGTATTTCAGTTACTTTAATGGCTTAAATAGCCAAGATCCTTGCAGCGGATCTCAGATTAAAGATTCAGTTTGATACCTGAAAGTCTGATTTGCTTGAATGGTAAGTACTCATATTTGCAATAGAAGTAGTTGTGCTATAAACATATAAATGATTTTATATATGAAAGCTGAAGATGGGTTTCTCAGATTTGGGACTCTTAGCTTAAAAGATACATCTCCCTTTACTGTCTGCCTGTCTCAATTTTCCACCTGTAAAATGAGTTCATCCTTATTGTCATAAAGACCAAATGAATATAAATTGTAGCATGAACTAGTCAAACAGCACAGTAATGAATGCCACAGAAAAGACATTAAAGAATTCTGTCTTCTAAGTGAAGTTTGAACAATGCAGAGTAAAAATGGCATAGGACCACACATTGAACAATGAGCAGAAAACAAAACTCTGAATAAATGCTCATTAAGGAAGTATTGTCCATCCTCTGCAGGGAATGTGACAAGGGTCCTGTGAAAACCAGTGTTTGTGATGCTTTAATTAAGCAAAGTATTACAATGGCATGTGAGGGGAATGATGGTGAAGAACTAAGTTTCTGCAGGCACCTTTAAATCAGCTATAGTGAAAGTTCTGAATGCCTGAGTTTGACTTGCCATATATTGTAAAATATGTTTTATAGTTTAACATAAAGTATTCATTTACAAGACTATATATGATGGAAAGTTGCCTTAAACAGCAGGGTTCTATCTCGACTTAAACACATTTTGTATAATTGTATACATATTCTGTTGTTTGTATACAGTTATATTGAGTAAGATTGGCAAGCATCAGTACTAAAAGGTCTCTTTCTAAAGCCACTGTGTTTTAGAGAGTTATAGAGTGCCAAGAAAACCACACACACTGTGGCTGCTTTCAGCTTAATTTCCTGAACATCTATGGCAACTCATCTTTATGCCCTTTTTTAAGCTGTTGACACATGTGATACCTGACCTGCTTTTGGGAACTTTCCATGACATGGAATCCTTCAAGTCCCACAAAATAATTAAAAGCTCTAACTCTAATACAATCACAAAAACAAAAGGAATGCCAATAAAAGAGATTAGTCTCAGCTCTTCTTGCTTTGAAACAAGCTGCAGACAAGGGCAAGAAATAGCAATTGTCTGCACAGAACCATCTGTTCAGCATTCACATTACTTGGCATTTATAATGTGTAGACTACTGCAGATGCACTGACCTGGAGGTTTGTGTATAGCTCAGGGATGTGGAAAGAAAGAAAAATCTGTACCTAGAACTAATTATAAGGCACCTGATGTATTATATGGAATACTAGCTGCTTACTTGTATCGTTAACACAAGGCCTAGAATGTGATCATTTAGCAGTACTTAAAAATTACAATGGTGAAAATGACTCATCTACATATTGCAGTGATATCAGTGCTATTACTGGTTGTATATAGAGGCAAGATATTCCAAGTAATTTCTGAGGAACAGATCTTTGATTTCAATAAATTCCAGGTGCTCCAGATGTTAGTTATTTTTTAATTTGCACAAATATGCTTGTTTAATCTTCAACGTGTTCGCTGACAGTTTGTACAATTATTCTTTCTAAAAAATATGCCTGGATAAATAACTTGAAATCCAGAAGACTGAATGTTTACACTTTTAATTTTGAGTGGACAAAACAGTTACATTTTGTGAGTTATGTGATGACTGTGATCACTTAGTATGATCCATAACAGGACTTATCACATATTTGAGAGGATTGAAGATATATTTGAATAAAGAACAATCACTATAATGTGGTAAGATACCTTTCTTAAAATAAAAGCTCATTAACTCTACAAAGTCCACCTTCAACTCAGAAAATAGGACCCTAATGAATAAATGTATCAAAATTGGGATTTCTTGCAATCTCCTGTCAAGCATCTGTTACTAGCCATTCCAGGAAACAGGATACTGAACCAGATGGACCACCAGTCTGTTTTGAGGGAATTGGTATCTGATGCAATACCAACAGTTCGAGTAAGTACACCAGCACAAATTTGCTCAGAAGGCCCAAATGCATACAGCAGAAAAATAATTAAATCAAAGTTAAGTACATAAGCATACACTCACCAAGAAGAGAAAGAAGGCAGGGGGATGATTCTAAAGAGAACCAGAAAATGAGAAACAAAAACTTGTAAAAAGAAATTTTTAAATGAACAAAAAATATAGAGAGTTGGGGTTTTATTCTCACTCTGCTGGTTGGCAGATTAATTATACCTCTATTACAAAAGGAAGACCAAAAAAATAATTTATTAAAAATGCCTTTTCTAAAGAAATAACAAGTCAGATTAAAATGTGACTTTTGTTTTCACAGTCTTGTAAAGTTTCTGAGAAAACTTCTGCAGATGTGAGCTTTACTCATGTTAGCTATGGTCTCCATGTAGATCTTAAAATGAGATCTTACTCATTTCAGGCCGAAGTTATTGAGCTTATTGCAAGACTATTCTCTTAAAACATGGTATTTATGCATAAAACATAGAAAAGGGCATATTCCTTGGAAGACGAATTGCTGTCTCTCATATAAATTGGACTGTTACGGTCCTAAATGCACGCCTCTCCTCTGAGGAGTTAATCTTTCTGTGTTCAAGGCCAGACTGAGGATAAACCTTATGAAGAAACAGCTAGAAGGAGCTCCTGCTGAGGTTCTCCACAAAAGACTTCTAAGAAGACCAATACTAAATATAACCTAAGCCTGATCAGCATTTGATTGGAATGGACAGAATCTGCTTGACAACTGGACACAGAAATATGTCTAATCTGTAAACAATATCTGTTTTTTTCCATCTGGGGGCATCTTTTGCAGGCATAGCAGAGCTTAATCCATCCACAGTGCTCTAGCCAGATGTGAGCCTGTTGCTAGAAAAAAGCCATGTACCTGCATTGGGTCCAGCTGATTTTTTACCAAATAAGCTTATATGAAAGGCAAGGTGTATTTTCTGCAGCACCGTGCTACGCTCAGACATCCAAGCTCATAGTAGAGTACAGCAAACTTCGGTCTGTATGTAAAACAGATGCAAACATATTAATAAAAAAGTCCAGAACTGCAGGCTTAAAGCTGATGAAGCAGGCAAAAATACAGTCACAAATTCTACAGACTTTATTCTCTGCCCACAGCATTAGCCTTGACTTGCTCGTGCTCAGCTACATGTTCAGTCTGAACATTGGACCTCGGTGGGGTCAAGGAGTGTGCATGATGAGGCGGTGGGCAAGTAGAGCTGTATATTATTTTCATGATGATCTTGTACCTACTGCCTACATCACTGTGTTGGCAGAACAGATGAAAGACTTGATCCCGGTGACACTGACCATGAATGTTTCCAGGGATGGGAAACGCCTCTCTCTCCCCAGGCAACCTGTTCCAGCATTTCACCACCTCACCATAATAGACTTCTTCCTTATGACCAATATAATTCTGCCTGCTTTCAGTTTAAAACCATTACCCCATGTCCTACCACAACAGACCCTGCTAAAAAGTCTCTCCCCATCTTATAAACCCCCTTTGAGAACTAAGAGGCTGTGATAACGTTTCCCCAGAATGTTCTCCAGACTGAACAACCCCAGCTCTCTCAGCCTGTCTTCACAGGAGAGGTGTTTCAGCCCTCTGATCATTTTTGTGGCCTTCCTCTGGACCTGCTCCGCTAAGTCCATGTCTTTCCTGTGTTGAGGGCTCCAGAGCTGGCTGCAGTACTCTGGGTGGGGTCTCATGAGAGCAGAGTAGAGGGGGAGAATCACCTCCTTCGACCTGCTGGACACACTTCTTTTCATGCAGCCCAGAATACGGGCTGTAAGTGCACACTGTCAGCTCATTTCCAGTTTTTCATCTACCAGTATCTTCGAGTTCTTCTCTGCAGGGCTGCTCTCAATCCCTTCATTCCCCAGCCTGTATTGATACCAGAGGTTGCCCTGACTCAGGTGCAGGACCCTGCACTTCAGTAGAAATGACTGAACTGCTCATTGACACACACTGAGCCTTAAGAGACACTTTTGCTTGCCCATGTTTACTGAGCTAAGTATTACTTTCAACAAACAACAGATTTCTTTCTTCTCGTTATTTTTTATCGTACTATACTCTTATCCCCAGTCATCAGAGAAACAAGAGAGAAATCTCAATAATCTTATGCTCTGGTATCAATTCTTAGATCTTAAGTAAGTGAATATGAATGTGAACCTTTCAGGTCTCGCTCATACCCACCCACTAGAAATCAACACAATATAGGAGATATGAGGGGCTGAGTTAAAGTAATGGTCTCCAGGAAAAGAAAAAAGGAGAAAAAAAAAGTGATGGTTGGAAAAACTCAGGGAAAACATAGTAACTTCTGAAGTAAAAATTAGATCATATATTATTGGAGCAAGAATCTCATACTAGCATAGTAGCTGATAAATAAAATAATAGCTAAATACTGTGGCATATGTGAAACTGCCATTAATAAAAGCTAGAAGTGGTATTTTTCATTCAAAAGTAAGGATGAAGAACACTAAAAGTAGCTCCATAAAAGACAGAGGAGATGCAATTCAAGGAACGTATTGATAGTCTGTATACAGTAACATGTGCCAAGCACATCCTATCTTCAGCACTATCATCAGTAAAATAAGAGCTAAAAAAGGCGCAATATTATGTGAGAAAATATTAAAAAATAAGCATTTTCTAGACTACATATTCATAAATTGGCATAACAAATGGTGTGGATTATTTTTATAGAATTTGAAATGTTTATATGTGCTCTTTAAGGCTACTCAAATCTACTTAGTGCTTAACAGTGTTTGATTTTCTTTGCTATTTCACATATTCATCCTTTTCACTTAATGCTGTTGTCACTAAACTGACTTTGGGGTCGGCAGCTGTGTCCATCTGACATCTCTGGTAGCCCTTCTATCTTGAAATACTCAAGATAGTATTCCAGATACAGAAGTCTAAAATTAGGCATGTAATTACCATGGCTGTGGGCACAACCAGGTTTGATTGAGCAACTTACCCATTTTTTCCCCTATATTTGCAATTTGAATTCCAAAGCTACTTTGCTATTTTTATGAAATTATGGGGTTAACTAATACTGCCTTCTTTTCTTCATACATTATTGCTCTTTTTGAGCTAGACTTGTGAACTGGAGTTCGCTGCATATGAGGATCTTAAGTATACTAATCACATTTCATATTTAGAGAACATCCTCCTTAGTCTTTGGAGGAAAAGCAAAACTATATCATCAGAGAAAAGTAAGTTTTTATTTTTGTAAATCCACTAAATCTTCATTATGTACCTTCAAGTTTTTCATCAGTTACCATAAACTGGGAAGCCTAAGAACTCTGTTACACTTACCTGCAATTTGTTTGTTTCTAATGACTGAGATTTAAGGCTGTTTTACATGCTCTTATCCAAGACATCCCGATGGGTTGAAACAGCCCATGCTGCATGAACCCAAGGAAATGTCAGCAGGTGTGGTGGGTTGACCCCAGCTAGCAGCCAAGCACCCACGCAGCCACTCGCTCACTCCAGCCCCCGCAGGACGGGGGAGAGAATAGGAAGAGCAAAAGTGAGAAAACTCGTGGGTTGAGATAAAGACAATTTAATAAGTGAAACGAAGAGAAAAATCAATTGATGTAAAGGCAATTATGCACCACCTCCCACAACCAGACTAACGCCCAGCTGGTGTCCGAGCAATGACCTCCTTGGACAACAAAGTGCCTCTCCTTCCTCTACCTCCCATTTTTATTGCTGAGCATGAAGTTCTATGGTATGGAATACATCCATATGGCCCATTTGGGTTAGCTATCCCAGGTGTGTTTCCTCCCAACTTCTTGCCCATTGCCATCCTATCCACCAAGGGAAGCGGAGTGGTGTACTGTTCAGCAGCAGCCAAAACATTTATTTGTTCTGAACATTGTTTTAGCCACAAATCCAAAACACAGCACCAAAACGGCTGCTATGAAGAAAGTTAAGTCTATCCCAACTGGACTCAGTACAGCTGAGAGTTAAAATTTAGCTTTTTTTGTTGTTGTTATGGTTGTTTTTAAACATCTCACATAAAAAAGCCCACTTCAACATTATGCTCCAGGCTACATTCCAACCTTAAATATTCCTCGGCTGCCACAATGCATGCTAGAATGGGGCAAGAAATTGTCAGTGATGAGCAATGCAGTGAGAGAAAAACAGACATTGTTGCAGGATGTGAGCACTCAGAAAAGATTTGTTGAAATTGTTTGGTTTGTAGCGGTAGCTGTAACAATGTAGGAGGTAATCATTTTTCAATTTAAACGACATTTTCTACTTAATGAGACATTCATTCATGGAATTTAATGAATTTTAAGAGCTGCTTTTTTTAGGACAAGCCTTTATTTAACAAACATAAAACTAAACAAGTTGTTTATTTTTAAATATTGATGTTGTCACTATTACTGCAAAACACTGAGTAAGAATTCACACATAGAAAGTGATATCTGAACGTGTCAGTTTAGCATCAAAACAGCTACCATGAGAAGTATCTCAGTTTGACAGGTTAAAGAGAAAGATGTAAAAGAAATGGTCTCATGGTCTGGATACAGGCCTTGGAGCGAGGACTTGCATCTCAGTTCTAATCACAGACTCCTTCAGTTATCTCAGGGAGATCACAACTTCCCTCCTTGCTTCCCCAGAACAGAGGACATCACTGCCTACTACTCTGTATGGAGGTGCATACATTTTCTGAATAACGCTGATCCTGAGTATTGCTCCCTCTGGGCCTACTGCTTGCAAAGCAACAAACATAGCAGCAGCACGTTGTCTGAGAGCCAAGCAAAAACTATTTTAAAGAACTTTTTGAACAGTAGTAAAGGAAACTCACTAAAATACATTTGCCTGCCAACTTCCTTAGAAGGTGTAGAATTCTAAGTCAAAGTCAAGACGAAGTATTAAAGCAAATACTCTGAACCTGAAGTTACTAGAATAGTTGAAATTCAACCCCTATAGAATTAACTTGCTCCTGTAAACTCCGTCCTTCTGTTTTCCCTCCCAGGCCACGTAATCTTACCCCATCTCCCACTGCTCTGCTACAGCTTCTCATGGAATCTTGAACCTCTCACATCAGACACTGTGAACCAGAGAAAAGCCATGCATGACTTTTGGAGTGTAACTGGCCTGAAGAGAATTGGAGCAGGTCTATTCCAGTTGTACAAAGCATGGAAAATTGTGCCCTTAGCACACTGATCAATGAGGAAAACAATAATCAGTTTCTCAGTTCATATATGAAAAGCATTTCCGTGAATAATGGATGGGAAGAACCATTAAGACAAATACTGTTCTGTTATCTGCCATAATGGCAACCAATTAAACAGCTCTGTTCCTCTTATCTAATCTTTCCTTTCTTATTAGCATTTAGAGTGCGCCTATCACCCAACTACCTCTGCTCTAAATATAGAATTGATACCTGCACAGAATGTACTCTGTAATCTGCCTTGTGTCATTACTGAATTTAGCTCCTTAATTAGTGCTATTGCCTCCCAGGTTTTGCATGCACCAGATAAAATAGTATTGACTGAAAATTCACACTAGACTTTCTGTTAAAACCAGTTTATCTTTATGTTCAGCAGTTTTCAAAATAATCTGTCCCGAAGAATAAATTGCTTTATACATACTAGATTGTTCTTTTATGGGGTTTCATATTATAAAATTTCCATGTTCTTCCGAGTCACAGTATCTCCCGCACATACAATGACATGCTGCAAATCCTTCAGGAGCATCACTAGGTAATATGAGACCTAAACCCTATTTATTTTCATGTGTTTTGGTTGCAGAACTCTGTCTGATGAAGGTCATTATCTACCTAATAATGTTCCATGCAAAATTTTGCAAGTATTTAGTAAATGGTTCAATGACACTTGTAACATACAGAATCAAATGCAATATTCTTCATCTATTGGTTTTGTTATTTGGCTAAAAAAACCCAATCAAGTTTGAAGTTATTTTCTTTGGGAAAATTAAGTGTTTTTATTGCTTAAAATTCAATTAGCAGTTGAATGATTCTTCTCTTAGTATGTGATTTTTCCTATAAATTAGCATGATATTAAACTTCTTGGCAATAAGTGCCAGGATTACTCTTTCCAACAAAACCACTGTAGTAGGAATTAGCAAAAGGGGTTAACAGAGGCCAAAAGCTTTATTCTTTTTCAGCCATTCTGACTTTTTTTCGAACAGCTCTGGTTTTATGCACACTAATCACTTCTCTGAAAGAGATTAAATCATGAAGCCATCACGACTTGCAAAAAATAACCGAGTAACTAAATTCACTTAACTCCTTAGCATCTCCACATTTGTCTGTGCAGTCCAGTTTTCCTACCTCTTGCATTTCTTCAGCATTTTAATGAGTTGGTGACTCTTCTTGGTGACACTGATCTTGCAACCAAACCCAGTAGAGTATGAAAAATTTCAAGCCCATCTTAATTTAGTAAGAGATTCACATCCCCAACACATCTTTCTCTGTAATATGTTTATAAGAACTCTCTTTGTATCCTTAATAAATTCTACCTTGAGCTGTGAAAGGAAGCAGTTCAGCAGATATCCACAGAAATAAAGCAAGCTGCATAATTTAGATTCTGTTTTGGATAGTATCTCTAAGGGAAAAACTGACAAGGGAAGGGAGTAAGGGGAGAGGAAAGAGAATGAGAAGGGGGAAGTGAAAGGGAAAAAAGGAAGGATAAAAGGACAAGAGAGAAAGGAAAGAAGGGAAGGGGAGGAGAGAGAAGGGAAAAGAAATGCAGGGTTCAGAAATCTAGCAGATGTTCTTTTTTTCTATCCCACCAATTAAACTGACATGGGCGAAATTTGTTGTGATACACACCGTAATCAATCACATTAGTAAAGCACCGAACCTTGCTTTGGACAGTATAGTTACAGAACCAAACTATATGGTAGCACAGACTGGCCCAACCACATTCACTTCAGCCTAGCTAGGGTTGATAACACCACCAGTGAACATCAACCAGGTGACCAAGGGAAGCCACGAGCACAATCTAGCTACCAAAACCCAGCTCTTTGAGTACCTGTAGTGCATACTACAGTACACTCTCAGCTCATTGTTGCCTATGAGCTGATTGTCTGAAACTAGCACAAATTATGGTTACCTATATGATAGTAGTATTTCTGCCTTTTTGTGTATTTGTGTGTAGAAAGTCTGTAACTCTGTTGTAGCGCAACCCAATCCACAACACTTGCTTCTACTACTAGAGCAAGGGCAACTGTGTTTTGCTATTGAGTCAGTTTTGCTCATCTTACAGGACAGTGGTCTGTAGAAAAAACTGTGGCAGCCATTCATAGTTATGAAACAGGTAAAGGAGAAAATTCATAGGACCAAACACTGCAAAGAGGCATCACAGGATTTTGGATTAAGTACCTACGCAGCTTTATCTCTAAGGGCAGATCAGCCTGTTACATCTGTTCTGTTGCTCAGCGTAGATGCAAGAACATTCTTAGAACTGGAACTGAACAGGTGCTAGAAATAGAATGGTCTAATATTACGTTTCATTTCAGAACATTGCCAAAAGGACTACATTCTGACATGTTGAGTACAGGAAACTTTAGGAAATGCTTCCACTGAGTCATCAGTTACTGTACTGCTCACCATATGAGCTCCTGTTGTCTGTTAAGCTTACTTGCCAGATAGCTTTAGAAACCAAATTAGATAGTTCATTTCACTTATATTACTGCAAGGCTTGATAGTGAAGCTGGTTTTCCAGATGTTATGCATGAACTTCTCTTGGATTTCCTGACTTATCTTCATTGCCTTTGTACGTTCTTCAGCTGCTCCTACTTTCTTAAATTTCTAAATCTCAACAGAATTGCAGTCTACGGAAAAACCCACACCAAAGAGTCCAATTGGCAGGGCTCCGGTCAGCCTCCGAGACACCAGGGTTCAGTTTTCTACAGTACTAAATATTGCCCGTGTGTCAGGCCTAAATTCTATAGAGGCCTTCTGTCCAGCCTTAGGCACCGTGCCACTCTGCAGAATTAGTGTTGCCAGCTCTAATTAATACCATGTGAGTGATGAAATCTTCATCAGGAGAAAGCTAGTACCACAATGATGTGAGAAACTTCAGCCCTCTTCTGAATTTTATCCAGAACTGTCAGAAAATCCTGAGTGTCTTCTTCCCATGTTTGCTCATCCAGGGGACTTTAAGGATGAAAACTTTGAGGATGATGTGAGAATTCTAGGAACGTCCTCTAAATGGGAAATCTAAACCTAAATAGGTTTAGATATCTCCTTATGACTAATATTTATCCTGCCTGTTCATCATGTTCTCTGTCTGAAAAATAACGGGGATATTTTTTCCAAATAATTTTGATTTCTTTTTATGAAGTGACCTTTGAATCATAATTAAAGTGAAGATAAAGCACAAAAGGTAGACTGACCATACAGTATGATTGTTTCAATCCAGACACTCTTAGATCCCCTTTCATGTCACTGGATCCCAGCATCTTGGGTATAGAAGTATCTGTGCAGAAGGAACATGTCTATGTGTAGAAGCTGGGCTGAAGTCTATGCTACTATTTAATAAACTGTTATTATTGTAACATATGGCAGCTAGAACAACATATTTGAAATGAAAATACTAAGGGGGGCTTCTTGATTTGAAAATCTCAGTGGCATTATGTTGTATTTCTAAACCTGAACAAATGTTATATTTAGACCTAAGACACAACAGGGTATGAATTATTGCACACTAATTCACAACTAATGTGTTGCTGCGAATGAAGCTAAAGCCTGAGTGCAATCAGCTCTGCTCCATCAGTACAACATTAATTCACACACTAGAAGATCTTATTGCACTTATAAAAATATTATTCCAAAAGGTCAAAGATTCTAAAAATAAACAGTAATGTAACCAGGGTCAAGTTCCAAGAATTACCATCAACCACCAGTCTGCTCTATGTATTTTAAAAATAATCACATATATCACAGTGAATTTGCATGTGGCTTACCCAAAACTACGCAAATTCCTGATTTCAGCAATAAAGTGGCTTGCAAGACCACTGAATATGGACTTAATGGCTATGCTTGGACAATAATTAAAAAAAAAAAGAAAAAGTGCTAGATCTGCTGCATATGTTCAGGCAAACTGGTGCAAATCAAACTGATGTACCACAACGCTTTAAACATAAACTGCATTTGTGAAGGACCCTTCTGGACATCAGTCATTACGGACTCCCCAGTTTCCACATATCTGGGCCTAAAGCAAATTCTGTGTTTGTCAGTTATTCCATCTGCAGCTTTTAAGATGAAATAGCTGTGGACCTTTCCAGGACAATGTTTAGTTTGATCCTATGCTGTATTAATTTGATTCCCCAAGCTAAATGTTTTACAGGGATTAAGGGTGTTTTTAGGGAATGTTATGGTACCTTCTAACAATGTTTAAGAATAAAGTCTGCATTGACTACGGCACTGTCAATTATTTACATATCTTTAAACAGGTTTGCAGAATATTTTCAGATTCTTATTTACCCATGTCATGGTTTCCCTTAGAGAACAGATCAGGAATAGGTTAAGAACAACAAGGGAGGGACCTTTTACCAAAGGATAGCTGGGGTTATGACTTTCCTGGGGCTAAGGGGCTGTCTTGTCTTTCTCCTCTTTTATTGGGATTGACAAAACACAGGGCTATAGAGAAAGGCCGTGCATGTGTTTCATTTAGAGGCTTGTCTTAAGAAAAGGTAGCTCTAAAAAAATAGCCTATAGGTAGACAAAAGTTTTAAATAAACTTAGGGCGCATCAATGCTGATAAAAGCAAAGGTTTGACAAAGTGCAATTCAGCAATTAAATGGAGTTTTTAGATCTTAGAATTTAGATTTGTCCAGGAAAGGAACTGAGTTACTCTGGGATCCATGTACATGTTTTTATCTGTTCCACTTCAATATACTGTCACTTTAATATATTTTCAATGCAGATGAACATGAATCTCAATACTAATCCAAAAACAAATCCAAATTTTAATATTTCATTTTGAGCACAGATGACTCACAGTGATCATTTAATTTTCACTGATAAATCTGTACCTGCTGAGAACTGTTCGAAAACTTCATTCGGTGTGCTGGAATTTCACTAAGAATATTGAGGAGATTCCTGATTTAAAATTAATAAGATTTGATTCCAGGAGAGAAAAATTGTAATTTTTAAGCAGTTCTTATAAGGACTTTTGATTTAGTAAAATATACATTAAGTTATACATTGTGTCTTCTTCTCCACAATTAGCACAATTTCAGTATAGAAAGTACTTTCTTATAGAAAGCGAATTTACACTGGAATTATTCCACACAAAATCAGATTTATTTACCTACATTTCTTTAATAAAATGAAAGTAATTAATATTAGATATGTATAATTTAAGAAAGTAATACACTCTTTAAAGAGTGAGATGTAGTAGGAGACAATAACATTAAACAGAATGTTCTTGTGATAGCTTAGGTACTGTACTCATACACGTGGAACTAAGGTTTCTTAAGTGTCATTTAGTGTGATAAAGAAACCATCCGTCCTACCCAGTTTAAACACCTCCCAGGTACAAACTAACACACTCTGTCCTCCATTAAAAATGTTGCAGGTCCTATTGAACAGGTAGGAAATTCCTAAAGACAAAGTCTAGATGAAATGTTGCTATCACGCTAAGGAAAATGATTGTCTTGCTGACAACAGAAGAGATATGTCAGAAGATGGCAGAGCTGTGCCACGTGAGCCAAAGGGCTGAGATGCTGCCTAGGGCCCTTGGTGAGTTAATATCAGGTCTCTTCAGAGATGAAAAATAATAATTAAACACTGCTTGTCAATTAATGCCAACTTAAAGAAAGGTCCTACACTTAGATTAAGTGAGGAGATTGGGTTGCTTGAAAACAGCAAGAAAGGAGGAAGAAAAGGACTACGGAATAATGAAAGATGTAAGGTAGAAAGGGAAAATAATTAAACACACATGCACTTACACGGAGTTGGAGCACTCATATTTCTAATTAGAATTTCAGTGCAGGAGCCCAATTTAACCTTAGGGAGTCTTTATAGTCGTGTCAGCGTTGTGCACAGCACTCAATCTAACGCTGATATACCAGGTTGAGTTTTCCTATTAACTTTATCAGAATACTATTATTCACATGTGTAACATGTATCTTACTTTTAAGGACAACGGCAGGCCTGTCTTTAACATCTGCTCCTGAGAAGTGTTGTTTACAGGAAGCCTGAAAACCGACAGTTAATTATTTTTTCTCATTCTTACTCCCTTAATGAAAGCATGTAGTGGGTTATCCTATTGCTTTAATTGACACAGCCCTCATATTTTTGAGTTATTACACTGTACCGCCATTCGTTCAGGGGCAAGTTTTTATCAGGAAAAAACATATCCAGAGAAAGAAGGCACAAAACCACTCAAGCATTTAGCGGGTGAAGAATGTGCCGAAGTGGAATGGTCATAATGACACTACAACAACCGCACTCCACGGCATGTTCCATCTGCTGCTGAAGCCTGTGAACCCAAAGAGAACTGCTTTATTTACTTTGAGTCTTATCTCCCACCTAAACAGATGAGCAGGAAGCTAATTAGACAAACTAAAAAGTTCAGCAAAATCCTCTATTCCACAGACTATTTCCCTAGAAGTTGTAAATAAAACTTCTATTAACATTTTTTAGCCCTGTCAGAGACCCATTCCTCATTCCTAAAATCCAATTTTTCTTCAAAATACTCAAGAAGAGTTGAAGCATTTAAAATATGACTGAAAATGTACATTTCACAAATATTTGGGTTTTATCTCCATTTAGGTTAACAACATCTTTACTCCCTCTTGTAGAGTCTACTTTATCATGCATATACGACTCCTTTTGAGCAAAATGCCTCCTAGTTACTTCACTGACGAGACAAACTTTAGTCAGGTTTCATGAATGGCAGGTAGGGATGTGCTGGAAGAGTTAATTTTCCATCTCTCCACCAACAATGCTCAATGGAGCATATGTGCTTCTGATCATGTGATGCAATTACAGCTGACAGCCTGCCCTGTCCCCTGAACAGCTGGGTCTGATCCTCAGATTAATGTACTTAAAACAGTAAAATCTTTGTGAGTTGTAATGATCAAGAATGACAACACTTTCTAAAGTATATCCCATATTCCTGCTGACCAGTACCTTTCAGAGGCAATTACTGGCACGTGCTCAAACAAAACACAGAAAATTAACTAGTGAAATACTTTCACCTGCAATTTTTGTAAAAATATTTCTTTTACAGTTGTATATCTCTTTATTCCTATCGATGAATTTTTAAAATTACCCTTCTTTAAGCCCCCAGACTGTTTACACGGTCCTTGCACACTAACATCTGCTGAGCCTTTTTGTGCTCAAGAGGAATAATTCATGCCTCTTGAGTTTGCACACGTTTCCCATATGTCTAAAAAATCATATGCTCTCACTCCTTTCTTGTCAAAGGTTTTCATTTTCCATACATTTATCAAGGAAGAAAAACTGCAAACGCACTTTATTTTCACAAGTTTTTCACTAACCACTTTACATTTTGAATCCCTATACATTTACAAGACTGTTCCCATGGAAACCAGACATTTTTTTCTACAATATTCTTGGCAAATGAAATGCAAGTAAAAATGTATTTAATAATTTTAGCAGAAACTTTCAGTGGTTTAGTTCTAGCTCAGATTTTCAAGACTATATTTTGAATGCTGTGTCAGGGGATTCATGAAAAAAGTAGGGAGCTCTTCTGACATTCGTAAAGAGAGTCAGATGCCAGCATGCGTACTTCTGTGGGCTCAATATAGACACGCCATGACTCTTCTGCCAATGCTATGGTGGTAAGATAAAAAATTCTAAAGTTCTGATTTGGACGACAGACCTTAAATTTTTGGAATAGGTTATGCCTTCTACATGACTAGCTAGGACTGGAGGAAAAGTTCTCATAGAGCTTGCTTCATAGCGGAAGCTCTAATAAACTCAGATGAGTTTATTATATCTGATGAGAAAGAAATGGCATAAGTCATGTGACCTTTAATTTTTTTTGCAATTTTCAAGTTCCACACACTTAAGAAGTTAAATATGACTAGCTTGGTACATGAGGTGAGACCAATGAATACTGCCCTACATAGAGTTCAGTAAGGCTTTCACCACTCTCTCCCATAAGATCCTCACGGATAAGTTGCTGAAGTATGGGCTGGATGAGCAGACAGTGAAGTGGATTGAAAACTGGCTAAACAGATAGATCCAGAGGGTGACAATCAGAGGCATGAGGTCTAGTTGGAGGCCAGTAACTAGTAGGGTGCCTCAGGAGTCAGTTCTGGGTCTGATTTTTTTTCAACATCTTCATTAATGAGCTGGATGATGTGGCAAGTTTGCTAATGACACAAACTGGAAGGAGTGGCTGATATACCAGAGGATCATTCAGAGGGATCTCGACAGGTTGAAGGAATGGGCTGAAATAAGTCACTGACCTTGTACAGTTCAGCAAAGGAAAATGCAAAGTCCTGAACCTGGGGAGGAACAACCCCATGCTGAGTACCAACCAACTAGAAAGCAGCTTTGCAGAAAAGGGCTTGGGGGTTCCAATGGACACTAAGTTGAACAGGAGTCAGTGCCCTTGAGACAAAGACAGTTAATGGTATCCTGGACTACACGAGCAGGAATGTTACCAGCAGGTTGAGGGTGGTGATCCTTTCCCTTTATTCAACACTGTTGAGGTCTTTTTTGGAATACCGTATCCAGTTCTGTGCTTGCCAGTACAACAGCGACATGGAGGTACTGCAGAGAGTCCACCAACGGGCCACAAAGATGGTTAAGAGACTGGACCATATCTCTTATGAAGAGAGGCTGAGAGAGCTGGCAGAAAAGAAGGTTTGGGAAGATCTTATCAATGTATATAGACACCTGAAGGGAGGGTATAAAGAAGATGGAGCCAGGCTCTTTTCCGCGGTGTCTGGTCACAGGGCAATAGGCACAAATCAAAACACAGGAGGTTCCGTTTGAACACAATAAAACTAGCAGTTTTTTCCTGTCAGGGTAACTAAACACTGACACAGGTTTCCCATAGACATTATGGAGTTCCATCCCTGGAGATATTATGACGTTTGGACGTGGTCCTGGGAAACCTGCTCTAATTGGCCCTGCATGAGCAGAGCAGTTAGACCAGAAGACCACCAGAGGTCCATTACCACCTCAAACACTCTGTGATCCTCTAAGTTTGTGATGTCAGTTTAATTGCTACAATCTGCCTGTTAGATTCTCTGATTATACATACAATTTACTCCAGAAATAGCTTCAACAGAAATTTGGTAGCAAAAACTCAAGTATACCTAACTTTTGCTCAAAAGAATCTAAGAACCCGTTCCAAAAAACTGTGTCAACCTAGATCCATGATAGAAAAGTACTGGGATAACATGATATTGTGGTCATAAAGTCAAAAGGTAATGTTCATTTTATATGCATTTTACATTTGTAATATATAACTATATATGACCTCTATGTAGATTTTTTAAAGGCACAAACAACAAATGACTTATGACAACAAATAGGCAGGGGGCAAAATGAAGTGTAAGGTATGTAAAAGTTTACTCATTTATGAGAGAAAAAAAATCCACGTGACTAATATATATTCTACCAAGAAGGCTTGTGTAAAGCTTCTTTCTGTAGAGTAACATTTTTTTCCAACCAATCTATGATTTCTCAGGTTGCAATGAGTCATGTCATGTAACCGATGTGTCACTTCCAACTGCCATATGATGAGAAACAACATAACCAAAAGTGACAAGATTTAACATGACAAGTAAGAATGAAATGCTGCAGTGGTAAACACCAGTTTTCAGCAATTTGGTATGTCATGTTTTTTAAAAAGGACACCATAACAGTATGGTTCTCATACAATAATCACAGATCCTGACATACAGAATTGCTTAGTTTTCAATGTTCCATGCTTTCAGACATCCCGATGGTGATTATCTTTTGATACCCAGCTAAAAGATGTATTTTTGGTTCAATTAACACTGATATACTCATGAAAATTAATCACCAATGCGAGTTTAAAACAAAGATGTTTACTGTGTTACTGTGGTTAGCTGAAATTGGGAAAATTAATTGAACCAGTAATTGCAATTCGTATTATTGATAAGGAGAACTGCTTAGAAGAATAATTCCATTTGCTCATTTTACAGTGGCTGGTAATGGCATATAATTTCTTATTGACATTAGGTTAAAGCTATTATTTGGGAAACGCAATAAAATTCCATCTGCTAGACGAATTTCCAAGTGAAAAAAAAGAAAAAAAAAGAAAAAAAAAGAAATTTTCAAGATCATCAATACACAGAGACCAAAAATAGAAATTTTCAATTCAGGCTGGAACTGAAAAGGCAAAAATATTAAGTCTGTGAGACAGGAAAGGAAACAATTGACAAATTCGGCAGGACCAACATCTGGTAGGAAAGAAGCAGCTAATCCTCACCATCAAAAATATTATTTTGGAAAGCTTCAAAATATTTGTTTCAAACTATTTTTTGTTTTTTACAGTATAAAACATGTTTAATATTTAGGTTACATGGTAGGCAACACTATCACTGCTGATTTGCCATCCTGTGAAGCAGTGCAGTTGAAACAAGTACATATTTTATTTTAAAATGAATAAGGAAGGTTCTTAGTGTTCTGACAAAATCTTGTCTGGATCATAGTGTCTCCTGTCCATGTTCTGCTGAGATAGTTTATGACATTAAGAGTATATAAAAAAAGGGCTTTGGTATTTGACACCACTCTAAGTAGTTCCTACAACGTGGAGTGAATTATTCACAGTCATCTAGTTTATGGTTGGGAAATCTGTGCAAGCACTGTCTGTCCCATACTTGTTCTACAAATTTCTGCTCACTCTTAAGAGCTGTACATTTCATGAACATGATATTCTAAAAAGCAGACTATGATTTTCACTACATAGAAACTATGTAAAAAAATTTTCCCTATGTAGTACTTTTTAGATTGTAAGAAACAAATAGTTCAGATTCCTTCAGTCTTGCTAGACGCTAAGATTTGAGTAGGTCTAGTTCTCCGTTGATCCAAGAACAAGTTTTCAGGCTCCCCAGCGCTTCTCAAAGTTTCTCATAAATAGAAGAAGGAAGTTCTAGTTCTCTCCATGAGATCCCAAATAGAGAAGTCCTTGTTTCGCAAAATGAAAGACTATCAGCATTTGCTATCAGTGAGGAATATCAGCAAGGAACAAGCAGATGCCATCTCTTCCAGAGCTAACTCTAAGGTGGTTGTGACATTGCTTTCTAGAAGACTGCCTGGTTGTAGATATTTTCGGTTGACACCCCTGATACCGTTACTCTGATATGTGGAAGCTTCATGTCACAGAATTCTTGAAAATAAGACTTCTAACATTGATGACCATCCTGTTTAGACAGGTGGGATGTCTACAGCTATTTTCTGGAAGAGGAACAATATCTCCAGAAGAGACAGAATCCCTTGTCATTTGAGGAAAAGGGAAAACTCTGTGAGTCAATGGAAGTTTAGACCATATGCCCTCTGCTTACCTTTCCTGGTTATCTTTAGCAGAAACCCAAACCTCTAAAGGCTGGGCAGCAGCCACCATAGTTGCCACCAGTCTAGAAGCCTCATGAGCAGAAGAATCATTTGAAGATGCAGAAAATAAGCATCTATGAGTCCAGCTTGTTCACTGGCACATACTACAGTACCTCTGAGCAACTTCTTTTGCAGAAGNGTCCCTGTCCATGGCAGGGGGGGGTTGGAACTGGATGATCTTTAAGGTCCCTTCCAACTCTAACCATTCTGTGATTCTAAGTCCTAGCTATGCAGATATGTGATTATTCTGAGCTGGTGGATAAAGGAGAGAAAACATCCTCGCTAAATGGTGAGGAAGATACCGTATATAACCAACAGTGATTTATCTCAGGGAGCCCAGACATGCATGAGGTGAGGATGCTAGTGACAGCCATGTCCTTTGAAGGGATGGCTCAGATCCTGTCACTCTTTAAACTGCGCTGGAGAGTGCTCATGCTGCAGATCTACATCATTATTGACTTTGCAAATTTCAGCTCAAAGAATAGTGCTATTGAATAAGATGTGTTTACACGATTGGTTGGCTTATATGTATCACTTCATAACTTTGGAGAAGTGTTTATTTTACTTAAAATATTAGTAATTTATGCTCACAGATGGACTGCAAAATATTCTTATACAGGGTAGCTGAAGTTCAGTGGAGTCTGCAGTTCTGGAAGATGACCTTCCAAGATGGATTTTTTCTATTACAAAAGTGTATGGAAAGCAAAAATGATTCTTCTGAATCCAGTAGTAAATACCCAAACTTCAGCACAGTACTAAAGAGAACAAAGAAGTGATTATGGAATATATATGGGAAATGAAGTAATGGTTTCAAATTTGAAGTTAAGTAATTACACTAATATGTAAAATCCTATTTCTGCAATATGTTTCATACTTTCAAATGAGTCTATGAATCATCCATCACTGATGGATGTCTTAAATTCAGACAATGATTTCTGGTTTTCAAAATCCTTAGAAGAATGTTCTTGCTCTCTGCCTTCTTCAATTTTTGTTAATCAAACAAAAATCAGTAGATTTACCTGAAAATACTAAGGCAAAACTCTCGTATTCTGCAAATGTTTAACATTGTTTAACTTTTATTAACTTCTAAAGAGAAAGAGTCTGGGAAAATATCTGAGAATCACAAATTTTCATTGCATTCCTTGGTGCCTCTGAGGATGATGAATGCATCACCATCAGTGAACATTCACTTGTCTATTTTTTCTATCATTTTGCATTGACAATCAACAACATGGAAGCCCCAGAAAAGGACTCATTGCAGCGGAATAGCTCACTCACATATGGTCACTGGTGAAATGTGTAAAAGCAAAGTGACAAAAAAAAAAAGGAATTAATTCAAACTTCAGAATATAATAATGAAGCTTACATTCATTATCAGAAAGGAGATAATGAGCAATAAGAATTATCAAGACATGAGCAACTGTTACTTAGATAGGGACTACTATTTTTCTTGTGGCAGATCACCAAGTGCTTCAATAGTGTACTTAGTTTACAACAGACCAATACTACCCAAACCATAGGGCTAGTAACTAAAGCACAGTGCCTAAGTTACAATCAAAGTAGAGAGATATTCTAAGCAGCAATCCCTTGGAAACCTGGACATTTGTAAACTGAGAAAATAATTCCCGTTGTGCATGGCCTTTAATGTTCTGGCATTACACCCTCTGCCTGCAAAGAAAATAAATACAGACTAGAAGTTTGCCAGACTTAGACAAAAGAAAGACCTGTAAATACCAACCCCTACCTCTTCCTGATACTCCACATTCAGCAACGTGGAAGCTCCCTTAGGCTCTACTGGCGGTGAAGCGTGTCAGAACGATCAACAACAGCTCTCACATTTTCAGCAATACCTATCTCTTACAGATAGACAGTCACACTCGCAAGTGACAGTATTACTGCTGTGATTACAATACACTGAAGTGTTACAGGTCACTAAGCCAAAAGGTATTCAAGCTTTTTTACCTTTAGTTTGAATGTATGTATCTAGGGTAGACACATGCTAGAATGAAAATCTGACTGTGATCCACCAATCTGTGAGCAATGTTTAGGTCTAAAAAAGATGTTCCATTTAGGTGACATCATTGTCAAGTACCGCATAGCGCCTACCACAGATGGGGAACTGCTATGGCAATAGCTCCTACCAGCTACAGCTTTCCTCTGCTTCCTCATACTCACTGCCAACGTTGCCTCTGCTGACATACTGCAGCTGTGTTCTTACTACTGCTTTTCAGACACCGAGTTTGGAGCAAGAGCTCACATCAGAGCATTTATCTAGTTTCCTCCTTGAGAAAAGGTCTAGCATGTGTTGTCAGTATCTGTTCGCTTTCTTAGAGGTTTTCCGAAGAATTATGGTAAGTTCCTTCATCGATCCACAATTTCCTTGAGCTGCCAGAAAGTCTTTGGCACTCCCCCAGAAATATGCTTCCACAAGTTCTGCTGAGATGCTCAGAGCAGATCTGCCTACCCAGAGCAGAATATCAGAACATGAGCTGAAGTTGTACAACTCATGTGGAAGCAGTGTACCACTGGTTCCTAAATATGAAAGTACATCAATGTTAAAAGCTCTGCAACAGAAGTCCAGGATAGCTTAGCTTCGGATAAGACTTATTAGGGAATATTTTCCAACTTTTTTAGAGCTGTGGTGCCATAGAGGAAAGAATACAAAATGTAATGAATCTGTAAGATCACAGAAATAGGAGTGTAGTTCTCTCCTCCAGCAATTTGCTTGTGTAGGAAGAAGGACTTTTGGATTCTGGTACCTACAGTTAGCTCTTTGAATTTTCTATGGACTTGCCATTAAATAAAATTTACAGAGGAAAGGGGAGATGGTAGACAAATTAATTGTCTTATTTGAACTGAAGTTTCAACATTAGTGTGTTCACTATGAAAAAAGTAAATTCCATGTGGGGCATCAAATGAATTAACAGATTTTTAAAAAATTATATATATTTTAATTTTAGCTAAAAGGCTATCCAGACATTTCCTGATGGCTTAGACTTTAAAGCTCAGTATAGACTACAGAAATATAAAGTCATGAAATGGTCAGTTCTTTGATGGAATTTTTGCTTGGCGTTTTAGAATACTCTTAATAGTTTTTGGAAAAGGAAAAAAAAAAGCATTTTTAAGAGGTTTAGAAGGACACTTCATAGAAGGGGCAATTTATCATTACCTTTTTCTGTTTTTCCCTTTCCATACCAACAGGAAGAGAACGGAGAATGAGGATGAGATCATTCTACAATGTAATAATAGAATATCGCATCACAACTGATTACTGCCTGTAATTGCTCCATCCAAATAGTAAGTCAAGGAAAAATAGTAAGTAAGGAATTTCTGACCTTAACCCAGCCATATGAGATTCAAAAAGAGCTCCTCAGCCAAGTCTGATCTAAAGGAAAATTCTGTGCAGACAAGGGTAGTATAATTAGCATGCTACGTATGTGCCCAGAGATTCATGTAAATACTTAGGGCTGATAAACTAGAATTCGTAACTATAAATTTCTCAGCTACGAATCTATAAATGTAGGTTTATTTAGAAGAAGAAATACTGTTTTTTTTGTTTTTTTTTTCTGATGTGGACATTATGTTAGAGTTGAAATGCTGTAAATCATGAAAATTATGATCTCAGATTGCCAAAAGGGTATCGACTCAAAACACTTCTACATGACTGAAGAAAATGAAAGTGAACCTTCTTGTTAACTGTGCAAGCATTTTTGATCCCTTTACTTACCCTTCAGAAAAAAAAAATCGCAAAATGAGGATATAATGTAATGTTCATTACAGATTAGAACATTCCCATTTTTGTGTAGGTTGATTTTGAGAAGTATGGTTATGAGCACACTGTCACACTAAAAGGGAAACCGGTATTAATGACTGAAATTTAATATTGGTTGCTTAAAGCACCAGTTACAGTGCATGAGATATTGCCTTTCTTTCTAGTTCTCCGAGTACTCTGACTTCTTCTAGATCTCTGCTCCTATGTCTTGCATTCTTGAGCAGTGTTTAGGAAAAGCTCAGTCAGCAGGAATTTCTTTCCCTTTTCATTTTATAGCCTACAGTGAGAAGAATGCTTTTAAATAATGAATTAATATAGGAATTTCTTCATTGGTTTTCTTCTTGTATCTCCTTAAGTGATTTAAACAATTGGGCTCTTTTCTTACAAAGTGTTCGAAGTGGCTAAAGCTCTATTTTAAGTCATAATTTTTCTGTTCAAGATGTTTTGCTTTCTTCTCTGTTTCATGAGGGTTTTTTTGTAGTCTTACACTGGCAATCTGAACATATTCAGACAGCTCTTGAGCAACTTCTGTCAATTCATGGGTGAGGAGTAAACCAAAAAATGTCAAGTCATAATTCTGGCTTAGCACAGTTACAGAAGTTTATTTTTTGCCCTTTCATAGATTATAATAGCTATAAAACAATAATACATATTTTATAGCATGTGTTAATTTTTCTTGAGTATGTGTCAAGTTAAAACTGTAGGATCTCTTTTCATTTTCTTAAGCAGAAAGGATCTAAATCTGATTTTGTTCACTCTTGTAATAGTGGCAATTCTTTCACATCTCCTATTTCAACTGGACTGCCTAAGCATTTTTTTATGATTATATAAAACCTGAACTTTTCTTTTTGAGTCATGCACATAATTTTTAATCACTCGCTGTAGCTCATGCAAAAAAAAGTAACAGCTTGCTACTTGTATGAGTCAGATTCTAAACAGAGCTATTTAAAAATCATTTGGAAGATGTGTTATTAGCTAATTAGCATAATGTAGTTGTACAGAAGATATACAATCTAACGTGTTTCACTGGATCAGTTCATAAACAAAAACTGTAATTAGCTACTATTTCCTATGCATTATCATTTTCCTTGAGATTCTCTAATACAGCCAAGCCAATGCAAGAATGCTGTCAACAGATTTCAGATCTGAAGTACTATGCTGCAATTGGGGTACACCTTTCATTTTTCATGGATTACATTCCAACACGGTTTGCTTAAATGTTTGCACCAAATTTATGTTGCATGTCTTAGTAACTTTATAATTACTTGGGTATATAAGAAAAGGTAATTCTATCTTATTATTCCTACTTCTACTTTAAATAAATTGTCTGAGATTAAAATCTGAAATTGTATAACTGAGCAAGAAAGAGCCATTTCATTTTCCCAGACTCAATGCTTGCATTGAATTAAAAAAAAAAATAAACAGGAAAATCAACTTACTTTTTACGGATACTTTAATTAGTCATTAGAATCTTGCTCCAAATCAGGTTAACTGCAACCATTAGAACATTACTGGACTGCATATGAATTAATAGCAGACCATGGTCCATAACCCAGGCCTGACTGATTTCAGAAATTTACATTCATATTAGCATATCTTATAATGCTTGGCCACATCCTCCTCAAAGTCAGTGGAGTTTGCCATATATTTCCTTTCCTCTAGAATCCCTAAGGTTAAGAGTAAAACAGTAAGGCCTATAAGATCCCAGGGATTCATCTCTACATCATAGTCATTTTAAGCTTTCCAGAATGCTGGAGAAAAAAGATGGAAGGCCTTTAGCCATCTCCTAAAATTTCCTGATCTAAGCAGAGACCTGAGTCACAGAAAAACTGCACAGGGGAAAAAGAAAGAAAAGACAGTTACATTGTAAATGTAAAATAACTTTGAATTTTGAAAAGAAAGTTCATTATGTTGTGCAAAAGTGATACCATCTGCAATCAGGCTGAACATCACATTTATTTCGAAGAAAAAGGACAAATTGTATTTAAAAATCTCAAGGGGACACTGACTGATGTGTCCGTGATACTCAGTATGCTACTGATGAAGCCAAAGTTCAACTGACTTTAGAATACAGAAGCATCAGGAACATCTAACAACACTTCACTGAACTTCTGTAAAGAAAAAAACAGCATTTGTCAAAAAATGTAGTATAATCAGAAAGCTATTTTAGATCAGAATACTACCTGTCACTGGGCATCTGTGGATATTAAACTGTTCCCAACATGTCATCTTTTATGACTGTGTCTTATGAAGACAGAAAATAATTAGTTTTTTATCAGAGTTCCTAAATATTTCATCTTGCAAAAATCTGGATTTCCTGGTCTTGTGCCTTGTGTTCAGTGACAGTGCTGCAGATGGTCTTGGTAACCTCACAAAAAATTTTCTAACTGAGATCTTACTCTGATTCTTCAGATTCCTTCCCAAAATGCATTATTATTGGTTTTTATGAGTGTCTTTCAGTATTTCCTGGGTGAAAGACAGCATCATGTTGATTGCAATAAAAGTAAAATTGGAAATACATATTCTTTTAGGTAATGTTTTAGGATGACATTTTGCAATCTTACATATTAATAGAAATTGACATTACAGACAAGAAGAAAAATGCTGAATCTACATTCAATTAAAAAAATATGCATTTATTAAAAAAATTCTTATGAAATTGATTAGAACCATAAAGACAAAAAGGCAAAGGAAATTTCCAACAGCTGCTGAGGAGGATTCCTAATTGCAAACTGGACTGAGAGGAAAGTATTGAGGGAATGTCAATGTAAACTCAAAGCTTAGTGCTTAGTATTCATTAGGAGTTTGCTCCCTTGTGTAATACTGAAAGAAATTAAGTTCATTGTGAAGAAGGATGTCGGGAACGGCGCGGGAAGACATGCAGCCGACTCAATCTGAGTGATAAAGCAAGCTCCAGTGTTTATTCGGATAGCTCAGATATTTATACACTTATTGTAAATTATGCCTACTTGTCACACACTAATTGGCTGGGCTTCTAAAGATTACATGTTCATACACCTCCTACTTGCAGTTTCTGCTTCAAGGTTCTCCAACATTCCAGAAGGACACTCTCCCTCTCTCCTTGTTTATCATTCTCACACGGTCGGTGTGACCTTGGCTCTTCTTCCTTGTCAGCGTAACTTGCAGTTCTCACTGAGGCCTGCTGTGGCTAAAATCCTACTTATGCTAAACACTTAGGCTAACAAGAGGATTGCTTGTACAATGCTTCCGTGGATCCAGGGCCCTGCTCCCGCAGCCATTCTGCAACAGAAGGAAGATGTCATTTGTCAGTGACAGAAATGGATATTCTAAGATTGGCAGTACCTGGCCTTCAAATTTGGTCTGCGTGATCATGTGTTAGCTTAGAGAGTTGCACAGGATTTTTCCTTCCTGATGTGAAAGACTAATAGAAAGTTCCTTGGTGAAGTCACTTGAAGCTACATGTTGCAGAATGGCTGCGGGAGCAGGGCCCTGGATCCACGGAAGCATTGTACAAGCAATCCTCTTGTTAGCCTAAGTGTTCAGCATAAGTAGGATTTCAGCCACAGCAGGCCTCAGTGAGAACTGCAAGTTACGCTGACAAGGAAGAAGAGCCAAGGTCACACAGACCCTGCGAGAATGATAAACAAGGAGAGAGGGAGAGTGTCCTTCTGGAATGTTGGAGAACCTTGAAGCAGAAACTGCAAGTAGGAGGTGTATGAACATGTAATCTTTAGAAGCCCAGCCAATTAGTGTGTGACAAGGAGGCATAATTTACAATAAGTGTATAAATACCTGAGCTATCCGAATAAACGCTGGAGCTTGCTTTATCACTCAGATTGAGTCGGCCGCATGTCTTCCCGGGCCCCTCCCGACAGCTACAGTTCAAGAAAGCTGAAGCAGAGCCACAAATGTAAAAAGGAAATTGATGTGCATGTGATTACTCAATCAGGAATACGTTCTAAACTGGTGTCAATTAATTTCTAGTTATATATTTAAATAAAATGGCTTTGACCTATCCTGGCCAAAGTTGTTTCAAGTCTACTCATGTTAGAGTAAGTGGTTCATCAATTCCAAGAATAATCTCAAAATCTTATCTTGTTTTTGTCCACTCCCTGGATATTTTTTACATGCTCTGCTGAGAGTGCTCCCTCAAGGAGTCCTGTAGTATCCAGCCACAGAACTCTCACTGACAAGGTGCTAAGACCATCAAAACCATCCTCAAATTTCTTCTTATCCAAAAAATGTCTTCCTCCAAGACAAAAAAAGACTGTATCTGAGAATGCCACTACGTAAATCACCTCATTAATAATATATCAGTAACAGTGATCATCCCCAAACTAAATACAAGTAATCCATACTAAAATGTAATCATAGTTTTTCTTGGATACGTCAGAGTTTCATCTTGGACAAGCTGTCAGTCTCACGTCTGCCATCTCACATCAACAATGAACACCTTTTTATGTTTTGTCTGGCAACTTAGCCCCACAATGCAAGTCTTTCACAGTCTCTTTTTGAGGAAGAGATTTTAAATAATTTTATTAGTGAGCCTATCTTGCATAGATGATTGGAAACAGATTCCGTCAGCAATTTCCATTCCACTTAAAAAATCATTGCTTTCCCCCTCAAATTCCCACAACAATATTGCTTCCTTTGGAATTGTAATTATTATCACAGTAATTTAAAACCTATAATTTGTATGAAGACAACAGATCAATGCACCTACTGCCATAAAATTATCCAGAAATTAAACAAACTAGAAAACTAGTTTCTCAGGTAAAAGTGCATTTGATTTGAAGAATCTCATGATACCACAGCAATATAAAGCACATTTCCCAAGGGAAACAGACAGCACAAAATTGCCATTTGAATGCAATGCAAAAACTTACATGCAAGAACCCCCAAACTCTGCTGTCATATATCCTGGAAAATCATTAAAATTATTAAATCTACCCTGGAAAATGACTACAAGGCCACACTTTGTACCTGGAGTCACCTAAATCAGGAAGCCAGTCTCCAGCAATCTCCTTGCATAGTCAATGGAGAGAGCTTGGCCCCTTTGAGAATTCCTAACACTCCTCTAAATTGTCACGTAGTCCTCTAAGAATGACAGAACAGTAGGAGTTGGAAGGGACCTTTGGAGATCATCTATTCCAACTGCTCTGCCAAAGCAGGTTCACCTAGAGCAGGCTGGACAGGAATGCATCCAGGCAGGTTTTGCACATCTTGAGGAGCCTCTCTGCGCAGCCTGATCCAGCGTTCTGGCACCCTTAAAGTAAAGAAGTTTTCCCTCATGTTGAGATGTAATTTCCTGTGTTCCAGTTTATGCCTTTTGTCCCCTGTTGCTAAGCACCACTGAAAAGTCTGTCCCCGTCCTCTTCACACCTACTCTTTAGATATTTATAAGCACTGATGAGATCCCCTCTCAGTCTTCTCTTCTCCAGGCTAAACAGACCCAGATCTCTCAGTCTTTCCTCGTAAAAGAGATGCTTGATTCCCTCAGTCATCTTCATAGCCCTCCACTGGGCACTTCCTGGTAGTTCCGTGTCCTTTCATATTGGGGAGCCCAGAACTGGACACAGTACTCCAGACGTGGCCTCATCAGGGCAGAGTAGAGGGGGCGGATGACCTCCCTTGACCTGCTGGCCATGCTCTTTTTAATGTACCCCAGGAGACCATTGGCCTTCTTGGCTACAAGGGCATATTGCTTGCTCATTGCTGTCCTCTGAAAGACTCTCCTTTACATTCACTATGCACAGAACATATGTTCTCCTAAAGCAGGGGCTATAAGTAGTAATTTTATCATCAGATGGTATAGCCCACTTGCCTTCTTCCAGATAAGTAAATCCCTCAGCAATATGTTGTGGAGAAATCTTGGGCAGTGAGGACTTCTAATAATTGGCTTCTTTCACTCTTATCTGCAACCACATCTTGGAAGAGGGTGTTTGTCTCACAATTATATTTCACTGAGATGGGACACTACTACTACTATAACTGCTTTTCAGGGTCTCATTACCTCCGAGTGCAAGGAAAAGCAATCTCAAGCCTAATTTGTGATCCACGGCAGACTAGTATTATCTAGATATAAGGCTGTGAGTCTGTTTCAGAAAAAGGTTAATTTCAACGTGATCCCTGTAACCTTTCAGATCCTGTGTTCACTGGATTGGAGAATCAGAACTTGTATATCAAAGTGAATCTGTATTTGAAGAGGAAAAACTTTGTCAAGGTCTTGGAAATCAGTGTAAGAACTCTTCATTCTTTGTTAATGTTTAAAAAAATAATTCAATATGACCTAAATTACAGTCTGGGTCAAGTTATTTTGCACAGAAGCTCTCTAGCTGCGCATGGCTAATGCTTTTCAAATACAGCTGCTTTTGAAGCTACTGAATCATGTTCCTTTTCCAAGTTATAAATTTCTAATGCTTCATTTTTATTTAGAAAAGGAAATTGGAGACAATTACAGCAATAAAAGGAATTAATGGAAATTTTGACTAAAAATATCTATAACCTGGAAGATTTGCAGCCATTCTGAAATTAAGGCAAGAAGGAGACCTGACAAGATAATGGAGAGAGATGATTCTCCCCACCTACACAACAAGAGACAAGGATGGCGAGGCTGATAAGAGTAATACTGAAGCATGTTTTGCAGCATGTTTGCTTGCCTTTCTAAGGTTGTAAAATCATCACAGAAATAGCAGAGTATGTAATTAATGAGCGTGCAAGTAAGACAGAAGGATAATGTTACAAAATAATAACTGGTCCAGGCTGCCCTGTATGGGCCAGAAGTAGCATTAGGCAAGTAACTGCTCAGGAGTTTCTTTAGCCTGTATTTATCCACTCTGGTAGGTGACTATTATAGTGACTTTTCAGATTATTTTGAAGGGCTGTAAAGGAGACGGAAAAAGTAAAAAATATTGGGAGTTCCTTGGAATATTTTTGTTGAGGGGGTGCTATGCAGAGATTCATATTCAGGATGAGAGTTACACTTTGGAAGAAGTGGTTTAATTAGCTTGTAGTTTGACTCACCTGAAAACTTTCTACCTAACTCATGAGATGCATACTGTCTCGCCTAACTATCTACAAAGACTCCTTCCTTTATTTAGTACACTAATACTTCTCTTAAGGACTGGGAAGAGTTTTTTTCCCAGTTAACTAACATAAGGGCTCCCAAGTCTGTTTCCAGGCTTTTCAGGTGGAAAAGCCTCCCTGTCTTCCTCTGCCAGCATTGCCAATGAAACAGCTCACACACACTAACCAGGCCTGAGCAGGGCACTGGGAGAGCTCCGTGTACTCTTTCCTCAATTATTCAAGAACCAACAGCACATCTTAGTTTCACTTCTGGCAGCTTCATAGAGGGTAACTCCTTCACACTCCCGGCCTACAGTGTTAGCAAGTGCAAAGGAAGAAGGAAGCTTAGCACCAAGACCTGACAGCTCTGAGAAGCTGGTGTTAGCTTTTCCCTGTGCTTGCAGATCTGTAGCATCTGGGCCTGTACCCAGTGCTCTGGAATGAACAGCCTGACCCCAGCCCACCCCTTCTATCTTTCAGGGTGATCCAGATGCATCAGAAGAGGTAATGAAGGACTCATCTGCAGGGTGTGTATATCAAAATAGGGTAAAATAAGATATTCCCAAGGAGATAATGTCACTAGCTAATAGCAAAGTCTCAGAAATACTATTCCATACATCTGAAAAAACTGTATTGCAGAAAACCCTCCAAACATAGAAAACTGTGGTAATCATCACTTAAGTTTAGATAAGACTTTCATGGCAAGGATTATGCAGTCACCAGTAAAGCCTTTATTGACTACACATTTCTGTTTGGAAAATAAATCTTAGTTTTCTTTTTGCAATAAAACACATTCATTTTCTTTTCCTCTTTGCTTTTTTATATCAAGAGTTTGTTCTTGGATTTTTTTTTTCCAAATGAAATGAATATTTTGCAAAATAAATTCCTGGTTTCCCAAGAATTCTTATTTCTAGATGAAGTCAGTTACACTGGACATGTTACATTATAGATGGCAGTGCTTTGACAAGAAGATGAAAGCGGGGTCAAATAGCTATGTCTAAATTCCCACATGTACATATTTGTATATATTAATAATATTTATTGACATTTATAAAAAAATTATTTACACGCATGGAATCTGAACCTGCAACTGCAACGCGAACGATAGATCAAAACTCCCCATGAAAACACACAATGGAGGGTAAAAAATAAGCACCTAAACAAAGCCTAAACAAAAAATCCTAATCCTGCTACTTAAATTATTACATAAAACATAAACTGGGATTTGGATTATGCTCTACACATTGATGCAATATAGCCTGAACCTAAAGTTTGTATGATTTTAATTTTCTGTTGCTATTAATGAATATTACAACAGCAGCTGCCCCCTGTGGCTTGGTACAAAAAGCAGTGTATATACCTAGCACAACATTTGCAGACCTCCTCAGTTTTGTGTTTTTAATGTGATGAAAAATTGTATGAGTAACAAAGGAAAAATGTCATGGTAACTAAAACATTTCCTATACATGTATTTTAGAGGGAAGCTAAATCAAAGGTCTTCAAAGAATTACTAGGGTTCTTTCTAGGAGGTTATTGACAAATATGTAGTTTGTCTTCTGAGTTTGTGCCTCTTTCACAGATTGGTGTATTTGTGATCCCACAGGCAGGAATAAGTGTCTGTAATTCATTTCTCCTTGTTAACTAGCGTGCTTTTGTGTGTAGGGTGATTGACAGCAAACTCGGCTTAGTCCCAACGGATGAGCTTGTTAGCAAAACCCTAGCATCCTATCTCTAATAAAGCATATCAGCAGTACATTTTGTCCTATCTATTAGCCTCTCTGTTTCTTTTTTGTGAAAAGCTGAGTGTCCCTTTGAAGCAATGACAAATAAACCCCTGAACTGAAGTGCTAGGCTGCCTTATGGACAGCTGGATAGTAAATGTCACACCGTGTATAGAATGCCTATTATCAGAGTGAGCCATTTGTTCCATTCCTTTCAGTATCTTAATGTAATACAAAATTGCTAAATCAAGCCCCATGTCTGTGACAGAACATAATTAATGAGAAAGCAGGAGCCAATTCAACACTCTTTATTGGGACCTAATTGGCTCAGGCAACAGAGTTGTCACTCAACAAGAGACTTCCTTTAAAGCAATTTTGTTCTTGGTTGTATTACAGAGCCTATTAAATTGTCCCCTCCTTGATCACACAAAGAAGTATCTGCATGCAATAATTAGCTTTTCCAAGGGGATTTTTTTTAACTCTTTCAATAATAGCACATTTTCAAGCACTGTTGGAGGAAACAGAGAGCACAGGGAGATGTGCAGCCTCTGGACTGAGTAATTGTAACACATGCATTTTGGGAAAGCCTATGAGGAGCCTATCAAAGCTACTGCTAGTCCATGTGTGGTAGCCTGACTTCAGAGAAGGTTGCAGGGTCAAGCTGAGCATCTAATATTTGTACTCTGTGTAAACTGCTCAGCTACAGGAGTGAGTGAAGGTGTAGAGGTATAGATTGTTTAACTGAGTGCTTCCTTCCTGATGTAATGTTAAGCCACCATGAGGAAGGAGAGGTCCTGCTTCCTAGTGCCAGTATCTGGAACTTCCCACACCAGCCATTCTCTTTGAGTAGGAATCAAAATCTAAAAATCTTTTTCCTGTAAGTGCCCATCACAGTTTCACGTGCTTTCTTAATCAGTAGGTGGTTATGGCAGAACAAACTGGTGAGGGAACTCTGCAAGCATTAACAAATCATTTTTCTGCCAACCAAAGAACAAACTTCACACTTTGGAGTAAAGCACTACTTAAATCACACTTAAGAAGGAAGGAAATCTAGAACTTGCTTCTGTAGCACCTGAAAGCATAAATCTCTACAACTAGCTAAAAGGCAATTTATTCAAAACTAAGATAGATCTCATCTTGAAGTTCAATTTTTGACAGTAAAAGGTCCAGATGTGTTCACGTATGTCTGTAGCTTGCAATATTTAACTTATTTTCCAGCACATTTCAGTTGCAGCTATTACGCGTCATAAGAACTCATCTGAAAGCCAGAGAATCAAAAAGAGAGGATCCTGAACCAGTTGAATATCCCTGTGTTCAGAAAAGCTCATCATAAGTTGAACTTTACTTTTTGTATTTGGTCTGGAATTAAAACTAGTATTGTAATGGAGGACTTGGCCCATGTTTTTCTCAAAATTGTAACATAACAATCTCTCTATTAGCATTTTCTGATGCACAGGGCTCTCAACTCAGTGCATCTGTTGAAATAGTTTGGGAAATAAAGTGTCAGAAATGTAGTTTTATTTATTTATTTATTTATAGATATTTAATATTGCTGCATTAATTGTTACTTTTTGAGAACCCTAAGTGAAATAAATCAATCTCTTTGGTGTTGAACAATCAGTAGATTTTAATACTTCCACCCTGTGTCTCCCAAAGACTAGAAGGATGTGATTAATCATATGGATAATAGTGTGTTATGACTTACATTGTTATTTTATTTAGGGTAAAAATTCCCAGGATTTCAAAGGGAATGATGAAAACAGAACTAAAAAAATGCAGATCATTGTGGTGTTTTGGTTTTTTTAAACAAGAAAAACTTGTTTAAATGGGTCTTGGCATATGCTGTATCTGCAGTTATATTAAGCGGTTGTGATGAACACGTTTTGATTTGCACATTTTGTGTCCCTTTTTTAGTAGTACAAGTTAATTGACATTTGCTCTAATATGCATGCAAACTGCGACATTTCTAATATCCACTCCTTTGAAGACTGAGCTAGAGCAGAATACATAAATACATTACAAAACCATTTTTTCCCCTCCAGATTTAAGTGCAAAACAAAACCCTAAATGCAAATGTTAATCAACAATGTCTCTTCCCAGGTAACACATGAGGACTATGAAAGCATATATTCTGAGTATAGTTTTATTAGCTTGTTCTAGTAACAAGTGAAAATTATTACAAAACCTGACATAATCCTTTTTTTTTTGTAATTAATTACTTGCAATCAATATTATAAAGCTAAAATTGTATATGCTATGATCTACCCTACGTGGTCTAGAATACCAAAGGACACTGAAGAATTTTAAAGAATACATCACAGTGAGATTTTTGACAAGTCAAATGAGAATGTCAAAAATAGAAACGTTTAAACTAAAATACTGCACACTTTTACCAAACAAATACTATGTGGAAAAATAGCCGTGGAAAATATATTTGGGGAATATATTCATAACAGTACTGATTTAAATGTCTTATCAAATAAAATAGGTCTCTGATATGCAATTTTCATCCAAAATGTACTTGAGATCCTACAGGAAATGCCAAGCTTCTGTAGTTTTGGCCATCATAACTGTATAACATAAGTTAGATGCCACGCTGTCTGAATCTAACAGGAGACCAAAAGGCTGTTTCTCTTGTTTCAGAAAACCTCAGGCTCTAGACATTAGTAACAGCCTCCTACCAACACATAGCCAGAAGTTATACATCCCCACATGTCTGGGTATGAAAGGTCGCTGTCACCAATGACATAAAAGTGATGTCTAATCAAGAGAGAAATATGACATCATTTGGTCGTCATTGCAAACAGAACTAAAATGTGTGATTTCAGGACTCGTGGTTATTAATATTTCAGTAACCGTAAAAAAGACAATCCATGCCAGTTATGGATTCTGGCTCTACTTAATGCGTAAGGACAACACCTTGCATCTATATTACCTGACAGTGGCTAGCAATAAGGCAGGAGTTAGACAGCTATTCTTACGTATTATACGAAGTTGTTACGTTTCATAAAGAACATTGTTTAGGACTGTAAGTTTTTCCTTCTTACATACGCCAGGACATCACGACAGATGTTTCAGGAAGGACTGGTTTACCTAATGACTTTGAACTGTTTCCTTGCTTTGATAAACACAGCATTGTTATTATGAGTAAATCCGACAAAAAAAGCCTGAGTGAGGACAGAAAACCTTCCACCATTTTTTGCCTAGTACTAGCCCCACAATTTACCCTCTGAAAATGACGACAAATTCTTTAGCATATAATTTTCTAGAATATCATGAAAATGTCATCTTTTCCATGCAAATACTGCCTGCTTTCTTAATCCCATATACAAATGTAATAATATCTGTCCTGGTAGCTTGGTCCCCAGTGGCATCATTTTACACAGGTCATTATATTTCCGAAACAAAAATATTGAACTTTCAGCAGTCTTGGATTTCTAGGCACTAACTCTGAGGGAGTCTGCAACCTCTGAATCTGTCATGTAACCAGACTTTCCTTCAGCACAAAGTATGATTAAAAGTAATAACACATGTCATACCACTGTGGCAATGCCAACACAGAAGATGCGTTTCTGCAGAACAGATGGTACTTGCAATGCTAAGAAGTCTATTCTCTTCATTTTACCTCATTGTTGCTTGGCTTCTGTGCCTTCTGACACACGTCACACATTTGAAAGTGTGCACAATGTCCTCTTTCTAAAGGGCATGAGCATATGAACTCATATAAACAAGAGCAGAATGCAGATTAATTTATCTAGAGCATAATTCAAAATAGATTTTTAAAACAAATAGTAATAACATCTTAGCAGAAGAGGCCCATAGCTATTACTTTAGAAAATAAGGAATTTCTAATTCCTTATATACAATGGCAAAGGTAGTATTCATGCAAAAGATAACAAGGATCAGTTCACCTGCTACATTACAGATATTAGTGTGAAATATAGCAGTTTCAAGAAGTTCTGAGTAAACTACATGATAATATAAGACCGAACATTATGAAGAATAATCTTAAGTACAGAAGAAATGTGAGGTAGGCAAAATTCTAGGTGACCTTCATCCAAAATTCATGTTCTTGTAAAAAAGAAATAATCATGGGACACTTGATGACTATAAGAGTTTTCTAAATATAATTCACAAGGTGGCATGTCTATTATTTCAGTAATTGACAGTAGGATAACTAGGCAAGAAGATAAACCTGTAAGGAACTAGGCAGAGGAAAGAGTACTATATATTGCATAATGAATACCATATATTGAAAAGTCTTGAATTTTCTTTGCAGATCTGTAAAACCTCTAAATTCATACTTAGGCAGATTTTGTGGATCACAAACTGAGGGAGAAAGGCTTCAACAGGTACAGAATGAAGAAATTTCTGACTGATACTGTTCTGGAGTACAACAGATTGCTGTCCTGTTCCAACAGATACTGTGCAGTATGTTTATTTCTCAGCTGCACAAGAAGTGAGGTTCAGTTCATGAGCGTCATACTCTCAGATATGGTACCAACAAACAGGGAGAATTACCATACTTCAGTGAGAAAGAAGGAATGATCTGCTGTCAACACAGCCAAACTAGTCTATTAAGGAGTGAGTCTGTATATACTGTAATAATAAAATGTGATTTCATAGAATCATAGATTAATGGGATCATTTAGGTTGGAAAAGACCTATAAGATGACTGAATCCAACTGTAAATACCGCTAAGTCCACCACCACTAAACCATGTCCCTAAGTGCCATACCTACACATCTTTTAAATGCCTCCAGGGATGGTGACTCAACCCCTTCTCTGTTTCAATGCTTGATAACCCTTCTGGTGAAGAAATTTTTACTAATATCCAATTTAAATCTAATCCTCTGGTCCAACTTGAGGCCACTTCCTCTTTTAACACTTGGTACTTGGGAGAAGAGACCAATTCCCACCTCACTACAACCTCCTTTCATGGAGTTTTTGAGAATTATAAGTTCTCCCCTCAGCCTCCTTTTCTCCAGGCTAAACAACTGCTCAGCTGCTTCTCACAGGACTTGTTCCCTAGACCCTTCACCAGCTTTGTTGCCTTTCTTTAGACATCTTCCAGCACCTCAATGTCTTTCTTGTAGTGAGGGGCCCAAAACTGGACACAGTATTCGAGGTGGGGCCTCATCAGTGCTGAGTACAGAGGCACCATCATTTCCCTAGTCCTGCTGGACATATTATTCCTGACACAAGCCAGGATGCTGTTGACTGTCTTGGCCACCTGGGTACACTGCTGGCTCATATTCAGCAGGCTGTTGACTAGCAACCTCAGGTCTTTTCCCACTAGTCAGCTTTACACTCTCCCCCAAGCCTGTAACTCTGCTTGGGGTTGTTGCGGTAGAAGTTGATCAGCAAACAGACGAATGATGGCACTTCAAGCCAGGATACACTTGCCCTTCAGCCTGCAAACGACACAAATGCCCTGAATTTGTGGCAAAATTATCTGCCCTGTGTTACCTAAAAAATCCTAACAATCCTCAGTCCTCTTCTATGGCTGCCTGAGGGTCCCCTATACTGAGAGATGCGGAATATTCTGCAAGAATAAAGACTTGGAAAAAATACTAGCATATGTAGCATCTCTATTTCAATATCATCTGCAATGTTCTCCATAATTTTTCTGCAATCAGTCTTTTCTGCAATTAGTATAGTCTAAAAAGACCTGTTACAATAAATTGCTTAAATTTGGTTTAAATAGCCCGTCACATGTCTGCCTATCTGAGAAAATTGTTAATTGCATGGTATGTGATACGGTTTTCACAATGGCTGGTACAGCATAGTGACTCACAAATTATACAAATAATTTTCTTCACCTTTATTTCTGCTAATTAACTTTGTTTTCTTTCTCTCTGATTCACATTCTCAGGAAGAAAACTTCTCGTAAATCACTGGTTTTCACTGGATTATATCTGAAAATTAGCTAAGACACAAAGGGTGAATCAAAAATAAATTATTCTGCCCTCTGTTATCTACTCAGTTATTGGATCTTAACAGTTGTGTACTTCACTGCTCTAGACAAAAGAGATGCTTACAGAATACGTAGGAATTTGTATGAATATTTCAGAGAAACAGAGTAACTTTTCCTTGTTCATCAATGATTAATTGTTCAAAGCTAGAGATCTCAAGCCCTTGGAATCATTCAAAGTTTTTGTTAAAGCATCAGAAACCCTTCAGGCTTACTGCAATCTATCTCAGTGTTGAAACTGTCTATTACAGGTTATGATCCCTGTAAATACCAGACAATTTGTTACGTCCACTCTCCATTGTCTTTCTTACTGTGACATTCTAACCAGACTCTGCTGGGCTTTGTTGGCACACACAATGCATTATTGGTGGTCTTTTTCTGTTAGACCCTTCCTGTCAGCCCAGGGAACACGGGTTAAAATCGTTCACACAGCTCATCAGCGGAGGAACAAAACAACTTAAGCAGTGTACATCTTTAAGACCTTTGGTTACACATTTAATTTTGGCTAGGAATTCTATGTGAAATATATTTCATCGTCTCAACAGTTTTTAAAATAACTATGTACACATTTCACCCCCAGACATCACATAAGGCTTCATTTTGGGGAGAGAATTATTACGATAAAGCTGACAGTCACTCTTTATTCAGCATAGACGTAGCAAGCTGTTACTACTTTTTTTGAACAAGAAAAAGTTTATTTGATGCTAGCACATGGATGTGGTTGTATCTAATCACAAGATACAAATCACCCAGGAAAAGACAAATAAAGTCAGAGAAACAGTCAAAATGCCATAGAAACATAAAAGTAAAATGCCTCCAAAGCGAAAGACTAGAAATGCTCCTGAGGTGCTGAGAAATGTGAGAAGACAAATTGTCTCGTTACTTGATTCCTGCTGTGTTTGTAGAAAGAAGATTTTGTAAATTCTTTGTAAATGAGCAACCTCTATCAAATAATTTCTCTCCTCTAATGGAAAAAGTTCAGTGCATTCTGACTGCCTATGACTTAATATCAAAATGAGGCTATTGCTATCAGATTCTGTATTGCTATTGCAGTAAAGCCATGTAAGAACTGTACAGTGAAAACAGCCTGAGGACAGAGCCTCAGCTAATCTCACTTCTTTAAATATTTTAAAAAGAATTTATAAATAAGACTGAAAATTTCAAGGCTCACTATATGATATTTGTGCATACAGGTTGGATAAAGTGTATGTAAAAGTCCAGGCCAAACCACAAATAGTTACTATGCTTTGTGGATTTAGGATCCATTGTGAGAATGATTGACAAGGAAGGTGATAGAAAATAATATTGCCTATACTTTCTGATTAATTATTAGAAAAAAAGCTCTGATGATAGAGGTTTCAGCTGCCTTAGAATTTCCACTAAGTTTTTTCATTTCTCAAGTCAAGAGGAAGTGTACGAAATATATTCATTTATAGAAACCAAATAAAAACCAAACCTTCAGTCCCACCAGTAATTTGATTTATATGGAAACGCGGTGCCAACACAGCCACCACGCTATGTACAGATATGCACTTCATTATTCTGAATGTGACCACGTTTATTGAAGTGATGTATTTTTATGTTACATTTAATTTATTTTAACAAATGATCTGTTTGGATGTAAGTTAACCAGATCTACTGTGCTACTAAATATGAAACATGGACAATATCACAAAATGGGACTACTTCAGATTTATCTGATGCAGAGAGCAAGTGATACAGCCTGTGGCACTTAAAAATTAGCAAAGCTGAACTGGATGTTTGTAACAGGATCCTGTCCACCAAGCGTTAGTCACACTGCCTGCTTTAACTGTTAGAGAAAGAAAAACATGTTCAACATTTTGCAAAATTCAGGCTTTATACTAAACCCTATTACACTTACGTTTGAGTTCCCTTGCTTTTGAATACTATAAATCCGTAAAATCAAGGGACTTCGGCTGCAGGAGAAAACTGTAGAACTTTAGTCTAGGACTTGACACTGCTGTAATAACAATATGAAGTACCTCGAAGACTCCTCTGTTCGTTAGAGTGGCACTGAGAGATGTTTATAGTTTAGATAAAATAGGATCATATCATTAGTGATTCTAATGCAGACGCGACACTCATATTTTCAGTGTCAAATACACATAGTCTTACAAATAATTAAGTCATTCTAGTAGTACATATTGCTGGTGCAAAGCTAAAACTCCCAAGTTCGTTCAAGCAGCAGCCAAAAAAATTATTAATTTTAAAAATTATTTTACCCTCTCCATTTTTCCTATTGTAGCATTCATCATAACTGGAATAGAAACATGCAGATTTCTTACTATTTCAGAGCATCAGTACCGAAATGAATGTGACTGCACCATGATCAAGAAAAGTTACTGATTGTTCAGGCAAACAGTAAGAGGATATAAAGGAAAGACTCATGCTTCAAACTTTTGTGATGATAATGGATAGACTGTTCTCAGATTTCTTAATATAAATCAGGCTATAGAAATATTTATATAGTTTTGATATGCAGTTATACAAACAAGTATTATTTAAACAGGCATTAGAAAAAAAGGAATTCAGAAAATAAACAGAATACTAAGTATGTCCATATAAAATTGCTGCTCAAGGAATCCACAAGTTTCTCATTTATTTCTCACTCTGTTACCCTCAAATACTGTCTTTCTCATTTCATGCTGCTCACAGGTATTTTTACCTTCAATCTAAACTAAGTTTAGCAATTTACGTATCTCACAGATGTATAAAATTGTTACAAAGACGTACTTCCAAATACCATTTAGGGACCTGACAACAAACACCTTGACCTAAATATCTATCATGGCATGACAGTATTTGACATTACAAACTGAATCAATGCACTTAAGGAGTTCCCCAACTTTCTTAGTATGCCACTAGAAAGACTTAAAGTTTGCAATAGCAGTGTGCCCAGGTGGCCAAGAAGGCCAACAGCATCCTGGCCTGTATCAGTGTGATGAGTAGGACTCGGGAGGTGATTGTCCTCCTCTGCTCAGCACTGGTGAGGCCCCAACTGTGTCCAGTTTTGAGCCCCTTATCACAAAAAAGACATTGAGGTGCTGGAGCGGGTCCAGAGAAGGGCAACAGGACCAGTGGAGGGTATGGAGAATAAGTCTAATGAGAAGAGAGCTGGGGTTGTTCACCCTGGAGAAAAGGAGGCTGAGGGGAGACCTCATCCCTCTCTACAACTACCTGAAAGCAGGCTGTAGAGAGGTGGGGGTTGGTCTCTTCTCCAAAGTCACAGGTGATAGGACATGAGGAAATGGCCTCCGGCTGCACCAAGGGAGGTTCAGATTGGATATCAGGAAATATTTTTGCACTGAAAGGGTTATAAAGCATTGGAATGGGCTGCCCAGGGAAGTGGTTGAGGCAGAATCCCTGGAGGCATTGAAAAGACGGGTTGACTCGGTCCTTAGTGACATGGCTTAGTGATGTTTTGTTGCTGTTGTTTTTTTGTGGTTTTTTATTTTGTTTTATCAGAGTTACGTTAACAGTTGGACTAGATGATCTTAAACGCCCTTTCCAATCTAGACTATGATTCCATGATAGTGTCTCTGTACATATTTCTAGACCTTAAATTAGAATTTTCAAAGTATTAATTTTTGCATTCTTTGTCACTCCACTGTATTGTTTTCACAGGCATTTGAAAATGGACACCAGTCCTTTTCAACAACTGATGCCAAAGCCAGTGTATGGCCACACAACTTAGGAATGACTCATTCGTCAACAGCAACTCCTGAAACATTAGTTTAGTTTTCCTCATACCACTAATTTATGCAGCCAATTTGACTGGAGACACGCAAATTAACAGCAAAGAAAGAATGGAGATTAACTTCTGAGATGACAAATAATGTCCTCTTAAAATTTATTAGTATTTTGGTTTAACTTTGCTTTTAGGCTCAAAAAAGCCAAGGTACAAATTTTTAATGTCTTTTTTCAAATGGAGGTCGATACCTCTCCTAATAGGCCAAATTTTCAGAAAATTCTGATTTCCTATGGAAATCAAGTCCTTCTACTGTACTGCACCACTCTTAGGTGCAGATTGAATGAGATGAACAGATAGAAGAACTAACAGAGGTGTAATCCACACCCTACTCAGTCACAGTACACTGACATTGGTGCATTTCTTTCACAAGCCATGACTTCTATTACCTCGTCCTTTTTCCATCCATGTTGGCACCACTTCTGCCTTTACTGGCAACCAGTATCTATTGTCTTTTTGTTCCTACCAGTATTTATTGTCCTCCTTATTACATTTCTAGGCACTTCCTACTACAAAACACTGTGGCATTTCAAATTTTTTTTCTAAAATAAGTGTAAAGTAGTAAGTACCATCTTACAGTTTTTTTATATTATCAGCTAAATAAGCAAAATATAATGCAAAAATGCTTCAAACTTACATACCTGAAAAATCCAATTTTAGGTCCTCATTTCTAAAAAATCTTTTGAATGTATCAATTAAAATGTACAGTTTATAACCATCAATACATAAACACTGAACAATTTTCTCAAACAAAAATACAAGGAACATTTTGATGTGAACATGTGAGCCTTTAGGCTGCAATAATGCTCGTTAACTGTTAAAATGACACAATAAGGGAAGTACTTTCATTACTATTTTCACAGTGCAAGACAGAGTATCCTTGAAACACTATCCTTTCTTCCAGACAGTTCTTCCTGGGAAAACAGACCCAAAAGTGCAATATCCATGCTACCTGAACTTTGAGAAAAGTATTTAATGCATTCCCACCAGTCCATAATAGCAATATCACTTTCTAGAAAGTCTGCTGGGCTGAGTTGCTGGGCTGAAAATTTGCTGTTTCTTGTTTGGTTCTAGTCACCAGTATAGTCTTACATACATAATCACCTTTATTTGAAGACCTTTACTTCCAAAGATGTTTTATACAGGTAAACTAATTTCTGAAGTCCCAAGCATTTCCTGAACCTATTTAATCTTTGAATCAGTCAAGCTGCTTATTTACATCTATTTCAGACTTTGCAAAACTCTGCATTGAGTGCTACAAGATTTGTTTATTTTTCAAAGGTATTTCTTATACAGTGTTTCAAATAAGTGGCCTTTACTTCTTGGCAGGAAATATGAAAGCAAAAGCTATAACAAATAGTTTCATCTTCAGGATTTTTTAACTTAATGCAAAAAGATGAAATGGAATAATTATGGCAGGATCTTGCTCCTACAGTATTAGTACTCTGGTTTGTAACCAGACCTTAGCACTGGATCTGCAGGAATTACTGCAGTTCAAGTTAGGAAACAGCAACATAGCTGCTTAAGCAGCTGTTAACACTTAGATCCTTATGTAATTTTCATTTCTCTGAGAACAATGCTGTGTAAACATGAGTAAAATGACATCAATAAAGTCTTCTGTGAAGTACTTTGTGTTTAAAGAATGAACAGAAAAATAGCTAATGATAGTGGAAGAAGAAACCAGTGAAGAATCACAAAGTATTCAGAATTAAACTAGTAGTGTTATAGTCTGTTAACTATTTACTTTCTAGATTTATGTATTATGAAATATATTGGAATGACTGTGAGGTATAATGCATTAGGTCAGCCTTTCAAGAAGAAACATCATTAAAGCAGAGAGTAAGTGGAAATAATAGTTTACCTTGTTTCTTCTTACTGACTTTCCTGGAATGGGTCGCATTAACTGTCTTTTGCTTCTGACAGTGATGTTGCTGAAAAATCATGACAATGATTGTGTGGCATCACTGTGGAGAACAAAATATGATCATATGGATGAGTGAAAAAATAAGACGCAGATGGAAACTGATGTTAATCAAGTAACAATATTTTGATAACATATTCTATTGTGTATTATCTGGAAATGGCTAATGAAAAAAAATGCCAAGTGAAGTAAACTGGTCACCAGTTGGTAAAAGCTTTTGTTCTTTCTGACGATGGAGGTGAATCAAAATTGCCAGAATAAACTGACATAACATAAGATAACAGAAACAATTATTTTGTCATACGAAAAATGGTAACTCCTACTGATTTTCTAAGAACAACTCTGCAGTATTGAACAGTTAGAATTACTGAATGGTCCCGGAACTGGATGCCAACTTTTGTGAAGAAAGTGTCAAACTGGTTGATCTTTATTCCTTTTTTCCTTACCATGGTGCTTTTATAGACCATGAAATTATTTCTTTAAAGTTTCTCTAAATACAGGATTAAATGCTCTTTTCTCTCTTCAGAGAAAGAAGCATTACCCGCATTAGCAATGAATTCTGGAACAGTCCTGTAACAAAAAATTTACTGAATCTACATGATGAAGAATAATAATATAGTACAGAAAATGTCAGACTTGTTACAGACTTCCACTAAGTGGACAAAACCATTAAAATTACAGTAGCTTTCATATACTCAGCTATTCCAGCAAACAAGATTTTTAAAAAAGGAGTCTAGTTGCTTCCTAAGACATTCCTACCACAACCTCACCTGAAAGATGCTGCACTGAAATAGGCAAAAATTAAATTAAATTAGAAGATGATTTACTACATTACATAGTGGAAGAGTTCTCACCACTGTTCCCACTCCTGGGACTATCAGGTTCTGAAACCTGTCATGTTTTATAATTTGTCACTTTCATTTAAAAAGAAACAAATACGAAACAAATTTTGTCCTTTCTGAAAGTTGATTGGCAGAAAACACTGACACACTACCTCAGCTGAAAAACTCTGTCAATAAAATAGATTGAAGATTGCTCAACTAAGTGAGCTGTATTTTCAAAGCATGCACTTTGTTGAAAACATTCATATTATGGAGATAGAGAAGGTTAAAAGCAAAATATTGCAAATTACAAAGAGGTTATTCTGGAGCAGAAGAAGACAGATCTTTCTCTGCCAAGAAAAATATGCCACAATCTCTGCATCAACCGTCACGGACTTTCTGTCCTCACAAGAGAAGTTTTACAGATTTCAACATCTGATCTCAATTTTGAGGGAACTGTACTGGACTCCACCATGGAGTAATTATAGATTTCTAACTGTTTTGAAGAACAATACATGGACACTGTGTACACTATACAAAAAGACTCCAGTTTCTCAGAAAACATGGATTCTTAGTCTGAGGTTGTTAGAAAATGAGTCATATTCCTCAAAAAAATAGAATCCATCCTTGCAGTTTGAGAGGATGAAATTAACAACTTCTTTTGAATTTGAATGCTATTAGGAGAAAACCATAAACACTTTCTAAAGAAAACAACAAAAAAATCCTTTGTATAGTTTATAAAATTTTCTTTAAAATGCAAACTGTCACTCAGTCACCTTAACACAGCATTCGGCAATGGAAGTTTCTTACACTGAAGAAGTGTTAGCTAAAAAGAAATAAATGGTCCAGCATAATAGCGCTCCTTTTACTCCTACACTCTGATAAAATGCTGTCCTTATGAGAACTCATCATTTACATTACATCTAGAACTGACATCTTGCTGGAATATTAAGGCAACTCTTCATCTACACAAATGGAATAAGCAGAGCATATGCACCTGAGAATATTTACCCACACATTTAAACAGGAATTTGGCTTATCTGTATTTGCTTTCCTATTGGGCATATTTTCTGCTCCTTCTTTGCAAAGCATATATATGAAAGGAACCTCATCATAAAGTCACTGTACAATCAATTGCAAAAGACAGAAATCAGCAAGGACTTTGACCTTTCCCATAATAGTTACAAGATTATAAATATTATACAATATTATATACATATTATATACTATATAATATTATATATAATTTCCTATATTAATTACAAGATTATAAAATCTTAAACATGACAGAAGATAGAAAAATCGTTTCTGAAAATTAAATGCACTGTAATCCTGAGCTGACACATCAATCATAAACTATAAGATTACATGCACTCCTGAGTATTATATATTACACAGTATGACTCAAATTCTGAGTGTAGAACTAAATTTTTAGAATTAGAAAATTTGAACAAGAAATTTGAGATTATATTAATTGTATTTTGTCAGAAGAGATCTTTTTCCATAGTAACGAAGCATTCTATAAATCATAAAATAACCCAGGTTGGAAAGGGTCTCAGGATGTCATCTAGTTGAATTTTCTGTTCAAAACAGGGTTGACATTGAAGTCTAAGTTACATAACCAGTTACATTTTTTAGCATATGTAAACACAGGCATGTCCCAACTTCTCTGGCAACCTTGCATCCAAATTCTGATGTTGCAGCTAGCAACTGCTTCCACGAAAAGTAGCATTTAGTGATCTTAAGTATGTTCACCTCCTCAGCTCAGTGAGCAGAAAGAAAAGAGTGCTATCACAATGGTCAGCTCTCTGTGAACTTTAAATTATTTTTCTTAGAAGTTAAAATTTTATAAACCTACTCTGGTACATGAAATATAATAAGAAGATAGTTTCTGAAAACCCAAAATAGAAATGATGATTAAAAATGGGCTATAGCTGCTGCAGATTTTAGGCTACACTACGTCAGTAATAGTTGTTCTTTGGTAAAATGTCCATGTAGGGCATTGGAACTGAAATTACAGACTATTTGAAATGCACATAATTTAATAGTTTGAATTAGGTCTTTTTTTTGTTCTATATTCTTTATTCTACAGATGACTTAATCAACATCCTATCAACATCAAACATGCCCTTTGTCCCTTCACTGTCCCCTCTGTAAAATGAACTATATGAGCTTATCCCCCTGAATAAACCCCATCTAAAATATGTGTTACCTTAACCCCCATTTCTTCTCATGGCCTGTTAAAAACCTGAAAACTATTCATTAGAAACACTTTGAAAAAGGCTGTGGAAATGAAATTTAGTATTTCTTGTTTCCTTCATATTTGTTGCAAATGGCCCTGTAGAAGGTCTCCTAACTCAAAATTACAACTGTAAATTCATTCATGTGCTAAATGGATGCACTGATTTTCCTCTTCAGCCCCAAAACTCTTTATCTTCATTATTCCAGTGCTTCAGGAGAAACACCAAAGTGGCCTTTCACATCACAACTGTGTTCCAGTATTGCTATATATTGTATATGTAATTTAAAACAGAAACTGTAATAAATTACATTTTAAATGTCTGCCTTAGCACTTGATATTCCACAGCATCTCTCCACAAGCACTTTAGAGAAAATACAGAATATTTTAAAATCACATTGTGTATTGTCAATGAGGTACATTATCTTTGGTTTAAATTTAAACAACTGTGGTGGACTCTGAGTCATTTCTGTATCAGCAGTAGAGATAAAATTGAGGGGAATGAAGCAGTCATGAACACAAAATTTAGCAAGAACTACAAAGGAACAGGAACTACTCTTAGATAGACTGCAATATTAGAATTTAAAATATCCTATCATGGCACAGGTAATTGAGTTAGATGAACCTGTAAGTTTATGTCTATGGTCAAAACTTAGAATCAGGTGGAAATAATTCAGAGAGTGGATCCGTGGTTACCATTAGAGTCCAAAAGAGTAACATGTCCAATATATTTCAGATCGTAATTTCTAACACAGGAAAATTATTAACAAGCAAGTTGAAATTAATGTATTAGAGGAAAAGAAAGTTCTTACTAACAAAAATGTCTAATAGAAAAATTTTCCTTACTGAAAGTTTTCATCTATCAATTTTGGAAATACGGAGACAATATTCATCCAAAGCAGGTCTAATACATGAAGACAACTATTAACCTCCAACACATCTCTGTAAACTTGCTCTAGATTGGTCAAAGATGCTGTATTGGGTTTGTGTGGCAAGGTTTTGGTAGGGGGAAGGCTACAGGGGTGGCTTCTGTGAGGAGCTGCTAGAAGATTCCCCTATATCTGACAGAGCCAATGCCATCCGGCTCCAAAATGGACCTGCTGCTGCCCAAGGCCAAGCCCATCAGCAATGGTGGTAGCACCTCTGTGATAACAAATTTATGAAGGCAAAAAAGACCCTGCATGACACCAATAAGCAGAGAGGTGTGAGAGCAGTAATTCTGCAGACACTGAGGTCAGTGAAGAAGGAGGGGGAGGAGGTGCTCCAGGCACAGAAGCAGAGGTTCTCCTGCAGTCTGTGGTGAAGACCGTGGTGAGGTAGGCTGTCCCTCTGCAGCCCATGGAGGTTAACAGTAGAGCAGCCAGCCACCTGCAGCTCATGGAAGATCCCACACCTGAGCAGGTGGGTACCTGAAGGAGGCTATGACCCTGTGGGAAGCCCATGCTTGAGCAGTTTGTTCCTGAATGACTGCGCCCTGCAGAGGATTCATGCTGGAGAAGTTAATGGAGAACTGTCTCCTGGGGGAGGGATCTCACAATGGAGCAGGGGAAGAGTGCGAGGAATACTCCTCTGAGGAGGAAGGAGCAGCAGAGATAATGTGTGATGAACTGACCGCAACTACCATCCCCTGTCCTCCTGTGTCACTGGCAGGGAAGAGATAAAGAATTCAGGAGTGAAGTTGAGCCCAGGAAGAAGGGAGGGGTAAGAGAAAGGTGTTTTTAAGATTTAGTTTATATTTCTAACTACCCTACTCTGAATGGATTGTTAATATTTAAATTAATTTTCCCCAAACTGAGTCTGTTTTGCCTGTGTCAGTAAGTGGTGAGTGGTCTCTGTTTGTTCTTACCTCAACCCACAAGCCCTTTGCTGTATTTTCACTCTCCTGTTTAGCTGAGGAAGGGGAGTGATACAGTGGCTATAGTGGGCCCCTGTATTTTCACCACCTCACAAGAATAGAGGTAAAAAATGCCTAGATTTTTGTTGGCAATATCAGTAATCCTGTTATCATTTTCCCCTGCAAATGAGAGGCTAAAACCCCAGGTATTTTGTATTCACTTAAGGATTCTGTAGTTGAAAATTAACAGACTACAACTCACCCTGAATTGTGGTGATTCAGAATCAAAGCAATGTACTGTTGTACTGGTTAAGTCAATATACGAGGGGGCAGAATTACAGAAATTTAGTTTCTTCAGATTCTATTAACTGTTGCTAGACAGTAGCTGAGAAGAGTGCCTGTGTGGCACTGTACTAAAGACTGAGACTGGCTATATTTTACATAAGCCAAGAAATGAAAAGAAAATATTAAAGCGAATCCAGCTACCAAAATGATTCCATCTGGTACCTATGAGGAAGGTGTAACTCAAAAAGGGTGTGTTGAAGAGAAGCCATCTTCAGAGAGAAAAGACTAAGCAAGATTAAGAACACAAAGTGGTGGAGAAACTGAAACTAATTTGTTAACAGAAGAGCTTCAGCGCTCATGTTTGTCATGATCTGCTGAAGGATATTACTACGTTATAGGGAGCAGGATGCTAAATGGGTTTGGACTGAGAGGCCAAGTTCCAGGTGCCTGGGTTTCTGGAGCAATGCCAGGAAAATGCATTTTCTAGAACAGTTACCAGGCTTGTCCTAGAACAGTAAGTTTATTAGAGTCATGTCTGAATGTGTGATCACAATTGAGATTTTGCAAGGATGTATGGGTGGTAATTCCAAAATGAGTAACATTATCAAAGAAATAATAGTAGCTTTCTCCTGAAGAGTATCAGGATTAAGAAATGCAACTGTGGCTGCAATAATGATCGCAGTTCAACAATGAATCAATGGATCAAGAAATGTGATTTGGTTTCAGTAATATCCTTGCTTCTAATTTCGGACCACAGGATATCTACCAAGATATTTTAATCTCTCATCTGCACTATTCCTAAAACATTTCTGGCAAAGTCAAGAATTTAATTTAGCTTTCATGACTCTGAGATTAACACACTTATAATGATCTTATTCTTATGCTAACAAAAATAGTGCCACATGATACCGGAAATAATGAAGGTTATAGCAGAAGACCCTGATGTTATTTCACAAAAGGGAAACCAGAGACAATGATGTAAGTATCAGCTTTTCACTTTTGAAACTGGATTCAAACTCTTTCTAAGGTGAAAATGATCTCACGCTAATTTCCAACTGTTCTTATCACAAAACCACTACTCAGTTGGCATGATTTCTTGTTGACAAACCCAGGACTGACTAAAAGGGATAGCACAACTAGGACTGAGAAGTATTGGCAGGATTGAGCTAGCCTGCCTGCAACTGGGTTTAATATCAAAAAACCTAGTGTGATTATCTAACCTAAAGGAAATCCCGTAATAATAACTTTGTATTAGCACAAACCAAATGAACAAAACTGAAAATATGCCAATCTACTATTAATAACTGCCAGACTTGGATAATAACCATTGTTAATAGTTTCTCAGATTGTTTTGGGAAGGAGACAGCATGTCACTAAACTTCTAGGTAAAGCTAGTTTACAAGCTAAGCTAACTGGGAGGCTTATTCTGTGGAAGCGATACACAATACTGTCATAACAAAAGCTTCATGTTTGGCAGAACAATCATTCTCCCCCTTGATCCTTCTTTCTGGAATCTGTAAGACCCTGCAATTTTCAGATAGCAATGGCACAAGATCAAGGTTATTACTATTTTTTTAATATAGCACTTTTTAACAAAAGGATAGATCACAGAAACAGCCAGGCAGCAGTTGCACATGTGGCATTCATGTTTGTAATAATTTCAGTCTGAATCCTGCCAATATCACTTCATCTCAAGCCACTTGCTGGGACGCTGAGCACATCCACCCTCTCCTGTAGGCTTTATTTCTACTCAACAAAGAGACTATGCTTGGCTCCAGACACTGTTAGTCTTCAGTTTCATGGGCACAAAAACAACTCAAAATCTACGATGAATAGTGAATAGGAAAAAAACAACCCCTTAGCAGTCAGTAGCAGGCACAGCATCATGGAGGGGCACTCCATTAGCAGAGAGCTGCCTTGTAAAAATAATACTTGGCAGAAACAGGACCTGCAGCACATTTGAGAAGGGCAACTTTCTAGAAAGATTTCATGATTTTCCATAGTTTATTCCAAAATTTTTTGACTAATCTTCAATCTTTTTTAAGCACTAACCATACTCTCAGGTATCACTTGCATCCTACAAAATTCCACAGACTGTCTAGCAGGAACTTTACTAGTACAATAGTTACTGTCAGTAAACATTTATAAAATGTAAGATACTATTGTTGAATAGGAAAGGACAATGCTTCAGATAAGGAGTGCCCCTGTTCCTGAAAACGCCAGCATATATAAAGAAATACCAATTCGTAAAAATTATTCTATGACCGAAGTGCAGTTATTGTGAATAAAAGTATGAAAATAAAATATATTGGAAGACATCATCAATATATATACTTTTTACTTTACATTTTGTATAGCACAGAGTTCATGCCTAATGCTGCTGTGACAGGTATTCTGTAATACTATTGCTGGGGTTGCAAGACACTTTGTGCCATGGAAGATGTGGGGGTTTATGTACATAGACCATTCAAATGTTCAATCTTACACTGAATGCACCACATTTCCTTTTTTTTCTTTTTTTGTTAAACTGAGATCATGTGCAATTTTGAGAGTTGTTTTTAGCCTATCCTAAAGACAGCAGTATAATTCTTACTATACATAAGGACCAGCTTGTGACACGACACCCTTATGTACGTACAAAGAGAAACCTCTGTCAGGGCCCTCAGCACCCTCTAACAGGCCTTAATGGCCCTGAGTGGACTCACCTGGAACCTGCACCTACTGCCTCTGCCCTTGGGTTCCAGTTAAATGTAGGCCTGTGCCTCTGCTTGCCTGAGCCGGGCTGCTGGGCCCCTGCCTGGCCCAAGTCACCCTCACCAGCCCTGACCTGGACCTATGGATTGGCTTCCTGGCTTGACCTTGGATGATCTGGCTCCAGCTGCACTCTGTGGTTTTGACCTGCTCTGGTGCTGAGGAGCTAGGCCCTGGCCCGTGAGGCACTGGCCCTGACAGCCCCGTGTGCCTGACTGCTCAGCTGCCTGTCACACAGGGAGCAACAGCCCCTCCATCATGGCTTCTGGTGTGGTGGTATCTTTACACCTCTGGAAACACAGAAAACGGACAACAAAGAAGGCCTGGTTTTCAATCAGATCACTTGAAAAGTGTGGCTTTAACAGTTTGGGGATTCTTTGATCTTCAGGAACCTCCATATGCCACCTGCTCCTCTAATAAGTGTAATGAACTAGAGCAGCTGGTTGATCTTCCCAGAGACAAAAACTGAATTTGTCTGAAGCTTTCTCAAGAATAATTTCCCTCTCTCTCCAAAGAGCAGCTTGGAGGAGGAGGAAGCAACATTCTTCAGTTTTCACACAAGCTTGTTTTCAGTTCAATTCAACTTAAACTTCTACCATATTCCCAGGAAAAACACCTTAAAAGATAAGAGTTGTGTTGTGGCATGTGGCAGGCTATGTCTACAGAACTTACGATGTGTATCATTTTAGAGTCAGGCTGTGCTTTGAGACATCGGGGGGGGGAAAGAAGTCACTTGAAAACTTAACATTGCACTCTTGCCCTGTACTCAACATTTTGTAAATTAAGAGTGGCAACCTGGGCATCCTACGAACCACTGCAGCAACAGATATCCCAAGAATGGCAGCGCTCTCAGTACAGTCTGGAAGCAAAGGATTAAGATAACTTCCAGCACTGTAGAAATGAAAAGCTTACACACTTGTTTAAATTTATTCTTAGGTTCCTAGACAATATTTTGTCAGTATACGCTTCATCAATATACATATCCTTCTCTAGAGGAAATCCTTGCAGAAATATTTTAACAACATGCTTCTTACTCAAGGATTACTCAGGCAAAAACCTGGTATCACTTTTGTGCCCAGTGATACAATGCAGTATGCTCAATACAATCACGGATCATTATCCCTTGTTTTCTAAGATGCTTTGAACTACAGATAGAAAGTTACAACTCATTACAGCCCTTGCTGTGTGTTAAAAATACCTAAACCAGTGCTGCCTCTGCTGCAAGGTGGATTTTTAAGGTTTGTACACTTCTTAAAGCACTCTAAAAAGCCAAACCTCTTTCTTTTGAAGTGACTTCAGTGACACGGCTGACAGATTACGGTTAAGTTTCTACTAATTGAAGTGTGCATATCTTATATGCAAATACAACGCACTTGCGTCCCAGTTACATTACATTTACTCCTAGATTTTAAGTTTCCTCACATGCCTCTCATTATTCAAGTTATTGAGTAGTTAATAGTGAACTGAACTGTTTTAGCAATAATGGAGCATTAAAATTCTAGCCCAAGACGTAACTTGTGGAGAGAGCTTATTATAAAACAAGAGGATCATTGAATGAAGAGGTTAATGAGGAATCTATGTCAAATCCAAAATTACTCAGCCAATAATCCTGTGAAGTACAGTTTGTTTTGGGTATTTATTCTATGGTGTTTAGTCAGTTCCTTTGGTATGCAAAACAGGACATGAAAATGATGTGCATTCTTACAGCATTAGAGTGTAACTCATGAAGATCTGGCTTTCTACAGCATGTATGAAGTGAGCTTTCTTCTCTTGCAGGTATAATCATTAAGAAGCATTCCTACTCCATTTTTGTTAGAAATTAGAAGGTGTATTTATCAGATGATATTTACATTACCCCCCCCCAATACATTAGTCCTCCTTTTAAATTGACATATTCCACTGCTGTGGCTTAAGATGGCATACTGATGCATAAATTATAAGGAAGAAGACTTATATATAGCCAATCCTCTCTGCAAGTACTGAATTTGATTCCTCTGTTTAGAATTTCTGAGTCGGTCAAGTAGACATATTTGATAGGAATGTGATCTAATTGTTTTACTGCTAAACCTGAAACAGTTGCTATTAGGAGCAAATTAGCAAGAGACCTTTGGATAATTCTACCACTCAAATCAAAGTCTCAGTCAATTAGCCACCTTAATAAATAACAGTTCCCTAAAAAGAGACAGGAAAAAGAGACTAAACAAATCTGCAAAAAAAACCCTGTAAGATGAAAAATTTAACAATTTCCCAAAGGTCAGGAAGGAAGTCAGGATCTAAATTAGATGAAAGGTTTGATTTTTCTACTATTTTGTTTTTATTCAGGCATATTAAAGCCAGAATAAAATAATGTTAACATACTGATTTTTTCACTGTGGTCACACACCATATCTTTGTAAAAAATTCAGTTCAGCTGCATGTAATGAGAGTCCAAAAGGTAGCTTAGAGCAAACAGTTTGGTCAGAAGCAATCACCAAGTAACCAGAGGCTTTTGGCTTTTTGTGGCCCTTTAGCTGTCCTGGAAGGGAAAATGGATGCCCTGTACAGGGATGGTTGAATTCTTCATGGCATTAGTGCTTCCCCATGTAGAGAACATACATTACTCTATCACCTACATGCATGTATAGTTGATCTATTTGTCCCTTGCTTTTATTTTGCCTAAGTTGATCCAGACATTTACTTCATGTATTTTGCTGTAGGTCTTGAATTCAGCCCTACCAACAGGTTGGTAACGGAGCAAACTGACTGTACATTCCATTGCTCTAGAGCATGTCTGTATTCTAAGCACGACTTTTGGGAGATATGATGCTGTATGTACTTCTACTGTTTTTGTAGGGACAGATATGTAGAATGAGTAACTTGAAATAACACACCAACCTGTAAAAAAACCCAAGAAATTAGACGTAAGGAAAAATATGCCTTGCAAACATGCAACAGGAATGGAATTGATGGTATGGTATGGTACAGGTTCTTATGATTTGGAATTCAATCCACAGGAAGCTCCCGCATATGCAGAGGAGAAACAATCCCTAGCCCACCATTCCTGTACTGTATTGCTGCTGAATAATGTATTCTGTACTTGCATTTTAAAATACTGACTTGGCTGACAAAAATTGCCCAGCAGAGAGTGGCTACCTTTCAGCAAAAAAGGGCTTTGTAAGTAACACTAAAGGGTGAAATCATGTCATAAATCACTGCACATTTGGTTACTAGCAGGGGTAATATATAGGGAATTAACTCACCTGGTAACCAAATTCTGCTTCTGTTAAAAACAACTGCAAACTCTTACTTGTCTAACATCAAAACAGAACAGAACTCTCAATCTGCTGAGGAATTGATAGCACTGTGCTCTACAAATTATAATGCTGTACCCATTTCCTCTTAGCTGATCATAATTCACACTTTAACACTGCGATTAAATAAATTCAAATAAATCCAAATATTTTTTAAAAATGGTCTTTGACGTAAGAATGGTCTTTGCATCTGAATATATTATTGTTTACTCTCATTTATCACACATAAGTGCCCAGTCTTTGGTCGTAACAGTTTTTCTACACATGTAGGATATTATTCATAATGTGCATTTCATTCACACTGCAATATAAACAAGATATATAAAAATATTTTAAATTATTTTAAAGTTTCAGTTTTATATACTCTTATTACAACTGTTTTAAATCTATAGAGCTACTTATTAAAAAGTCTTGAATAGATTCTATGAAAAGGAGTTAAATGTATGATGTTTAGTATTACACATTATACAAATTCTTTATTTTTTTGCTCACTTGATCATGCTGTGAAAAATTCATGAATATTTAGCTATTAAATGAAATGCAAAATTTTCATTACCATTTTATTGAAAACTTGACATCTTAAAATACCATACATACCATTAGTATTCTAGTGCATTGTCACCTTATTGAAAAATGCTGCTAAAAAACAATACCACCATTCAGAGAAAAAAAAATTGTCCGCCCAAGGCTATTAACTATAGTTCTACACATACATTAGTGACAAATAAGTGAAGCAGCCAATGCTCACAAAAGATGTCACTAAAATGCTAGGAAACAACTGTAACCATAGAAACCATCTCACACTGCAATCTGAACATCTTTTGTCAGTGTTTGACTAGAAATGAGATGCTTAAAATCATTAGGCTATCAAAAAATCTGAAGTCTGTTCATTGAAATTTACATATTTAAATATTTTGAAACCTGCAAAAACTTCAACATGATACTTTCATAAAATATTGTTTCAGCTCCTAGCCCTCAACTATCACTTTAGATATAATAACAAGGATTATACAGATGATTACTCCCTCCCCCAAAGTCTCCTTGACCAGACCCTGTCTTTAGTATACATACACTAGAAGAAAAACCTGGGCATTAAAAAAAACACCACAAAAAAATGGGCTGAAAAGTGAGGAAATTTTATCTAACTCTCCTTAATCCAAAATATTCACAGACATGGCAATCACTACCTTTACTTACTGCTTTGGGTTTTTTAAAACATAACATAAACTCCATCCACCCTACTGACAGGATTAGTGATGTTCATGACTTCAGGTAAAAACTTATCTTCAAAACTGACAATAAAATACCTCAATGAGAAATTTTCTCAACAGAATTTAAAAGTTTGAGAACTTTTGAAGGTTAAGTATCTCTCCATTAGGCTAATAGCTTCTTATTAACAGTGCCTGATAAAAGTGGTCTGTGTAACTTCTGGCCTATAGAATACTAGTACATCCCAGCCTTTCTGTACAGTGACTGATCCTGTTCTGTAGGGCTGGAGGAGCATTTAGGAAGACAGCCTTATTTCTTTTTGCAGTAGGACTCTGTGTTACAGTAAATCTCTGTTAGTCCAAAAATCTACCATAGAAAGGCAAGCCAGGGGCATAAATGATGATTAATTCTTCAATACAACAAATTTCAATGGCAGAAAGGACAGCTAATGACAGATGTGCTGTTGTTTGCAGGGAAGGTTTGCTGGTATTTAATAGAAAAAAAACATTTCCAATTCTGTATGAGCTCTAATTTACCAGTAATTTTACTTTTACTAAAAAAGTAACGACATTTTTGAGATACAGATTAAAGACATTTTTAATAGAAAAGCCAAGGATTGAAATAACTTGTGCAGTTTCTTTCCATTATCTTTTCCACAGGTCCTGAATTTCAGGCACATGTGGGCAGTAGTACCAAGTCTGTTATGCAATACAGTGCTTGATTTCTCTGTTCATTTTTCATGGCTTTAAGTAAAATTCAATGGTCTTCTAAACAACAGATTGCCAAGAATCAAGGGCTGTGAGCTTGTCCTTGAAAGCATTGTTTGCCCACTCACTGTGCTTTAACATTTGTAAAACTGTGGAGAATTTCAAAATTTCCCCTCTTCTCACTGCACCTATCCTTTGGTGGTGGAGAAGGTCAGATTTCAAGGCCATCAATCTGATGCTTTCACAAGTAATGAACTGGCACATTAACTGGCACATTAGAACTGGTAAGAACGTCTTTCTTATGATCGGCAAAAAAGCTATTATAATTTTCAAACTTGGAATCTGTTATTTTTATCTGCAAACTAGACTGCAAGGGAAAAAAGGCAAAAGAGAAAGAAATGAAGGAATATGTCATGCAGTTCATTACAAAGTGTTTCTATTTTGTGTGTTTTACCAATGAGCTTCCGAGCATTAAACTCGAGAACTGATATATTTTAAGTACCATCAAGCTCATTCTGTAATTAGTAATTTACTGATTTAACATAGACTTCAGGGAGGTTCTGTCTACGCAGGGATCGTGCTGCAGAAGTTGAAAGAAATCACAGGAACAGAAAATGTAAGACTAAGACTATTGTTTCAGAGGGAGTAAAATAAACATAAGCACGAAGGTGAAAAGAGTAATTTTTTTTCTTGGTTCATTCTCTGAAAATGAATATTTTAAAGATGATACAGTAATCCTTTTCAAGTAATGGAATGAAATATTCCATGTAAGCACCCAGTCATTTTTGTCTAAATTCATAATGAGTTTCAGTTTCCAAATCCAGCCTTGTCCTGGATTGTATACACATGTATGTTTGACGTGTGTGTTACTACTACTTTGTTGCCTGTAGCTCATTGTCTTCCTATCGCACAAAGCTGTTGTGAGTAAGATTAATTTCTTACAGAAGGTAAAGAAATGGAAAAAAAATATGAGCTAGGATCATGACTTTTCTTACCATTTGATGTTCTGATAGTTTTTACTGCATTTGGTATTCTGACGGTGAAACAGCAAGTCTCTCAGTTTCACCAAATCACTTATACAAAACTGCTCCTGTGGATGCCTGATGCCTTTGTTGAACACTTTATACTTCATATGTTTTACAGAAAGATTATAGAAGTAGGAACCATTTTCCTTATCCTCATTAGTAAGTCTTGTGTTAGTACTATCATATCCAAATATACAGTACACACTGTAAGGACACATATAATTCTACAAATAGTTAGATAATATAAATAGTTATTATTAATAAAGACATCAACTTAAGTGATGTTGACGAAACATGACAACTTCCCACCTTCAAAACCTTTAGCATTACAGGCATACCAACGCTCCTAAAATTGGAAATTAGCAAGTCCTACATCTACATGATTCTGCTGATGGCAGAATCTACCTTAATTCGGCTATTTTGAGCTAATTCAACAGTTTTCCTTTCCTGAAAACAGTTGACACAAAATTATGGAGAGCAGGTCTGTTCCAACAGCAGAAGAGGATCTCAGTCTCATTCACACACACATACTCTTGCTTAAAGTCATATCTGATAGGTATCCCAGGGGAAATAAAAACATATTTTAAAACTTCTACATTCATCAGCACTTTCCCACAGCTAACTGGAAGGTATTTATTGATTATACCAGTTTGTTTTACTAAGCAGCAGAATTTGCAAAACTGAAACTGCTATATGTGTAATAATTGGAGCTTCTCACACTTGTGACCTACTTTGAATCATACTTTGGCATCTATACTAATATTTTTCATCAAACCAAATTCCACATTCAGTAAATTCACTTAAGAAGGAGATAATAGTTGAGGTTTCGTTGTTCTTGTTTTGTTAATTTATGTGCATGAGCACTTATGTATTTTTCTGTGAGTATTTAGTATAAGGTTGTATACAATCCTCAGCATCTGGATGTTCCTATATCTTCCTTTGTCAACTGCAAAGTGTAACAGTACAGCATCCTCTCACAGTTCTGGATCATTATGTTTTTTGCCTAGTAATGTAGTAACCTGCACCTTTGCTGAGTACTAAATGCACTGGTTTTCTATTTTGATTTTAGGTACAGTCAAATAACTTACTTTCTAAGTTACTCGATAATTGGTCTGGGCTATGTTGAGTGACTGCTTTAATTGTAAATTAAATAAAGTAAATTGACAAACAAAGGTCCATAAACAAATACTAATGAAAACAGGCAGGGATGTACCCTCTAGCACCCCCTGAAAAAGATGTGGATGCTGGAGAGTGGGAAGGGAATGGACTGCAGGAAGTGGCCACTTGCTTTCAGTAAATATCATCTCCTGTTGCTGTCACTGGAGACAGAATACTGCTTCGGATCGCCAAGCTTATGTGTCCAACCCCAGCACGACATCTCTTGGGTGTGTATTTTAANGGCTCGAAAACACTGAGACCTTGAATCTCACAGAGACTGGCTGGTCATAAAGGAAATATATTCATGAATTCAGACACTAGAATTTTCTAAAAGCACAATTTTCCCAGCGTCAGAAGAAAAGTTAGTGCCGGGTTCAACCCAGGACATTTAATGAACTGGAGGCTTCCTGTCTTGGCTTGTAAGGCCCACTTCTAAGACCATTTATTTATTTATTTACTCAAGTTTGGCTAAGACAGATTGAACATTATCTTAGTAATAGGCTTATTTGATTCAGTTATGTATTTGTAATGCATTATTTACTTTGTTTATACCCTTGAATATTCAGTAATCTAAATGATAATTTAGTTCTTTCAGCAAACTGATGAATGGCGTCATCTCATAGTGCTAAATTCTACACACCTGTAACTGTTAAACAATATGTGGATTTCTAGTTATATATATATTTCATGTTTCAAAATTCTCCAGGAAAATGTAACAATAGTTTTTTTCACTAAAATTATTGTTACTGTAACTCAGATTTTAATTTAAAGAATAATATTCATAGGTTGGCTTCTTAAAATTCTTGTTTCTTTTGCAATTTTGATTTGTAAAAAAATCATTAGATCATAAACTTGCACTCTCTCAATGCTGCGATGTTTATATTTGCAATAAATTGATATTTCACATACTTCTTTCCATATGAATTATATAATTAAACACTCTACATAAAGATTAATGCCACCTCGAGAGTTAGATAATATATACAGTAGCATGTCAGATTTCTTCTGTATACTCATACACTTTTGATGTTTTGGACTTCAAACTTCATATGCTCTTGTATCATTAAATGACAACATTATGATATATCTGACAACTATATTGACTTGAAGCAATGTTTTGCAACCTTTGTTAGTGGGCATGTCTTCACATTCCCAATCACGAGCCACACTTGTAGACACAGTTGTTAGGAAACCAGAAGAACACATACACCCCTCATTTTCTGTGATAGGAAATTTGTAGGAATGCTCCCTGATGTATGATAAAGGTTGCTGCAATTTCTCCGCATGTCAATCTTTTTAATTGCTGTTACTGTTCCGCTCTATTCTACCACAGTCACACTTCAAAAAAAAAATTTGCTTGATTAGGATAGAATGTCATTATCCAGACACCAAACATTTCAGACATGTACTGTTATCTCCCAAGCAGAGAGAGAAGACTTTGGGTAAAATTCCAATCCAATCAAGATTATTATAAAAATGTCACATTTGCCTTCAGCAGATATACATCTGACCATACTGAGCAGTGAATTTCATCTGTATTTCTTTTACTGTGCTAAGTAGACTCCTGATATTAGAGTAATTAATTGTATTTCCACCTCAGCCTTTGCTTTGGTCATCATAAATGCAGAAAAAGTAGTTACGGGATGTGGCTAGCCAATGCAATGTTTTATCTATAACCGAACTTTAAAAGGATGCATTTGACTAAGATACAGAATGGCTGTAATGTAATTTATTTGCAACCTACATTCGTTTAGAATTTATCATCAGCTTAAGTTATTAAACAATATGTTTTGTTCAGCAAGCTAAGACAAAAAAACCCAACCAACAAAACTGAGGAAAATAAATTATTTTGTTCCCACAACCAGTGAATAAGTGATGCTCCTTTTTATGCAGAACAACAGCATTGTTACTGCTAAGTCAGTCCTGAAGACACGTAGGGCTCTGATTTTGTATCAGTAACTGTGAAGTACTACACCTAAATGAAGTAATATCGTTAGACACAGTTTAGCAACTTTAATGACACGTGATGAACTAATGCAATTAAAGATATTCATAGGCATGTCATATAATTCCCATTGCTAGACATACCTCTGCATGGAAATAACATATATTACAAGTAAATAAACTCAACACAGTGCATGGAATAAGCGAATTACCATTTTTACCAAGCAAATCCTGAAACATACAGAAATTGCAGAAACGGGACTGAGCATTGATATGAACTAGGGAGCTTGGCTACGCTGAATATCCAGCCTTCACACCTTCTCACATTCAATGATTTTTATTGTAGACACCCAACTTGCCACAGCCGAGTTAAGCAAATGCCAAAATCGTACTCTTACTTTTCATTTACAAAATTGATCTAGTAATTACGGTGATGAAAAATGTAAGATTTACAATTTGTTTTAATCTTTGACATACCAGTGTCAGTGTAGTAACTCCACCAACATGGAATTAAAAAAAAAAAGAAGGGCCATGCCTAATGATTTCATGTAAGCAAAGGTATATCATAACCATCTTAATAGTGGCAATTTCTGATTTGAAGCCTGGAGTGTTTTAAATATCCATTATTTATGTTTTCACAGTCTACCAAATAACTTTACATCCAGCATTTGTTCTCCTTGAGTACAAGTACTTGTGCTAATGCTAAATAGGTTAAAATATTTATATAATACTTCATTATTAAAAATCCTTTCTCAAGCCAGTTATATCAACAGAATTCTGATACTCATGCTTGTAAAGAGACTGAACTTCCACAGTGGATCACCAGACTGCCTGCCAGGTCATCTGAGTTGCTAACATCAGTAGAATGAAGATGGCATTCCACAGCTCAGCAATGCAACCTTAGGTATGGAAAATATTCATCATTTTATTCTTAATGAGATAGAAGTGCTTTCTGATATTGAAATTATATTCAGTACACCACTGAGTAGGCCAGAATATTTTGTAGCATTTACAAATATTAATCTTGTTATTTCTGTCTCAGCTGTTGTTTATTGTCAAGCATAATAATGGATTCAAAGCTTGACTACAAATATAAGCACAAATACTGAAGAACAGGGGTGTTATCTCAATTTTTCACTAACAACTATTTTCACTGAATTTTTTCAGAGCTACGAAGAGATCAAAAGATTTAATCTGGAATGAGTCTGATGTTGCAGCAGCTGATTGCAGTCTCTTCCAAACATCATAAAGAGCAACCTGTTCCACATTAGGTATCAATATGCTTTCGCTTCTATAGTAAATCAGGAGCAGCCTTATCTATAATCTCTTACGTAAGTGATGGCTAAATCTATACTAATTAACTAAACCATTCATGGCTTGAGTTCTGGCACTCTCATGTGATCATCCACATCATTTAGCTGTTGGGTGTATTTTTGGCCTGGATCAGCTGGCGTTCTCCTTGCCAAGAGCAGGCACAGCACACTGCGTGGGGCGGGTGGGGAACTGTTCTCAAGAGACCTCCGTAGGGGCAGCAGAAGGAAAAGCCCTCGCTGCGTGGTGGGAGAAGGAGGGCTTCCCTAGCTCTGCAGGCATTAGCCACACGTGCATCTTGCCACTAATGACGATGAAGAATCATTACCAGCAGATGTGGCCAAATAGAACTGTCAAGCAGAGACATATCTGACTGAACCATTTTACTGTTTCATCTAAAACATACGAAATAAAGTGCTGTTATGTTTCTTCCCTCAAACTTGATCTGTGATTTTCTAGCACTGAATGCTACCTACCTACAGATAGCATAGTACAATGTAGTGATGCCATTATTTTACATGTAAGCGGACTGACCAGCTCAGAATCCCTTCCCTATTCTAGTTTCCTCCAGGAATAGTATTCCTGAGTATTTCCATTGGGATATGCCAACCTTTGAGATTGCCACCAGCAAGTGACGGTCCCAAAACACTGGAGCTAAGAGTTTTGTGAAAGTTCTGGAGAAGGAAAGGAAGGACAGAGGACAGAAAGAAAATGCTATTATTCCCTGAGGCTGTAATACCTTCTAGATATATCATTTCCATTTCCAGGAGTTCTTAGAGGAAAAATTCATATTTAAATGACCCTTCTCACTGGCAACGGCGTAGTCACTCCATTTTTACTTCAGCTTTACAGTCTTATAAATAGATAAACCAGAGGGGTTTATGAAATAAAGATCAGAATCTTTTTAATTCATGTTTTTTACCAACTTTAGGGATTTCTGGACCATTGCTTAAACCACTTCATGCACTGATCTACTTCAGTTTCTAATTTAGTGCCATGCAGCGGCTTTCTTCTATGAGCCATTCTCTCTTTTTTTATTATTTTAAGAATCATTCCGTAGAAGGTAGATCTGTGTTGACATTGTCTCCTGAACAGGGAGAACTGAAATTAGATTCTCAATTTCTCATACATTTGGTGAAGCCTGTAACCAGTAACCTGTAAGGAAAAAATAATGCTCTTTTCTGCTGTCTTTGGTGTGGTGTGCTCTAAGAAGCTAAAAAAAGGTCCTGTCCCCCACAACAAAAGGCCCTGTCCCCCACAACAAAAGAAAAAAGCCTGACTGATTATCTGTTGGCAAGGGGTTAAGTGTTACACGGATTGGGGACCTGAAGATTTAAGTGACCTTATGTATGCTTGGCAGAATTTATGAAATTTAGATTATTCAAGGATAATGAGGCAATGAGTAGGGTTTCTGAATCTTTCAGTGGTACTTAAATGTTGGACCTGCTGTTTAAATACATTTGGGAGATCTCATCTAAATGTTTTTAGTATAAGCACAACTCAAAGGACCTCATGGCTGGATGCCAGGAAGTTGTCAGAACGGCATTTTCAAAACCTGTAAGGCATAATGACAAACAGAGCACTGGAAATGCAGCTTCAGAATCTGAGACCTTCAAATTGCAACACAAAGTGTTCTTTGAACGTGCTTAACTCATTATTTCGCTATCGATGCTCTGAATAAGGCCCTCCTGCCACCGGTTTAAAAAGCAGTTTCTCAAAGTGAAATCTAATTCCATCATTAGGGGACAGATTGTTCTAAGAAGCTGGATTAGAGCAGCATCAGCATGAATTTCAAAAACTTGCATGGAGCTATAAATATAATGTGCAATATTTTGCAATATCTAATGTGTTTTGGTTTAATGTTGAACATGCCCCATTGTTAAAACCAGCTGTGTTCTTTCACTTTTCATTTCTATAAAGCTATGATAAAGGCTGTCAAAGCAAACCCCGCAGCAGCAGCCTTTCTTGATAAAAGTTCTGTGTACACAGTACATAGTAATCTCAAGATGGAACTTTGTTTCAAACCAGAACAAAATCTTCAGCTAATTATAAGTGAACTATATTAAGCACAAAAGGCAATTTCAATTTATACTGAACAAAGTTGCATTTTACTCTTTTCTTTCAAAGTGCACTTGTCGTGGTTTCTGAAACTAATTGAAAATTCATTTTGCTTAATTTCCTAAGGTTATTTCTTTTATTGCTTTGAAGTAGTCTGTGTAATACTGTAACATCTAAATCCCCCCAAAAGAAGATTAGTAGGTTTTGGGTTTTTTTTTTTGGGGGGGGTGTTAATTTGTATTTAAAGCTTTAGAATAAGAAATTAATCGTTCTTTTCATTCCTTACATCACATTAGTCCAGCAATCACTAAACTAACACTCTTATTATGAACACATTCAAAGCACTTGGAGGAAAATTGCCAACAGAAGTACTACATAAAAATAGGTCTGCTGCTTAACAGAAGAGGATTAAAAATAAAATTGTAGTTTATAGGTGACAGGTTAAAGGAAAAAAAAATTGCACACTTTTATTTGTTTTGACTTTTCGGTAGATGATACAAAGAATACCCAAGGAACATTTATTTTTTCTTTTTTATTCTCCTAGATATTTTTTCTGCTATGTTTTATGGAAAAAATATGGAACTGTCTCTTCTCCTTTTCCTGAAAGCTTTATGACCAATGGACAATTCTCACTTCCTTTTGTAGTTAGTTACAGGATTTGGCTGGATCCAGGTAAAAACAGAATGGTTAAAATGTCCTAGATGTATTACCTTGGCTCTACCCTCTTGAGAACCTTTGAGGAGCTATTTTCTGTCTCAAAGGCAGCAACAGTAAAGTTTACGAGCCAGTGTTCAGTCCAGATTTAGATCTGGTAGGAGCGATCACGTCAACAAGAAGACAGGTATTAAGGTAGGTAACTACATGGGAAGGGTACTCGCCTGCCTCAGTGCAGTAGCTGGGTTGGAGCAGGACCCCACTAGGGAGTCTGGGACTGCATCAAATGACGTGCTGAAAGAGCAAGTTAAGTCCTTCTAGAAGCTGCTGGGCTGGCATGTGGCCTTCTCCTGGGATGCAGAAACTTACTGGTCGCCCAGCATTGCACGATGTGGCAAAAACCCAGGATGTGAGTAGAGTTTTCTACTAGTCCCTTGAGACCAGGATTGAGTTCTGTATGTTCCCTGATTTGCTTACTGTGGGTAGGAGCAGCTGTAATCCAGCAGCAACCTTTCTGCAGCCCAGGTACTGGTGACAGTGTTGATGAACAATTCAAGTTCCAGGCATTTCCTCTTGCCTCTCAGATCAAAGGAAAAATTGGGAAGAAACAGTTTGAACTCAAGTTAAGAAAGAAGTAAAAAGACTGGAGGAGCAAAAGAAGTTTATTTTAAATGCATCACATCATCATTGCAGTTTCATCTTCCTACTCTGGGGTCTGTAATGCTTCTAAAAAAAATAGGCTTACTGTCGGTGGGGACTTGCTGAACAGAATTCAGAGAGGTTGGCAGAAGTGACTCAGAGTCAGCTCAAGACTTCTCAGTGGTGTTAACTGATTTTAGTTCCCTAAAGCTAAAGATAAAACTATACATCTGAGGCTATGAGAGAGGATAAGAGTTTGAGAGAGCAGTGATTTCTTTTTCTACTATTAAAGGACTAGAAGAGAGGTTTGCTTTTGATGATTACTTCAGCTTCAAGGGCTGAGGAACAGCCATACTGACATTATCTGAATGTGCAGGTAGGAGGCAGAGATTAATGAGCTGTTTTGCTACTTTTACCAAAGTAGCAGTCTGAAACCTGTTATTTGAGACAACCTGATGTTATAGGTATCATAAATACCTAAACCTGGCCCTGTTTTGGCATCCCCAGGACACTGTTAAAAGGAAAGGAATCAACCGTGTGAGAAAAGAAAGGAAAGGAGTAAGAATCAAGCAGTACCCAGGGCACGTAGGGACCAGCCCTCCCTCAAAAAAAGGTTATCAGTCTTCTTTACCAGTTGTTCAGTGCTTATTCTCCTTTATTTAATTCATAATATATTTAGTTAGAAACCAGATGTAATCTTTATCAAGGTATGAGAGAAAACTCAAGGTCTGCTGTGCATCGAATTTGGACCCAGAACGCAAAATAAACACATGAACCTGTGGTTAATCTTATTACAGTCTACCCTGCACCTGTAATAGGTGGCTGTTAGTGTGTCCAGCAGGTTGTGTAGGAAGTGATGTCCTCCCAGACAGGACCTTCAATACATATTATAAAGCCATAATGTGTTAGGACTCCTAACCCACTCTCCCCTATTCTAGAAGACTAGGACGACGGGAAGGTTTTTGGTGTTTTCAGAGTTATCAGCCCAAAATGCATAAGTCCTCTCTATCGGCTTGATGGCTAAAAAGAGTCAGCTGAATGTATGCTGATTTATCCTTTTTGTTCTCCCAGTAACTTACTATTTGGTCAATGACAGAAGTGGTGCACAGCTGTGGTACATTCATTTGATTTGGTCATGACCAACATCTAGGACGTGTCCTACAAAGTGTCACATTTAGTCCTGTTCCTGCCAGCTCGTTCCTTCAATTTCAGTCTGTTAAGTTACAGGTTTAAGGGTCGATGTTCTTCTGATCAGGTTATCCTTTTCCATTTTCATTTCAGTGCTGAAAGAGGCTGAGTCTGGCAAGCTGGGAGCCACAGGTAATTCATGATCTTGGCAGCTACCTGTTTGCAGGCAAGCTTGAGACTAGCGGGTATGACAGTGTTCAGCTGTATTTCTGCCTATCAAAGATGCATTAGGAAAAGGAGGGATTTTTATCTTCTTCAAAAAGACGGAAAAAAGTAAAAGCCTGGCACCCAAGTTCACGTATTTGAAATCAGAGACTGGCTTGGGCGAATCCTGTCTCTGATGGAATAAGCTATAATCTTAGAGCCATGACCTCGGGAGCAGAATTGGATAGAAAATATTAACCGGGTGTTTAAAGGTTCTTTTGTAACCTTGTACCTGGCAACAGTGCCTGCTAGGGCATTTTCTGACAGATTGTTGGTGACCATTGCTTTTGAAGGACAGCTTTACCATGTCAGAATGATGAAGGTGATGAGGTGAGGTGAGTTGATGAGTCTGAGGAGTAGCTCTCCTTCCTCTGTTAATTTAATGGGATGTAACTTTGGCATTCAGGTTTAAGCAAGCAGGAAAGCCAGAAAGATACATCAGAAAGGGCATTTTTCATTTCTACAAGGATTTCCCAGTAGAGCAGTGTGTCCTGGCACACCCAAGACGATAGCAAGCATAAATGTTACTGAGAAGGAAAGTTTGCTAAGTACCAGATTCCATTCTATGTGAGAACAGTCAGACAACCTTGTTGGTCCTTCAGTCAGCTACAGCTTTTGCGGTTCCCTGTCTAATCTTGCACACTTTTCTCAGGTGGCAAGACAGCACAAGAGGGACTGTGCTACTTAGAGGATCATGGATTCAGTAAATTCTTGCACAAGCAGTGAAGACCCCACCTAGGGAGGTAAGAGTTAATGAAGGGGAATCGGCATTTGTGCCAAAGATATTGCAGGTGTGGAAGTCTGGCCTTCATCTGTTCCAGTATACAGTACAGGTGTATCTCTCCCCTCTTAGGGACAGCATGCCATGTCATACACCTTACAGGAATGGCTCCATTCATCTTGTTGAGCGGGCTAGACCCCCTAAGCTTTGGTTGGGATGAACAGGAATTTAGGACGGGTACCAGGGCAATAATGCAATAATTTTTAATTGAAGTTGTCAAACTGAGGAAGGGAATGTAGCAGTAGGCTTTGTAAAGACCCTTACTATTTAATTCAACTTTTTAAGCCTTTATTATAAATATCTAACAAATAGTTGAAAGAAAAACCTTTATCTGTTGCATTCTTCATGTTCTCTGATCCTGAAAGAAGGGATGATATTTGGTTCTATTGAGAGAATTCCATAGTGACTTCCTTATTCAGTGCAATAATTCATTTTAAACAAAAAGATGTTATCAACATTACTATTTACATACTCAGTTTCATGCAGGTATAAATGCAGATTGGGTTAGAATTTGCAGCTGCAACTGTTGGTCTTTAAAACACAACTCTGTCACCTCCATGGCCCTCTAAGTAATATAACCCATAAAAAACCACACTTAATATTCATCAACTGAAAGAGCAAGGATGGTTTTAAAAACTAAAACATGCATGCTAAACGTTTCAGGCCTTCTTAATATGAAGAAGTCTTTAGGCCTTAAATTCTTTGTTTTTCACTCTTGGTAAATTACTGGCACAGTACACTGATAGGAGACATGGCGCTCTGCATTCTGGAGTTTGCCCTCATGAAAAAGATGGTGAAGGCAGCTAAGATCTGCATTTTATTTCTGGTTGATTTCTTAGACAGTAGAAGACCTTAATGTGTCTAATTAAAGTTGGTATTAGTGTTCTCTCAATGACTGTGTGCAAGACTTGAGACAGACAAGAACGGTTTTGTGCCGTAATCCGATAACATTTATCTGCACAGTCTTCATACATTAGTTAGCTGTATACTGCTTTGTGATTGACTTATTTTATATCTTTTAAGTATTTTGTTTGCTTACTTTTAGAAATAGTTCAACTAAGTGAGATGTTCCTGCCATCTTGTTTTGAAAGGAAAGGCATACAGATCAATTTAAGAAAATATCATGTAAGATTTATGAAATCTTTGGACTCCATTTATCTTTTCTTAGGTACTGAGAAGAAAGGCTGTCTCCCTGCAACTGTACACGAAAGGACAAACCAAAAAATTGTAATGCCATAGGAAAACCCTAACAGAAATCAAATAGGAGACACACATATAGGCACACACAGAGGAAACCAATGCAGTGCTGCTCTTAACAATGAAATTGCTATTACTACGAATTTATTGTTGTTTTGAAGTACACATTAGCATCAACAATATTGGTTCTTAATATAGCAGTGGTGTATTTTGCCATCTCCTAAATCAAAAAGAATACTGAATTGCCCGTGGCCATAGATGCTATTGAAAATGAACGGAAGAAGAGCATCAGAATGGATGCCCTTCTATGGAAGCTGCATTTTTTAAACGTTTGGAGATAAGTTTGATAGTAGGATAAGATGCATGACTCACTGGTATATGTTTAATTTTAAACACATGCATAGTTTAACTGATTATAACGAGATTATTCAGATATTTATTATAAATGTTTTGCTGGGTTGAAAAAATTCATAGATTGAACTATACACGTGAAATAAAAAAACCTTTGCAAATTTCCTTTTCTGCCTTGTTTAGTTCTTTAGTCTCAAAATGTTCCAAACCCAAAATATTACTGTGGTACTTATGGTTCTTAAGTCTACTGAAAATGGGATATTATATTCCAAGTTCTTTACATGTTTTTTTAAAAATTAAATCTGATTAATATTTTCACATCTTTCTAAGGAATTTCTGTCTCCAAGGGTGAAAATATATTCCTTTCTCCCAGAACAGAAGCTTCATCTTTATCTCTGGAGGCATTAATATTGGTGTGTGATAGATGGACAGAGAAATAAATGGAAACCTCTTACATATTCCTTCACATGAGAGAAAATACACATTTCATTTTCCTCTCCAGCTGTTTCACTTCTGTTCATGTCTTCTTTGGATATATAAGGAAAATATCATAACTGTAGCTTCCCATTCTATGTAATCTAATTTGAGCCTCATGACACATTTTATTAAGACTTCTCAATGATTGCTTAGATCTTAAAAGACATTTATATTTTTATTTAAACTGTGGAAGTCACAAATGCTAATCGTCAATTTATGTACCTAATCTTTAGCTTTGCTATGTAAAAAACATCTTCTTTGTATAAAATTTACTTCATCAAATAGTCCACTGCATCTTTCCAAATAGCCATAAAAGGGATGGTATGCTTAGCAGTAAAGCAAATACATTTAATTGAAAATATATTTAAAACACCTGGATCAGTTGTACAACTTTTAAGTATAGAAGGTACGGCTTTGCTATGGGAGACATAGCAAGATAAATAACTACTAGTAAAATTATGTTTCATGATTCAGTAAAATGCAGCTTAAAGCTGGAGATGCAATCATCCATCCAGGTGAGAGAGCTCATGTTAAGAGTCACTTCAGGAAACTAATACACACAGATGAATCTTTGACAAGAGAAGCAGCATGCAAAGCCAATCGGGTCCATGAAGAGTACATACAGAAGAAGGTAAAAAACCTCCCAGTCATACCAATTTTGGTAACAGACTTCTGCTTTTAACTTTTCCCTTTACCCACTTAGATGGTGATTAACTGGGTTTACGAGTATATAATCAATGGCCAGTGCATATATGCATAAAGACCATACTGTTTCCACAGTGAGTCGAATATACCCTGAACAGATCAAATCTACAGCACATACACAGAAACTTCACCTATGTTTGTGCCAATTTTTCCCCAGGATGCCTCAAACATGCTGTGCATTCATGTAGCAAGTTCACATGTGTGCATATATATGCCTTCAGAGCTAATAACCCACTAATTTTGGAGCACAGCCTGGTACCACAGCCTCGAGCAGGAGCACAGCATCGACACCCGGTAGTAACCCAGGTATGCCCTGTCTCCACAGCACCTTCTCTGAGGCACCACTGAATTCCTGCACAGAAGAATGGAGGTTTCCTCTGTCCTTTCTTCACTTTGAACTCTCAACTCCAGCACTTGGCGCAGAGTTGGGCCTTTGCCCTGTGGCCTTCACAAGCGATGCAGTGGCACAAACACAAGCAGCTTCATTGTAACCTGGGGCTCTATATACCTGATGGAGCACTTCCCAAACATTACATTCACTACACAGAAACTTGGAGAAAGGTTGTGGTACCACAAAAGAGCAGTACTGAGTATGTGGAAACCAGTGCTCTCCCCAGTTTCATACCAGACCCTTCAGACAGTTTTCTGTATTGCAGGTGGGGCAGATGGTCCTTCTCCAAATTCAGAGTATGTCACCTTACTACTGAAAAACACAAAAATTAAGAAGTTTGTCCCTCTCAAAAGTTCTGTATTCTGGAAGGAGAAGATACAAAGGGTTTTCCTGACTCTGATCCTTCTCATGAGCTGACAGCTGGATTGTGTCTAGACAAGAGAAATATATTAACTTGAACAACCATAGTGTATAGGCCATGATACTGCCAGCTGAGTGATAAAATCCATGGAAACTTAGCTAAAGCTCATCAGCCAAAGGAAGAGAGAAAGAGAGAAAATATTTAGGTTGATCATAAGGAGAGACAAAATGATACACCATCCAGCAGAGTGATTTCCTGAGGGAAATGATGGCAATGCCGGCAAAAGAGAATTTTTAAACTGAATTTGACAAAAAGAAATGTGCTTCAGGAAAAAACCTGTATGTATCTTATGCCAAAGAAATGTGCTGAGTACGTTTTTATTTCTTAGATTTCTCTGATTCTGCATCAGTTTATGCGATGTATTAGAAAAACAACTGCTTTAAATATACAAGCTGACTACACAAACCCAAGCGAAACTATTCTCATCATTCTTACATAATCTTTCTAGATCATCCTTGATGGCAAGTAAGAATCAGACAATGTGTTTAAATTACTGACAAGTATTTTCTAGAGGTTTTATCTTAATGATATAGATTTAGGACACATACTTGACCCTTAAATTAATCTTGTTTTCTATTTTCTTCCAAATTAATTATTCCTGACTTTCTTGATTTAACTTACTTTTTTTCCAAATAGCAAAGAAACTTCATTCCATGTGCATCACTATTACATGATTCCAGTACTCTGAAATTTATCATAATGAATAACAATGACTTGGTGTAAAGTTCATTTTCTCAGACAATGTTCAGAGCCAAATAACTGGTGACCCATCACTACAGAGAACAAATTTTCTCTGGTTTCAGATGGTGTGGAAAGTTCTCACCACAGAAAAGCAGAACCAGAATTATTCCTGAGTGACCGTCTTGCTCTGCTCCCCTCTCTGCTGTTTTCCATATATTTTCTTGTTCATTTGTGATTTAAAAATTATCTGTGCTCTCATGGAGTTAAAGTTTCTGTGTCATCAGATTGTCAAATTGTGGGAAGATTTCTGAGACTCCGCTTAAGACTCCACAATTCATAGCTATTCTGTGAATTGGAATCACATTTCAAGAGTTTCGGTGATGAAAGTAATTTGGGTTTTAAGAAAATTCCCATGGTTTACAAATGGTGGACACTGGAAAAGATCAATATAAACCTAGACCATTTTTCAGGTATGTTATTCATCTCTGCTTAACCAGTTCTGCTGCAGTCTCAACAGAATGTCTGTCACGGAAGAATCTCTGTTACAGAACTGTTCATGAAAATTAAAAGCTTTTCATTTTGCAATGCATTATTACAGAAGCAAAATGGCATTTTCTTCATATTTAACAGACACTGTTTTACAAGTATGCTGAATAACAAACAAATCTCCAGAGAGCCAAGTACAAAACTCAGGAATACATTAGAGAGGAGGCTGAGATATGTATTTTTAGAAAATTGCTTTGTAGGCAACCGGCTACAGTACTTTTTACAGACATGATGATGCCTGATACTAACGGGCTTTCTTTTGTTAAGCAAAGGAAAGGGTTATGTGTTCATGTTCCTCTGAGCCTGCTCTGCATTACAGTAGCTTGTGTGTTTTAAAGAGATGTTCTCCAAGGAATCAGCTTCCTGTGTTAAGAGTGGAGAGAGGGTGGAAGGAAAATGGAGCAAAATAAAGGCTCTTCCCCACATGAATAATCTGCTTAGTGTGAGGTGGAATTGTGTTCACCTTGTTGGATTTTAAAAGCATTTTCATTTTACAAATGTAACAAAGTACAGGGCCCAAATCCAGAGCCATAGTTTGTGGACAAAATATTAAACGTCCCCAAACTAGTTTGGGCTGCTGGTTAAAAACAAAAATGACTTAAATCTGATTTAAGTCATTTAGACCGCAATTCAATCTTAAATTTTTTGATAGTTAGACCTGAACATTGTTTACATAAATTAAAAGTGATTTATGTAAATACCTTACAAAAATAATTATTTATTGATAAATTAGAACAGCAACAATGTTTTATTTGTAAGGATTATTTTTAGAGACAGTATTAAATAGAGAAAACAGGGGAGGTAACACAGAAAAGAAACATCTTACAAAAGGGGCGAGTGACTGTAAAACTAAGCCTAACTAACCTTTTTGCTATTTTTTTGTGGTGACACCTAAGATCTCAAGGATAACAAGTATAAACTCCATCCACTAACAAGTATCCTTAAGATACAGATTTGGTAGAACGCATGTAAAGCCTTTTTTATTTTAAAGAAAAATATACCAAATGTCGATTTTTGGTGTTCACAGCTTCATCATTTTGGCAGCCAAGGCGACCACTTAAACCAGCGCGCACTGTGATTCCCAGCTCCCACTAGATGTCACTACAGGACACCAGTTCAACCCAGCGTCGCCGCAGGGCCCTGGAATTTTGACAGCTAGAAATGATACCTGTAGGTTTGTGTACGAAATTACTGCAACTGTTTGCACATTAAAAAAAAAGGCAATAAGTTAAACGTAGAGAATTACATTCTTAACAAATAAAGTGTCAGGCTGCTTTTTGAATCCCGGATGAGAAGAGTGCGTGCTACCTAGAAGCAACCTGTGTTCATCTTTCAGAGCATCAGGCCAAGCACCACAATATTTATTACAGCATAGGCATCTAGATGCCTTTTCATTTAGAGCTAGTAAATGAATACTTTGCAAACATCAAACATGACAAAAGTTCGCACAAATTGTTATTGAAATATTGGCAGGTGTGTGGGTAACCAGTGGCAGAGGAAATACGATTTTTTTTCTCTATGAAGCAGTCTCACTTTTAAAGATTAATTTTGTCAGGAATTAATAAATGGAGGACTATGAATATTCAGAAGTACTTTGTTTTGCATGCAGTGTTCAGGCTTCAAAACTGGCCGTTCAAATCGCATAATCTGTCTCATTGGTCTGCAAATATGATCAAAATAGTTCTGTATTCATATCTTGATCATGAACATATGAATTCATTATTTAACCAGCAGTAATGTTCTTTCAACAGTTATTTAAACAATTACTTGGCTGAACAATCCTAGTTCCCTCAGCTGCTCCTTGTAAGACTGGTTCTCCAGACCCCTCACCAGCTTCATCACCCTTCTCTCGACAAACACCAGCACCTCAATGTCCTTCCTGAGTGAGGGGCCCAAAACTGGACACAGTATTCATGGTACATCCCTTCCAGTGCCTAGAACAGGGGGATGATAACTTCCCTAGTTCTACTCACCACACTATTCCTGCTATGGGCCAAGATGCTGCTGGCTTCTTGGCCACCTGGGCACACTGCTGGCTCATATTCAGCCAGCTGCCACCAATCCCCAGGTCCTTTTCTGCCAGGCAGCTCTCTAGCTACTACTCTTCTCCAAGCCTGCAGCTCTGCATGGGGTTGTTGTGACCCAAGTGCAGGACCTGGCACTTGGTCATGTTGAACCTCACACCACTAGCTTTGGCCCATCAATCCAGCGTGTCCTGATCACTCTGCAAGGCCTTCCTACCCTCGAGCAGATCAGTACTCCTGCCCAACTTGGTGTCATCTGCAAACTTACTGAGGGTGCAAACCTAATGTACTGGTCAAATTTAGTTCCCTTTAAGATGCAGCCACACAGACAAATGAGAGGTCACAAGTGTGTGAGGTGTTCAAGAATTAATTGTAGAGTACAAAAAAATCAGGTCCCTACCCAATATTTACACGGGTGGAAAAGAGAGAGGGATCTTTGAGATAATGAAGGCCTCTTGCAGAGGTTCAATTATGTAGAAATTCAGGTGATAATTTGCTAGAAATTAATATTCTTCTTGTAGGGAAACCAGGCAAAGACTTAAAACACTTTTCATTGTTCCTGGCACTCTTCTGCTGTATCAGCCAGTACAAGTCATATAACTTTGTGTACCTCAGCTTTTCATGGCTGAAATTGTGTGGCTTAAATTCTTTGACTGAAAACATCATTTGAGATCTAGGTCTGTGTCAGAACTTTATTGAAACTGTAGTAAGTGAACTTCCTACGCAAAATGATTTTAAAAATACTGATTAAAATTCTACTGTGTCAGTGTCGTCATGTGCTTGGGGTTACATCATAGTAATATAAAGCTTACAATCAACAGAGTGCAATTTCTTTAATAGAAGTTTTTCTAGTTATTTATTTTAATGGAAATGCCTAAGATTTAATAAAATTTAAGTATTATCAAGTTGGAGTTGTTTTGGAGATAAGTAGCAGGCATTTGGTGACATGCTGTATCACATGTCATTCACTGGAAATTGACATTACCTTGTCCCCTCCTCCGTTATATTCCTTTGTACCAGAAATCACTTTAGAGACGATGCCAGCCTAAATAACATTAAACTGATTGCCTATGGGAACCCAAGATTATGTGCCCATGCATGTGAATGTAAGCAAATACTAGTGAAGCAGTGTTAGGGGTGGTATTAAATCACAGAATCACAGAATGGTTAGAGTTGGAAGGGACCTTAAAGATCATTAAGTTCCAACCGCCCTGCCCTGGGCAGGGACACCTCTCCCTAGAGCAGGTTGCTCAAAGCCCCATCCAGCCTGGCCTTAAACACTTCCAGGGATGGGGCATCAACAACTTCCCTGGGCAGCCTGTTCCAGTGCCTCACCACCCTCACAGCAAAGAACTTCTTCCTAATATCTCATCTAAATCTCCCCTCTGCCAATTTAAAACCATTACCCCTCCTCCTGTCACTACACTTCCTGACAAAGAGTCCCTCCTCAGCTCTCCTGGAGCTCCCTTCAGATCCTGGAAGGCTGCTCTCAGGTCTCCCCGGAGCCTTCTCTTCTCCAGGCTGAACAGTCCCAGCTCTCTCAGCCTGTCCTCACAGCAGAGCTGCTCCATCCCTCTAATCATCTTGGTGGCCCTGCGCTGGACCTATTCCAACAGTTCCATGTCCTTTCTATGTTGAGGACTCCAGAGATGGACACTGTTATTTGTGTAAGTTATTTGTCTAATATTCAACCCATGCTAACTGCACATAGCACCCATTACAGTTAATAGGAGCTGCACATGCATGTAGAAGAGAAACAAAACAACTATTATTTCAAGTATTTAACTTGGCTTCTTACAGGAATCTTCTAAATAGAAGATCATATGAACACCGTGGGTCTAGCAGACTATGTTATCAGTGGAAAGTGACTAGACTACATTTTACATTTAAAATAACATTAAATTAGCTACCCAAAACTAAAGCAGTAATTTCAGTCGTCTTTACTAAGGTTTTCCAGCAGCTGAGATAGTGTACCTTGGATGAGTGCAGAGTCATGATAAAGGTAACACGTTGAATAAAGTTTGTAAGAGTGAGCCCTAGAGGAGACATGGACATGTTTCCAGTACCTCTAAAAAGTACCTGCTGTTTACATTCAGCAGCAGCAAAATGCTATGTGAAGCCATGTCTCAGTGGAATGGGACCTCCCACAACAGGAGCTGTTCTCCAACTAAAGGATTGTGGACAAAAGTTTAGAAAGTAAGATGGGCCATGAGTGTATGGACCAGCCAATTGGCTACTTGGCATCCAGGGTTTCACTTTTAAGAAGTCTTTAGGCCAAACAGTTGTAAAGTAAACTGAGAAAGTATGCCTCAGTCTAAATCACAGAACGATGCCTTTCTAAGTGAGCAGAGAGGTAAAGCAATAGCTGTGAGATGTAAACTACTCACTTCTATTTAGTAAAGAAAATAATCTCTGGAATTATGATAAATGACACTAACTCTCAGATATAAACTGCTATTGTTCAGGTTCTTGCAGCTGTACCAGCTGATAGTTTCCAATTAAAATGAAAATATTTTTAACCAGAACGTGGGCTGAAGTAAACTGAAATCCCTGAAGTTCCAAAATAATGTGACAAGAGAGTAGACAAAACAGAAATAAATTAAAAAAAACCCAAATCATCTCAGAAAACAAGGCAATCCATCTTTCCTGCAAAGAAGGCTGAGATCCAATATGGCATTGTCTTTTGGACTAAGTAGTTTCACTATAACTATTTATTATTTCTGCTTCTAAATGTTGGCCATACACAGTCAACGTAGGAAGCATCAGGCTGTTAGTGTTCATTCACTATTTCAGCTGTTTCTTATTACCTCAGAATAAAAGGTAGTAGTCAGACAGAGTCATCCTGTAGGCTGCATTCAATGACCTGTTCCTCACTTCTGTTTTAAGACACAACATGAAGACTATGACCACACATGCCTAGGGTGGTATATGTCATGTAGCACTTTATGTCATTCCTTCTTTATTCATTTGTTATTATTACTAGAATTTACAACTACAAATTTTCAGATGAATGAAACATGGCATTCTACAGACAGAAGCACAGCCTTCTTGAATGTATGAATGTGGACAACTGGTAGAAAAATGTGGTTGCTTCAGACAGTACTCCTGAACAGATCGCTCTATCAACATTGCATAATGGAATATTGAAATTCCCAACAAAACCAGAGAAAAATATGAGGTACGAGAACCTTTGGACAGTTCTTATCTTGTTCTCTGGTTTTTGCAGTCACAAGGAATGGGACACAATATCCCAGGTTGCTGTGTGTTAATTAGTTATAGAAGCAGAAAGTAAAAGTTGAAGTGGACCGATGAAGGTAGAGCTGAGAGGCCTTGAAATAAAGGACATAGGTAGAGTCTCTCAGGGAGGCTTTAGGAAACTGTACCAAGGTGCTGTTTTGCTTATATCCCTAATTTTTCCATGCTTCCTAACAGCTGAGAATATATGCAAAGCTTACATTTTTCATTTTCTGTGTCATTTACCTTTAAAATGACAGCTTGCAATATTACAAGAAATAATATTTAATATAGTATCTGATTTCTAACATTGTGTTAGAGAGGCTAGAATTAGAGCTATCTCTGGAGTCTGTTGCATTCCACCCAGCTTGACAAGCACAAGTGTTCCCAAGGTTAGGTCCGGTTAAAAACAGCGTGAGTAATGTTCCCTGGGAAACTTGTCCAATATGTAATTACCATAACTGAGGGCTTAAATCAATGAGAAAGTCACTACATTACTATTCTGTATGGGTATGCCAGAATTTTTTTCCCTACTTTAGACAGGTTCTAATTAACAACGTTAGAATTTGTAAGTAATACAAATTGCTCTGAGTTGAAATTTTATTTCTCCCCTTGGATATCAAAACAACCTAATGAAAGGCATATTTACCCCTTCTTAGTAGAAAGGATAGAGGCATCTTCAAAAACAGACAAAATGGTACAGATCTCACTTAGGGAAAAAGTACTTAATGCAACACAAGAAAAACTTGCTGTAGTATTGCACTTGCTCTCTAAAAGATACCCTCTGGCAACTACTCAATTTAATAATACTTGATATCAGAGGCCTGATATTCTTTGTGGGGAGGAATACACGATGGCTGTATGCTCTACTTTTTGCAGTGCAAGTACAGCACCTTTGCCAGCAAGGCCTAACAAGAGGGAAAACATGAGTAGTCCACAAGGACTAAGTAGAGAGGAGAAATTTCCAAAAGTAAAAACAAATCCTTGGGCGAAGGACGTAGGCCGTACTTTTATTGGGCTTTGCCTTCTTTCTGCCTGAGAAAGAGGGAGACAGGAGTCTATTAAGTTATTTGAGTTTAAGTCAATAGATCTGAGCAGTCGAGTTTTTGAAAAACAAAACCTATACATGCTATATTGATTTAAGCAGTAATATATCATCTGTTCTCCTGGCTTTACTATAGCAAGATGTTATTTACATTGGGGATGTTGTTCTAACAAAAGCCTCCCAGAAGGCAAGTGTAATGTAAACCATAATAATAAGGAACCAAGCAACACATTATGAAACTTACCAGTAAGTAAACAAAGCAGATTTGTTTTTCCTGTGATGAAAAAGGATCTCATCTAGTAAGCTGATTGACTGATTTTCTCCATCAGCACTTCTTCCATGATTTGGCTGCTCTATGCAATGTCCAAGTTTCAACTCAACCTATGTATTAAAAAGTCTGTAAGTCTATGCATGACACTACACTGTGCTATATTAAAAAATGCTATAATTCTTATTTTCTTTGACAGTAGTATAAACTCAGAATAGTTTCTTTCATCACTGGCAGGACACTGTGTCCACACTACAACATTATCTATCTTTTATCAAATGTTGGTGCCCTGAAGTATGTTAACACCCAGAAGAGACATGTTTGACTGCTCACAAACAACATGGGAAGATATTTTAGATTATAGTCTAATACGAGCCACACTTAAGCTAATTTGAAAAACGTATGGTTCTATTGACTCAATCGTGTAATTGTTAAAGTAGGTATAAACCTACTTTCTTATAAATCGTTGGTTAGTGTAAGATTGTTTGGAGAAGTAAAATACTGGGAGAAAAGCCGTGGGAGTGTGTTACCATCCATTTTGCAGAGTGATTATTTCTTGCCTAACACCCGCTGCCGTTTGCTGACTTTTGGAGAGATCAGCAAACACCCATGTCAACCACCTGCTGCCAGCAGTTACTGAATCTCTTCTGATAATTTTACTTCTTTGGGGCACCAACTTTTATGCTCAAACAGTACTCATAGAACACTCAAGTAAGGCAGCCTGCACCCTCTGCTGACTGGGCCCGCGACATTTAAGCAAAACACCTGCAATGTAGCAAGCGGTACAAAACACTGCGTGAGAAAGAAACTTCAGAAACATGCTCATTCTGTGCTCTTTTTTTTTTTTAATTGTGGGGGCTCTAAAATTGGAACCTTACCTCAAACTACACACTTCGGCCCTCTTTGCCCGGGGGAACTGTCTGCCAGAGCGGGGCGGGGCTGGGCCAGGGGGACGGATTTCGGCGGGAGGCTGGTGTGAGGGTGGGGGGAGGCCTGGGTGAGGGTGGTGATGGTGGACCGGCTGTGGTGACCTCGCTGCTCGCTGCTGGCGGGGGTGGTGATGGCGGGGAGGGGAAGCCTTTGCTCCCCGCTGCTGGTGAGGCCTTAGCCCCGGAGGGCGCCTGCGCCGCGGGAAGGCTGGGTGCGGATCCCGCCGTGGTGGGCGTTGAAAGAGGGCCGCATGGCAGTCCTCGCTGCGGCCTGGAGCCGCCGCCCTCTCTCCTTCGCTTTGCAGGCAAATAAGTGGCCACCGAAAGAGCCAGACGAAGGGAGCCGGAGGGCAGCTGGGAGGTCTGATTTGCTGGGATTACTAATTTTGGGTGGTACGTGTGGCTTGTATCAGGAATAGTGTGGCCAGCGCTCTCTCACCACATGAAGGACAAGAAGAAGATCATAGAAAAGGGAGTTTCCTGCTGAACGCAAAAGGCTTTCCCATTGTCATTTTTCACCTGGAACGGTGCTTGGCAAGTGTTACGAGAGAATAGGCCCGGCGAGGTGAGTAAATCAAAACATTTGATAGGATGTTTCAGAAATAAAGTGTCTATTATGACAGGACCCGAAGTTCTGTTTGGAAAATGGTACGTCTTTCTGACCTAGCTACCCTGTCAAATTCTTTTTATTCTCCCAGCTACTCTTCCATGGGAAATGCTTTAGGTAAAAAATATTTCACCTGAAAAAATGAAGATCCTTACTGTTCCTGGGTGTTTATGCAAAATCATACGAGAAAAACACCTGTGAGGGAAAGCTTCTAAGCAGTGGTGATGCATAACCATCAGCAAACAGAGAAAAAAGAATTCCACAGGGTGTCCACGTGCTGTCATGTTTTGCTGTGTGTTGTAATAATCCACTAAGCTTATGTTATTTATGATTTCCTGTGTTCTTATGCCTAATAACAGCTTTAAAACCACAAGACATGAAAAGAGGAGTTCTATAAAGATCACCTAGATCAACTGCAACATAGCATAACCTTGTTGGTTTAGATAATTGTGTGAATCATACCAAGAAAGGATTGTGAGTTTATTGAACTATTTGCATACGGAAAACATACTGGTAATATCAAAAACATACTAATAAAATGACATTCATACCAGATTACACTTTGTGCTACCTTAATTTGCATAGAAGAAAGGTGAGCAACATGCCATAAAATCATATACCATGTATATAGAGTTTTCCCACGTCACCCCAAACCGTAATGGACCATTTTCACTCTAGTGCAAAGATTTCATGCGGCATCTGCCTTACCTCTCCCAGCACAGCAGATGAACAGTAGATTTCATTACAGATTTACATCTATGCTACCCTAGTAATTTCAGGAGTGAGCGAGATCAGGAAAAAAAGTGTTCTACAGTAACAACACATGACAGCCTCAATTAAAGCTACATCTGACTTTTTTTTATCATACTGCAGTTGCAAAATTCCGCTGAAGAAAAAGGATGATGATAGGGGGGTTTGGTGTCCTGAAAATTAACTCTTGCTCCTTCTCCTAATTGTCATATTTGGAACTTTTGTCTGCTCTCAGGAAATAAGAATTTGTATCACATTTCATGCTTGTAGTCCGCGATGGAATTGTTACCCATAAATTTGCACAGCATACACAAATTATTATGCCATCAGCATTTCATGTGACACACATGAGAAGGGTATAACACAGCAGTGGAGAACTGTTGTTCATAGAGCAGTGAGGCAGATGATAAAATATTAATCTCCCTAAAATTTAAAGCACAGTATTGCTGATCTGGCATACTGAATTGCTGTTATTACATAAATAGCAGTTAATGGAATCAAGGGAAGGGCAAAGTCTGAACAATGCCGCTTTTCCATCATTACCAGATTGGCATCAGGGATTTTACTCCAGTGTAAATAGGATTTAAAAAAGACAAAAATCGGATCAGGCAGTACATATGCGTATGTGCAAGCAACATGAAGGACAACACAAATAATTTCCTGAAACTGAAAGTCACCTAATATGTCTACATATTACTTGTTCTATTTTTTCTTTCCTTTTCAAGGACTTCTCTGAATAACTATACAAAACAAATTCCTACACTTTCACACAGGTGGCTACATGTTTTTCCCTTCCATTTCAGATGACTTCAGAAACAGTAAGCTAAATTAGTTAGTACCAGTACTCGTATGATACATATTTCTACTGTGCCTTACTAAAATACTCATTCTAAACCTGAAATTGTTCTTTCCTGCTACTTTGTAGTCTTGCTGCCACTGAAGTAGTGATAATTTTTTCAATAATTTCTACAGTAAGGTGACTAGTTTTTAAATAAACCAGCAAACACTGCACCCAGAAGGCACGTCCACAACACTGAGTGTAAGAGTACGTAGTAAGAGCCATGGTCCAAGCTGGATCATGCCACAGACCTGCCCATCCCTTTTACGAGTCTTGAGACTGAACGGAGGACCTGTCTGCTCAGCCAGGATCCATCTCTCCTGTTCTGCTGAGGCTCTGAAATTAAGTAAAGTACAGGGCTAATCCTTAGGAAGAGCGGCAGGGACACACAGATCTGTTTTTTTGCAGAGGTAATACACCTATTTGAAAATCTGAATCAAATGGAATGGATCTCAGTTGTGGATCTTTTACATTCCACTTTGCACAAATTTCTATATATTTTTGATGGATATTTAAAAAGTTGCTTGTCCTCTGTCCTTACATCTTGAAGTTTTTTAATGCTCATGTTGTTGCTAAGTTAGTTGGCTCCTACCACGTAGATGTTGCTGCATTTCACTGTTTTTGCTCTGGTACAGCTTGCAAACATTTTGAGGAAAGCAATCCTGATGAGAGAAGCTAGGCACTAGTAAATGTCAAGTATTTATAAAAAACAGCTCAGTATCTTTGCTCTCTGACTCTAATTATGTTTCAGAATTATGTGCTGCTCTGTAAGCACTCTGAAAAAAGCAGAATATGCCAGTCTCAGTATCTGACAGAATGCTACTATTCCCACTTAGAGTGGAAAAATCCATTATCCTCTGGGCTATATATTTTAAAGTACCTCTGCTTTTTGTTCATTATGCTGTTTAAAGAGATCTTCACCATTCCTGGTTTGACATTAAAGGCATCTCTTAGTCTCTTATTTGATTGCTGTCACCTCGATAAACACTTTTTTAGGATCTCATTTGAAGTCTCGTTAGCAAGGACAGTTGTCAATCCAATGTGGACAACTGACTGTTAGCAGCTTCAGCATTGTGATGTTCAACTGAGACCACTCTTCAGCAGGAAACACATTTTTAAAAAAGCCTTGAAAATCTGCAGTCCAGCCAGCCATTTTAAAATTAAACATTTACCTAACAAATTACACTGACCTAATGGGAGGATAGTGGCTCACGGAGCGTTCTTCCCACAGACTGGAAAAACCATCATTGCCAGAAATTAATACTAAAGGGATGTCTCAGAAAGACAGGAGTCCATAAACATAGAATCACAGAATGGTTAGAGTTGGAAGGGACCTTAAAGATCATCAAGTTCCAACCCCCCTGCCATGGGCAGGGACACCTCTCCCTAGAGCAGGTTGCTCCAAGCCCCATCCAACCTGGCCTTAAACACTTCCAGGGATGGGGCATCCACAACTTCCCTGGGCAACCTGTTCCAGTGCCTCACCACCCTCACAGCAAAGAACTTCTTCCTAATATCTCATCTAAATCTCCCCTCTTCCAATTTAAAACCATTCCCCCTCGTCCTGTCACTAAGACTTCCTGACCAAGAGTTCCTCCCCAGCTCTCCTGTAGGCTCCCTTCAGATCCTGGAAGGCTGCTCTCAGGTCTCCCTGAAGCCTTCTCTTCTCCAGGCTGAACAGTCCCAGCTCTCTCTTATACTCTTATCCTATACTCTTATCTCTTACACTCTCTAAACATCTTATACTTGGTTTCTTCACTGGCATATTTTTGGTTGCTATTTTTTTTTGGCCACAGAAGCAGCTTTGAGGAGTAGCTATCCTCCACAGTCTTGTTACTTTCTACAGGGCACAGAGTTTGAGAAGATCTAAATTTCATTTTCAGGTTTGGTCAGGCAGACCAAACAGGTCTGAGACAGACAGGCAGTGTTTTGATGTGGAGGGTAGTCCCAGTTTATATAATTTCTTATCCCATTAGTTATTTACTTTAAAGTATAAATAACCTACCAAGGGGAAAAATTAATCATTCCTATCTATCTAGACTATTTAGTCCTATCAGGAGTGAAATATCCTATGAGGACTGAAAATGTCAATAGCCAGTTTGCTGCTTCTATGAAAACTGTAGCAGCAGCTGCCGAAGTATGGAATGTAACACTCAAGTAATTTTTCCCAATGCAGGAGTAAGACCTAGTGATGGCCAGGGTATTGTGTCACTGAATGATACACACACACAGGCAAAAACAATGGGCTGGATTTTTCCTAGACACTCAAAAGGTTTCATATTAGATAACTTCAGAAAATGTACAGATAATTCACGTTGGCCCCATACCCTCAACGTCCCTGAAGATCTCTGTGAAATGACAAGTGGGTTCAATGGCACTCCTAGTGTTCCATGCCTAAAATGTGGAAAGGAACAAAGACCCCATAAATTTGATCCAAATGACTAAGGTTAGCTACTGCATGAGGAAATCAAGATGATGAGGTAATGTCATTTCATTACAAAAAGTCATCGTTTTGACATGTTCAGTTCAACCTACAGAAATCTGATCGGCCTTCAGAGTGTAGAAAACCTGAAGCTGACTTGTCTTCATCTGTTTTGGCACTTAAACTGTATTAGTGAATGATGTGAACTTTGAACGTATGAGGCAGTTTTCACCATACACTAACAAGCAGCCTCATAGCGTCTCCTCATCAACACTAGATTCATGTTCTACTTTCACAACCTTTCCAAGCATTTTGAAATGACGCCCTCGGTTCTTAATGCCCCAACTGAACTTTTTTCTCCCACTGGGACCTGTAATGGAAACAAGAACAAATAATTAGCAGTTTTTGTCATTGTTGACAAATTCTTAGAGCTTATAATTGTAGAGGCTTCCAGCAGTAGTGTAAATCCATTCTGTTTCAGAAGCAATACTATTTGTAGGAACTAGTAAGTCACACAAATGCATTGTCTCCAAGTCCTCGTGTACTAAGTTTATAATGGACTTACATTGTGGTTCACATTTTCTTTCCCATTTCTTTTCCACATTGCATCGTAGCTGCAAAGCTCCTGCTTGTTCTTTAGCTCTGCACAGAAGCACAACTGTGAGGATGGGACTGCTTTCTAACAGGGTTCTTATTGCTGTGGCATATTGATGTGTTTAGATGATTGCATCCATGTAGACAGGCTGTCCTGCCTTTCATAATTTCACAGTTGTGTATGCAGCCACATGGAAAACTTTCAGAGCACACATCTTCAGGACTAAAAATATAAAAATATTCATAATTTTTTTTTTTTAATAGAAAGACAACAGTTTTTCTCAAGCGACCAATAGAGAATTCTGAATGGTGTGGGAAATGAAGGTCTGTTGAACCAAGGTTTGTCCAGTTTATGCCCAAGAAATCTTACAGTGTTTAATCCTATGGCAGAGGCACTCCATAGTGCTGCCAATCACTGTGTTGACAGTTGTGCCTTGACAGTGAAAAGGATTTGGTAATAGATTTGCAACTCAGACTATTTTTAAGAAATAAATCAGAGTAGCATCTCTTTTAAAGTCTTTTAACCAAATGCAAAATGCATTCCCCTGGTGTCACTTTTTGGTGTTTGGAAAACATCAGTGTATGTGGTTACAGTCTCCCTGAACGCTGTTGCACGGACAGTCACCAAGCTGCTGATCCAGTCTGTGGGTTCCTTGTGCTTTTAAGATTAGTGAGCCTGAGCAGCACCCAAAGACACTGAATTTGTGTTTGTCCTATCAAATACTGGCAGTACAAACCCAGTACTGGTAGAGGAAACAGGGCAAACCCCAGATTGTCTAGGAGCTTCAGTGTTCTCCCCAGCAGAATCTCTACATTGCAGAACTCTAGGTTGTATTATTTTATGATTGGTGAAGCAATTAGTGCCTGACAGATAACAAATGAGTAATATAAAGCTTTAGAAAGACAAAAAAAAAAAAAAAAGCCCAATTTTTTTCATTCTTTCAGCTTTACCTCTGATAGTGTGTATTGACAAGACCTTGCCTCATGGTTTCTACTCGTGGTGGAGCAATGCTACTGTGTTGTATGTAGTTCCTAGTGCCTATTCAGTGCAGGGATGGGAATCCAGCAGATGCAACCTTAATAACAAGAAGGATGATCCAAGGACACAACAAGATATACTTAAAGATATACTCATTCAGCTGCTTTTTGAAAAGAAAATGGAAGTTAATTTCCAAACTGAGCCTAAGGTTCACTGGCTGAAAAGAATATGGTTGAATTAGTCACGGTTTAGCAAAACAAACCAATGATTCTTTGACCTATAGCTACCTTAACATCTTCTTTAAGGAATAGCAGCATTGTATTCTTTCCTGGAGTTACATAACTGAATGAGCTTAATTTATAGAAATAATATTTAGAGCTGAGTGGGCAATCATTGATTTTTGGAGAAAAACTGAAAGCAAAAAGGATTTAACTTCTAAGTTGCTTTTAGGTGCTTGTACTCTCTTCTAAGACATTCTATACTCTCAAATGAAGCGATGTCTACATCAGTGGATACAGGTCAGATTCATCTGGTTAATCCATATCACAAAGAAAAATGGAGGCATGAGACAATGTATTGAAGGTTTTGCTGAATGTGGAAGAAGCGTACAGAATCAACATACAATTTTTCCACATTCCCAGTCTTTTGGGTTTCAGGCATTTTCATTAAAAATCTTGTGAACAAAGTAATTTCCAGGTGTAAAATTTCATTTAGGTCAAACTGTGCTTTCTTACTATAAGTTTGTGAGGAAGATTTTCAACCAAACATTTCTGACAGCTTTTCTAATTAACCCTTTCATTTCACTTTTTGATCATTAAGTCCCAGAAAACACCTTGCTGTGAAGTTGTTATCTTTTTACGTCAGTGGCATTTGTAAAGTAATCTGACTGACTGCTTTGTATTTGTTATGTTACCTTTGAAAACTAACTCAAAGCCTTTTGGGAGAGAATTGGAATCTTTCAGAAATGCCAAGACTTAAACAACAGGGTGCTGTCTGAATTCCCTTGACCTGAGCTGCGTTAACATCATAGATTATTTTACTCAGGAGAAGGAACTAGAAAGATCAGTCAGAGTCACTACTTTAAATAAAAACAAAAATAAAGCACACACCCCTGAAATCCAACATCCTTTCTTCTCGTTTTTTATTTCTCCTTACACAAAGGACTTAATTTAGAAAAATATCATTCTTTATTTTTGAATAATAAAAGTTTCTTAAGTTCTACTTTCTGTTTCATTTTCCTGATAAGACTAGGAACCAAGGTTCCACCAGAAGAACTTTTTTTTTTCCCAGCCAAGATATAACCACCCCTTTTAAGAACTGACTGAAGTGTTTCCATCTGCACTGAGTGCTGCACCTGAAGCCTGTGTTGGAGGTTTTATCCTGCCAACATTTATATGCTGATTACTCCTATAAAACTTGAGAGTCATTTCCCCAGCAGCACCTGGAATAATTGCAGAGTGGCTGGCAAATGAATTGTGAAGGTACTGTTAAGTGTGCCAGTCACTGTGCAGCTAATAATTCTCCAGAATCAACAGGAAACGTCAGCGTATGACCTTTTGCTATCCTGCAGCCCGGCTTTCATGTCCCTTCCCCCTTCATTTGTTTGTTGCTGCCTGTAACAATGACAACAAGAGGAAGGACCATCCACACTGGATTCTTTTCTATTTTAACGAACTATATTCATTAAAATAAAGAATGAGTGTGAAGGCTGCTAAATCCAAAGGGCCTTTTATCAAAATAGATGGCTACTAATAGGCTGAAGACACCCTTTACATTGACGTGCACCAGTTGTGCTTTCCTTTTTCTGTGGAACAGCAGTTAGTTAGTGTGATGTACTTTTGAAAAACAGGTCAAAACTCCTCATTGCATAAATTGTGGATCCTAAGTTCTCAAAGATATTTACATAATACATTCACCACAGTTGCCTCTCTGATTATCTTTTAAAAAAGATGCCAGTGTGAGTACTACATTGCATCTGGCTTTTCTCATCCGAGAAGGATAAATTATTTCAAAGCTATCTTTACATCCCTTCATGCCAACAGCTCCCTCTTAAAAGAAAAATCAGTTTACTTAGTCAGTTTAAAATGCTGCCAGTTTATGGTAGTTTACTTTTCCATTGGACTTGTGTGCTCAGAAGCCACATGGGTGGCTTCTGTGAGGAGCTGCCAGAAGCTTCCCCTGTGTCAGATGGAGCCAATGCCATCTGGCTCCAAGAAGGATCCGCTGCTGGCCAAGGGTGAGCCCTTCAGCAACGGTGGTAGCACCTCTGGAATAACGTATTTAAGAAGAGGAAAAAAACTGCACAGTGGCAACTGCAGCCAGAGAGAGGAGTGAGAATATGTGAGAGAAACAATTTTGCATACACCAAGGTCAATGAAGAAGGAGGGGGAGGACATGCTCCAGGCACAGGAGCAGAGCATTCCCATCTGCAGCCCATGCCAGAGCAGGTGGATGTACCCAAAGGAGGCTGTGACTCCATGAGAAGCCCATGCTGGAGCAGGTCTGCTGGCAGGATTTGTGACCCCCATGGGGGATCCATGCTGGAGCAGTCTGTTCCTGAAGGACTTCAGCCTGTGGGAGGATTTGTGCTGGAGCAGTCCGTGGAGAACTGCCTCCTGTGGGAGAGATCCCACATGACCTTCCTGGCCTTATCACGACCCAGGAGCTTTTTATATTTTCTCTCCCCTGTTCAGCTAAGGATGAAAGTGATGGAGCAGCTTTGGTGGGCACCTGGCATCCAGGTGGCGTCAACCTGCCACATTAGGGATAATAAAAAGTCCAGGACAATCACCTGGTATGAAGAAGTCCTAGCAGAACTGTTTCTGAATATTTTGACGTGTTTATAATCAGAAAATGCTGTTTCACTGAAAACAAAGCTTTAAATTTAAAAATATAATCTTCAGTATAAAGTACATTATTTCATAAATACATCATTTCTTCAGGAGAGCTAAGTATGAGATTTTCCATAAGGACTGCCATACCCAGACAGGTGCCTTAAATTCTAGGTTTCTGTTCCCTTTGTGTTACACCTCTTCCTCTCAAATTACATTTTTCATGCTGTTTCTGGAAGGGCTTGCTTTCATTTTAATGCAGGATGAATACAGTTTTACAAGCCTCAAAAGTATCTGAAAGAGAAAAGTTGGATTTTCTGACAGGTCCTGATTTAAAACAGTATTACAGACACTGCCAAGAAAATAATGTGGATAATGACTTATGATCACCACAGAAAGAAACGATGGCAGCTGTTGTTCCCTAGTCTGTAAGTCTTGCTCTATTTTAATGGGAATAAGAGCAGAGGTTTTGAGGATTGGGGTACTATAACCAGTGTTAGACCTAGGGTATACTGAACGCTATCCAAGAGAATGGTTTCCTCCTATTCTGTGTTTGTAATGGGCCTCACGATATGTATAGCATATAATTCTATTGCAAGTGCGGGATAATCATGTTAAGAAAACATAAATGAGGTAAAATGCTGGGTTTTTTCACTCTGTTAATCCTCATTTAAAATGCTGCCTAAGAATAGTGCAGTTACCACAACCCTAATTCAACTGTCTTCCTGTGGTTTACTTGACTGATAACTTCCAAAATGTAAAAAGGAGAATAAATAATCTACTAAACTGGGAATCCTGGAAACCTCAGTAGTCTGAGTATTTCCATCACTATATTTCAAAATGCTTTCTTCCTCTGTCCTTTTCCAAATGGACCATTGCCTGTTGTTCTTCTGTTTCCTCTTCAGTCGCCGTGAGGTCTTTTGGAAGAATCCTGTCTCCTGCTGCACCTGGACTGCTCCTGTTGCCTAACAGACCCTGCTGAGTAGCAGCCCCAGGAGCTGCCACTGCCAGACAGTCGCTGCTTTCCAGGTAGGGAAAGGTGTCATCATATGCTACAAAGGCACCTGAAGGAAGCACACCCCAACCCTGAAGCTGGTTTTGAAAATATGTAACTGTCATTAGTTGCTCACAATAGTCTCTGCTTTACTGTGTTAATGCTCCTGGCTTCTTGAGCCCAGCAATAAGAGCCAAGAGACTTCTATGTGTGCCAGCCGAGTTGAATTAATGGTGCTCGTGTTGTTTGAAGTCGTGTAGAGCAATTATCACATGTTAAAGGACAAATACTTTCACAACTTCATATGTTCTACTGTCATGTTATTTAAATCGTCAAGTTTACAAAGTTTATGAAATATGCTGTAGTTAAGGAATTGCTTCTCTGTTGCATGCCTTTTTGATTTTCTGAGAGACAAGCCATATTTTAAGATCAGTATTTATTTCCTCTGAATGTTTTCTCTCTCAGCAATCTCAGAAAGTTCCCCATGTGAAAAATGGTTCTAATTATGTGTTGTGGCAAAACTCTCCTGAACGGGACAGGCAGTAAAAAGACGGAAGTATGAGCCTCATTGACAAAAATAGGGAGAGTGAATGGGTGGCCTTTTGACCAACATAAGCAGACTCAGTATAAATTCTACATCAAGGAACTTTGGAATTTTTAAATGTGAGCAAGTGGGAAAACAGAGGAAGATGTCCTCAAACCAACAGGGCACAGGTGTTTACAGTTTAGCGTATCTGTGAGACTGGCAGGAAGAAAAGGGAAACTCATATCCCCTACCTGTCCCTCTGAGTGTAAAGCACAATTCCCTGTCTGCAAACTCATCTGAAGGATATTTGGATGGGACACATAGGCTCTATTTGGCACACAGGTTATTGCTTTAAAAGTCTTGCTTTAGAAGGTGCCAGTGGGAACACAACACTAGGTTTGCATTTCCTCTTTTACTAGTACAGTATATATAATACTAACAGCTCTTGTACGACTAATTTATCACACTGCCTACCAAAGCTTCCCCTTCATAATTAAATGTTCAAATCTAGTTCCTGACTGAAGTTTACTATTAGAAGAACTGAGGACAAATAGCAAGGTGTGCATTTTCGTTCTTAGTTCATTAAGTACAGTATTTATGCATTCGTGTAGTTGCCTGTTTTAAGAGGTTGTCATAAATAGGCTGAAGATACTTATGGCAGCCAGTCATTCATAGAAGTTGTAGAAGCTCCTCCATCTTCCAAGAACAATCTCCCAATTAACTGCTTCAACATGAAATTGCGAAATTCCTAACATGATAATACCAAGAAGTACAACATTTGGTGAAGATATTTTGATATGAACAGAGCTGGTAGCAGTAACACAGCAATAATTGCTGGCTCATTTACGGGCTATTTAGCTCGTGCAGTGAACCAGATGAGAACAGCTAATGAGCACAGCTTCTTACTGTAATTAGTAGAACAGTAGTGGCTCACAGAAGATTTACAGTTTGCAAAAGTCATTGTATTTACTGAAAAGCTTGTGTTCTCTATGAAGTTGTGCCCATATGATGACCTGAGGATCTCACACTTTACTTTCTAATAAGTCTATAGACTGATTCATAATAACTTCAGAATTCATGTAAATCTAACAGAAACACAACACTGAAGATGCGTGTGCTGTCTCAGCCTGCATCCTAGACTATCAGAATCTATTTTTCTAGTTGATGTGTTTTCTTTCATTTCTGTTTGTCATGGTTTGCCCTTGGCGGCAACAAAGGGCCACGTGGCAGCCCGTTCGCTCTGACTCCCCACAGCGGTGGGGAGGGGATCGGAAGGAAAAGGCAGACTCGTGGGTTGGGACAAAAACTATTTAACAGAACAACAGGCATTACAGGGAAACAATAACACAAATGGGGGGAATACAAACATGAGTACCATACCGACCGCAGCCCGCGCCGTCCCGACCCCCCCCGGCCCAGCCGCTCCGATATTTATATCCCACCACCACCCCCACTTTCCTGTTGTCCCTCCCCTACCCGGCCAGCTCCCTGCTGCTCCCTGCTGCCCCTGGGCCTGGTGCACATGGGATGGAATAGCTGTGCCCTGACAGAGCTAGGGGAGAATTAACCCTGTCCCTACTGGAAACCAGGACACTGTTGTTGCAGAAAAAAGATAATAAACAAATGGTATAGTTCCTGCCCTGCTGGAATAGTAAAGACAATCTTCTGTTGTGGTAAATCACGGAAATATGTGCCCTGCACAGCTAGAATTCAAAATGTGATATGGGCTAAAGAAGGGACAAAAAATAGGGAAGTAAAATGTGGGCAAAAGAGCACTTGATCAAAATTTACATCAGTGCAATACTGATATTTATAGACCTGAATGAACAAATGGATATCTTCGAGAGGTTTAACTCTCTTCCTTTCCTTGGCTGTACTTCTGGATGGATTGCTGAGAGCCAAGAATGCAAATAGAAATGTCAGACAACTCTACCAAAATGATATTTACTGAATCTATGCAGAAATATTAAATGTGCTTAAATGTCCAGCTCAGTGTTGCAGATTCAAAGAACTTAACCAGAACTAAGACTGATATAAAGTTTGTAGATTTTTTATCTCCACAATTATTTTTATCACTTGGAGTAACACTGTTGTTCTAGAATCGTAACAATTAAAACTCTAAACCAACTCAGGCCTTGTAAAACCATAGCAGAGGCTTTTCTTTAGCCTACCTTTGTACATCTGATATCGTACCTGTAAGAGAAAACAAAAAGTCATGCAGATGGGAAATAACAATGAATTATGAAGGTAAAAATAGTGCACAATTTAAGAAATATATTCATAAACTTTTTCATTAGAGAATATGGCTTCTGAGCAAAATATACTTCTGCTTCAAAACACAATCAAAGCAATGAAGTTAATCAGCAAATTTGATTTCAAATCTGTTGGTTAAGCTCAGAGGAAACAGGAACGACACAGCACTTAAATTTGAAACATGAACAAAAAACTCTCTAAAGGTTTAATTTTCAGAGTGTAATAAGTACTACATGATAGGTCGATTTTACAGATGGTAGTTTGTAATTTATTTAACTGTCCATGGTCAGATCTCTTACATGCAACATGGAAAACCTCAGGTCCTTCATGAAGGTTTCCAGGTCTTGATCAATATGTTCTGTCCATTCTGTTGTACTGTAAGGACAGGGTCATGTCATTTGCTCATGCTGACCTACTTGCTCTGTCTTCCACACACTACTTAATTATTTAATGGTTAGAGAAAGGCAATTCAAATGAAGACATTTGCCATACCAGGAACGTACCAGGTTCACTGGCTCATTCAGTTATACTCAATAGCTCAACAAAATTTTAAGTGATAAAAAGATCACTCAGTCCTTAAGAGACACTGGTAGTACCCATAAATCAAATCTAGCTGCTTACAGTACTGTTCTAGAAAGTCAGTAAAATGGCTTTGAGCACCTTTATGTGTGGAGTGCAGAATGTTCTTCTTCCAGATTTCTGCTAGAATGGGGGAGGTTGGACAAGATGATCTCCAGAGGTCCCTTCCAGCCTCAACCATTTGGTGATTCTCAGGTTTATATGGAGTTTTTTAAACAGTGTTGCAAAGGAAGAACAAATATTTATTTATAAAGGTCTGACACATGATGTTTTATTTGACAACTTGCTGGCTGGATAATTAAAAATCTATTATCTATGTAAGACAATGCACAAAATCGACTAAACAAAATTAAGTAGTGTAAAATCATGAACAGTAAAAGAAATTCAATATATTCGGGTTTTGTTCTCGACACTTCCTACTCACCCTTCTTCACTGCTTCTTTTGTGTTTTCATTGTTTTGCATGCTGGAGGGGAATTCTGAAACATGATAAAATGTCATTAAAAAGCTTCAGCAGCATCTCTTCAGCAAAAAAGTGATACCCTCAAGGTTCGCTTAGAGCAGGGAGGCGTTATCAATGCCCAGGTATGCTCTTACAAATCTGCTCCAAATTCTTGCCCATTTCTAGTTGGAAAGAAATTCAGGAAATTGATCAACTAGGGGACGAGGGGTAATGGTTTTAAATTGGAAGAGGGGAGATTTAGGTGAGATCTTAGGAAGAAGTTCTTTGGTGTGAGGGTGGTGAGGCACTGGAACAGGTTGCCCAGGGAAGTTGTTGATGCCCGATCCCTGGAAGTGTTTAAGGCCAGGCTGGATGGGGCTTGGAGCAACCTGCTGTAGGGAGAGGTGTCCCTGCCCATGGCAGGGGGGTTGAAACTTGATGATCTTTAAGGTCCCTTCCAACTCTAACCATTCTATGATTCTATTTAATGCAGAGAAGTTGAATATCCTGGCTGGTGAAACTGCTATCCACAGGATCACAGAAACTCTCCCCACTTTAAAATATTTCTTGATCTTGCACTGGTTTCATTTTCTTGCCTATAGCTCCCCATCACAATGATTTCTTTCTCATTTTTGTGTCTTTTAAAACGAGGAACAGCATATCGATCTTTCTCTGCACAATTATTTCCCATTCCTATCGGAAACTTGGGTCCCTTTCTGACTGTTTGTATAATGAAAAAGGCTGTCACAGTCAAAACTCAGAAATCTCACTTTTAGCTGCTGGAAACAACCACCTCAGTCCCAAACACTGCTGAAAATTTTGGCTACAGAGCGTGACTAGTCTCTCATGTCTGACCCAGTGTACCCAGATGCATTGATTATGTACTTAAAGGTAAACAAGGGAGAACAGTAATTTTGTATGAAAGCTGCACAAAGGCAGTTTCCTGTTTACCAGCAAAACTCCTAGATCTTTTCTGGGTTTGTTTTGCCAATTTTTCTTTTCCTGTCATGCCTTTAAATTTATCTTCAGGAGTGTCATGAAACTGTCCATTCAGAAAGTGAATACAAAGTTCTCCTTGTACAGACAGACTTTAAGAACTTTGCTGAATTTCTATGACTGAGATTTTTCACAGATTTAGCCACAAGCTGGATTTGAGCGTATTAATATATGGATGGTGAAAGTCACGTGTCTTTTACCACACTGACTGTCACCACAAAACTATAAGTGCACATAGCAAAACTGTGAGGAGCTAGGATTTCTGAGAAAATTATGTTTAAAAGATGAACAAAACCACCTTCTATAAATGTTCTTTTTTAAAACTTTAACCAGGGTCACTCTTTGGCAAATTTAGAAAAATAAATTGAAATGTGGCATTTCATTGGAAAGGTGAGTACTATCACCTGTACATCCTATATTACTATTGTATGCTCATTATTTTCAAATAGAATATTATTAGAAAGAAAAAGGCTTCATGTTGATGCTGATAAACTATGCCTTGAATTACTGCAAATCTGATATACATACAGTAGATGAACCTTTAAACTTAGTTCTAGTCAGAGAAGAAGCTAAATTACGTTGTATAATGTCACATTTAAGGAATATGTATTATATTTCATTAAGTTAGTCCAAACCTGCAGGCGTAGAATAACTTCAAAATATTCAAAACTTCCATTACAAATCAAGTGTTTCTCCCTGGAACTTCCAATTTTAAAAACATAAAGATAAGTTCCTTCTTTTTGCCTTGCTGTCTGTTTTGCGGGGTTCTTTGATCCATTTACGCTGTCACAGAGATCTCTACAAACTTTCTGTTATCAGTGAGTTCGCACTTCTGTAAATGATAAACCCCACCACACCACAGTGACAAACTGCATTATGTCAGGAAATCCCCCAGGCTGAAAGAATTTGCAGCCTGGGAAAATAGCAGCAGGAAATTAATGACTGTACACGCTTGCCCTGTCCTTATTTTTCCCCAGACATCCATCTATAGCCAGGCTTTTTTTCCCCTTCACTTCAACGAGCCTCTGCCTGCACAGGACAGGTAACCCTGGGTCTAGAGACCCTTACCCTGCTCCTGGAGGAACACGCCACCAGTTCAGTCTTTTACTAACAGTTGATACTGACTGGTCACAGCTTTTGTGAAGAAGTGACTGAAATCTCTTGGTCTGGCCTGGGCTCGGCAGCAGGATGGCTCTGCCTGAAGCCCCAGCTGCTGTGCAGGCCCAGGCAGAAGCAGGGGAACAAGAAGAGATGAAACTCTGATCTGAATCCATATAACCAGATTTTCAATATTGTTTTGAATTGTGTTGATTAGTTCTGTGCAAGGAATCCAGCATTTAAAAAAAAAAATAATAAAAAAATCTAACTTTTGTCTCAAAACTGTATGGTGAACAAAGATAATCTAGGTGGGTGTATACCTCAAATGAGAGGAAGCAGAAGGAAATCTGATTAGTAAGATTTACATTTGACATAGACTTTTCATTCATATTAGGAGGTCATTTTTAAAGGTATACTTCAGAATGAGAAAGAGTGACAGTCTTCCAAATAATGCAGGGTTTTTTTCCAATTCACCAATGAAATCTAAATATATTGTCAAAAAGTTGTAACTTACTGTAATAAAAATATTAGCTAATTTTGATACCTCTTCAAGGCGTGAATTCTTTCTGAACAGTTCAGTGATATGTGTAACAACTTTGTTATTATCAAACCATCATATATAAAATAAAATGTAAGGCTATTATTGAATGTCATACTATCTCTGTTTAACTACATAAATGAGATCACCAGTCTGTCTGCACTAAAGTAAATTATAAATAAAAAGATTTGTATAATCTATAGTTGGAGTTGTACAATAAGAACTCAACTACAAACAATGAACACAAAATTTTAAAGAATTAAACATCTAAAACTTATAGTTGCTGAACATTAAATGAAAATCAAATGAACGTAACACTTTTGCAAGTTCGCCATACTATGTCTTGTCTTTAAATTAAAAAAAAATCTTTATAAAGAAATTTCTTTAAGGAAAAAACAGGAACTCAGAGCCAAAAAATATTTTCCTCAGACTTTGGAGCCTGAATCCTGAATTCAATTTGAGTACGAGAGGAATTTAATTTTTCAAATCTTCTTTAAGCAATTATTGCTAATGCTGGCATAGGACAATTAAAAAGATGTATTACTATCCACTCTTCAAAATCAGACATTATTCATCTAATAAAAGTAGGCAAGAAGAATGCCTGCTTTTTAAAAAAAATGTACTTTTTGAGACAGGGAAGGGCATATTGCACATGAGTTCCCATAAACTCCTTCATCTTTCTTTGTATCACACACCAATGAAAATATATCTCAGAGCTAGGTATGTATACCGTCTTCTACAGCCAATCTATTTGACCCATTTTTTGGAAAGAAAAATAAAAGTTGTAGGATTCAAAGTCAAGTATAACTTTAAAGAAAATAATACAAACTAAGAGCATGGTGTGCTGCTAGTGAGGGACCATAGTTCTCTAGTGATAAGATAGCAAAGCAGATATATCTGCTACTGGAGCACTGTTACTGCTTTGCTACATATTTAGTATATATTATTATGTTTATAATACAGTATATTGTGAAAGATAACTTTTATAACCTTAGAATAACGGTTAAATGTATTATAGGACTGTTAAATTTCATGTCTGTGAAACAGTCATAGTCAAGGAAGTTTCTACTATCCTTTTTGTATGTGCTTTTTGAACTTTCTTAGTTCACTATTTTATCATTAAGACAATACTGCTGTTAAGATCTTGCATTTGGGTCCTTTTCAGCAGAAAAATGTAGGGATGAATGAGTTAGGGCTTAAAAAAGAAATCTGTTTTCTTAGATGTGTCAAAAAGTGCGCTTGTTCAGATAGAGGTATTTTGCCCCAGAGATGTGCTTGCTAACATCTGGATTTCAAATCTAACTAGAGATATCCAAACGTAAAATGGCTGGCTTTGGAATTTCTTACTTGTGTTGGAAACAAAAGCTGAGAGAGAAGCCAGCAGAACTTTAAGAAACAGCTTTCGTGCATGGAGTTGCAGAATAACGTGCGTAATGATTTCACAAAGTGCTGCACAGTGTGCTTCTTGGAGTATACATGACCGCATTCTACTTAAAGTCACATATGCACAACAAAACAAATAATGAATAATGAAATGCTGAAACTGAACTGTCACCGAGCTAGCAATTCCCTGTGTCTCATTTTTGCTTCAGTAACTCTTTCCTTTTAGCATGAGACACAAACAGAACAAACAATTAGTGTATAATTGATGATCTGTGCCTTCAATGCTTGTGCTGACCATGGTCATGTTTTGTAAGTCTGATAATGCAAACACCTCTTCCTTGGGATTAGCATGTTGCCTGTTGTTCACTGGAAGTGCTTGGGAGGTACACTCGAGGCAGACAAAAGATTTTTATTGGCCTTTTTTGGTCCTTGCTGGTTTTTGATTCCAATTACACTTGTTTCTAGAATTGGTGAAATGATTACATTCATTTTCTAGAACCCAGCCTTGCCTTCTGATGGGGCTGAACTGCAGTTGATTGTGGTCTGTAAAATAATGCTTGCAAATATTAAAAAACTCTCTAATTTTATACATCTAGTTTTGCTTTCCTTGAGTTACTCAAACATTGATGTTTCTTGAGTTAGATTTTATCCATACTAGTCTAGTAAGCTTTTATTTATGATAAAAAAAGGCAGGAAAAATGAAAGATCTTAGTCACAGAATGCAGCTTTTGTCATTAAGTTCTAGGGTAGGATAAAATGAAATGAGATCATATGAAAGAAGAATAATTGAACTGATAACCAGCACGCCATTTTAAAATATTTACAAGAGGGTATCTTTCATAGAATATTAAATTCTTTGATTTATAGACTAGGATCAGGTAGGAATTAGTCTGGAAAAAGTTTTTTGATTGTCTGAAACCATTCTACAATTAAATAGAGATGTAATACTGCATACAGAGGACTATTTACCGATGCTTTCAAGCCTCTTTAGCACACATGCCATTGCTTGCCGGTACTTCCTGTGCTGACTCATTTTTATATTTCATCTACTAGGCAAAATAAATCTACAGGTAAAATATAGCCTATATTGCCAAATGCAAAAATGGGGCTGCCCTCATAATCATATTATAGCCTTCTGGAATCTATAAGATAAAATAATAGTGATGTTCACTTGAATCTCTTTCACATGGATCAGTTTTGACCTTTTGTGTATGATTAATCTAAATCAAAAAACCGAGAAAAAAAACCCTGCCCTTTTGCAATAATAGGGGAATCTCCTCACTGAACCCAAGTAAATGCTTTAAAAATGCCTTATTTATTTTCAGACATCTAATTTTTCATTCTTTTGTAGATTTAGAAAGATAGCAGGAAGCCCAAAAGTCAAAAGGCTGAGATTCTGCAGTATCCCATTTTCAATTCTGGAAGATTTCATTCTGATAGAAAGTGTCACAGCTTTAAAATATCCTATGTTAACAGTGCTATCACTGGCAATTCAGATATTTGGAACTCTTAGCATTTGTGACAAAACACAACACACAGCGTTAACAAAGCACTCTGCAGTTACTGGATAGCAAACACTGAGTAAAATTATCCGCTGCAGGTACAGTAACTTCAGATCTCTGACTTCTGGATAGCAAAGAATCCTTACTGGGGTTCATTTTCTTCCGTTTTTCTTCTACAGTTGAGAACATCATCATCCTTTGTCTACATGGACACCATAAATTCCAGTTCTTACCACCTTTAGTGTCCTCATTCAGCATCACTTTGAAGATTGTTCTAAAGGTATGTCCCTGTGCATTCAGAAGAGCTAAAAACTCCAAAAAATCACCAGATTAGCGAACTGTGAAATGACAGGTAAAATGAGATGAGATTTACAGCCATGTAAAGCCATCTCTGCCAAGCAATCCACCCACACAAATGCAGATGTGTCATGAGCAGGAAACACAGCATAAAAAAGAGAATTGTTTAGCATTACATATACTGTGATTATTCCAGTCTTCCTAGTGACAGGTAAAATCTAATGCAGTATCACCTTAAAGTAAAGGGAGAAGTTGATGTAAAGTTTGGGAGACAGAAAATTAGATGTCTGTCCATAAGACTAAGCCTGAACTTACCTTTAAAATGTTTTTGTAGCATTTTTCTTTTTTTGATCATTTACACATGAAACAAGAACATTATACAACAAAAGTTTTTCTGCAATGTCTGTCATGACACCCAAGCTTTTGCTGAGTGCTTACAGTTGCTTCAGAACTCAGTTAAGCACTTGAACTTTTATTTCTTTTATTCTTTTCAATGCTGTTTCTTTGCAGCAAATTAATCTATTACCAACTTCGCAACATTTTGTGTCATTTCATTGTTGTCACGTAACTAAATATCTTCCTACATAAAATGATGCAGAAAAATTCCTATTGCTCAGTTTACACCGAAAAGCAGATTATTTATGCTCTGACGCATTTCCATTTCAGCCCCCGTTGCTCTCATTTTTCATCTGCTTTACAGCCCAACTAAAAAGAAGTCTTTGTGATTCAGAACTGTAAATTAGGTTTAAATATATTGAATCCAGCCACAAAATCTCAAGAGATGTTTGGCTGTAGATGGTCAGTCAAATCAACAGTTATCATACTCGTACTCTGAAAACACGAAGACAAACAATATTTAATCTATTAAAGATTCAAAAAAAGTCTGTGCAGGATTCAAATGCAAATATGGTATATTACTGCACACAACTATGCATGATCATGCTGGGTTCATATTGGTTGTGATATGGAGGACAGTTGGTAAAACAATAGCTTAACAAATGTGTCAGCTTAATGCAATGGTCAGAGGTCTTCTTGTTATCCATGACTCATGACAGTAGCAAACATGAAACACTTTGTCTCTGCAGCTTCAGAGACCTCACAGTGGTTATTTACAACATTATTCATAACATACTCATTACCAAGCTTGCAATGTGTTTAGTTTGGTCTCAAAGCTTTTATTTTCATGGATGCACTCTGGTCTCACAATTTTGAAATCCTAGCTCAAATTTTCTGATGTTCCAACTATTCTTTCCATTGTGTACGCCTTGCAGAGGAGAAAAAGTTGGTGACACAAAAGGAGTATGAACCAATGTCAAAATGTGACATTTTGAATGCAAAGAACTTTATTAAGCGTAAAAGTTTGAACAAAAACTTCCTAATGCTATTTCAAGGCCAAAGACAGATTCGTACTTTTCCATTGACAAGCTGAAAGTATCCTTGAAACCTATCAAAGCTAAAGCCTCTTACACTGATTGAATTTGAACCTATTCTATTAACCTTTGACAGGGGGGAATATTCAAGTGAATAGAGGTAGTTTTATTGTGCTTGGTGCATGGTTACAGAACAGCACTCAAAAAGAAAAATAAAAAAAAAATCCCATCAGCAAACTCTAACTGTAGTATCATAACTCTTCCTACAAAAATTCTGATGTTCTAAGATTTTCTCATTTTTCTTAAATTCAAGAATGCAATGTACCAGAATTACATTTCTTACTGCTTTGTGGAGATTTTTACTTAAAAGTCTTTTAGATCAAGCAAGCACAAAATAAAAACCTGCAGAGGTTGGTTGCAGAATGAACATGATCTACTAGACCTTGAATCTTCTTACTTGGACACATCAGATACTTTCAACATAAATCAGATAATTCTAATTATGTAGCAAGTCTTTGCACCAGCAATTTGTACCACTCTTTGTACCATGTTCTGAAAAATCTACCGCCATTACTCTTCTGTAGTGCATACGAAACGCTAAAAGACAACATAACAGGCAGATGTGAGTCATCATCTCTTTTGCCTAATGGCCTACACAGCTTCCTTGCATACTTTTAAACGACTTCCTGGGCCAGCACGCAATATTTTGTGTTCCCATCCAGAGTCAACCTAAGCAGCTTGGGGGATGAAGGGATTGAGAGCCGCCCTGCTGAGGCCTTGGGGGTACCGGTTGATGAAAAACCGGACAAGAGCCAACAATGTGAGCTCACAGCCAAGAAAGCCAATTGCCTCCTGGACTGCATCAAAAGAATTGTGGCCAACTGGTTGAGGGAGGTGATTCTGCCCCTCTGCTCCACTCTGGTGAGACCCCATCTGGAGTACTGCATCCAGCTCTGGAGCCCCTCAGTGCAGGAAAGACATGGACCTGTTGGAACGGGTCCAGAGAGGGCCGATAAAAAATGATCAGATGGCTGGAACACCTCTCCTTGTGAAGCAAAGGCTGAGAGAGCTGGGGCTGTTCAGCCTGGAGAGGAGAAGGCTCTGAGGAGGCCTTATTGAGGCCTTTCAGTACATAAAAGGGGCCTAGAGGAAAGCTGGGAGCAATCTTTTTGGCAGGGTCTGTAGCAGTAGGACAAGGGGTTATGGTTTTAACTAAAAGATGGTAGTTTTAGACTAGATATAAGGAAGAAATTTTTGTACAGTGAGGGTGGTGAAGCGCTGGCACAGGTTGCCCAGAGAGGTGGTAGAAGGTCGATCCCTGGAGATATTCCAGGCCAGGTTGGATGGGACTTTCAGCAATCTGATCTAGTTGAAGATGCCCCTGCTCATTGCAGGGGGATTGGACTAGATGGCCTTTCAAGGTCCCTTCCAACCCAAACTATTCTATGATTTTATAATCTGTTCAGGTGAGTGGCAGATCTGTCCACATGTGCAGGATAAAAATACTTGGTAAATACATCTGCTGTATCTTTCAGCATAGAAGCAATTGATAGTATCTAGGAAATCATTATCAGAGTTCACAGAACAACACATTAATTTACAGGGAGGAAACACAAGACTTCTTGCAGTGCTATTGTTTCAGATAGAATAGGCCAAGAATGCTAAAATTTTTCTAAGAGGATAGTAGAATTTCCTGTCAGCTGGGGATGAATTCAGGTTTGCTCTCAATTCTTAGTGAAATGCTTTCTGATATCAGTGACAAGCCTAGAGATTAAAGGAAGATATAAAAATTTGAGTTTTTCTTATTACCTTTGATCAGTGCCTTTATGTTACATGCAAGATCTCTGTGAGAAAAGGGTTTCTTTTAAGAGTTACATTTTTTTCTCTATTTTTCCTTTTCTTGTTACTACCTTTTCTCAATTCTTCCATGCTTCTTTCTGTCCTAATTCAGTCCTTCTGTCTATATTTTATTGAACGAAAAACTCTTCATATATCCCAACAATTTTGCCTCCTTTCCTTCTGTGGCATGTACACTAAAATAATCATTCCTAAGACAGTGAATATGGTTGTTAACAGAACATCATCAGGCTTTAAAGCTGAATACCACAATGAGATTAATGACAGATGGAAAATGCTCATACATTGCAGTCATGGTTTCAGTCTGTCTGCAAACATGGTTTGCGTTACTTTATGCTTTGTTTTGAAAGAACAACAGCTTGTGTTTCTTTTTGAGGTTAAGGTTAAAACCTATGAAATATGAATATACTATTGCATCGATATTGAAGTAAAGCAAAGGAAGGAAGGGTGTCTGATTTTTCTCAGCTGAAAGCTAAATCCAGAAACATAGGGTGCTGTTATGGTTTGAGAAAACCCATAACGATCTATTGTCGTGCAGACAATTATTCTATCACCAAATGACCCCTCCCCAACCAGTAAAGGGCAATTGTGAAACACAAAGAAACACAAGGGTTGAAATGTAAATAGATTTAATAGAATAAGACTAAATAATTAACAATAATACTAAAGAATCAGTATTAATCCAGACACTGATATAAGATTTACAAGAATTATACTCAGCC